>QOCX01000188.1:234085-371563 GCA_005959815.1 Sarcophaga bullata | reverse complement strand
GCATTTTAAAGAAAGTAATAACTTCGGTGGAGCATCCATCATACGCTAATAATTGATGCATAATTTAAGGGGCAACATTTTTGAACCTCTTTTGCTTTACCTATCTTTGTTCATTTTTTTCAGCATTTCTTTTTTAATTATTTTTGGTATGGAATAGTATGGTTCCTAGAAAATGTGCGCACAATTTTTATTAACGGTTGGGTTGAGATGAGCTTTTCCTGAATTTCTTTTTTTGTTGAGAGATTACTTCCATTTTTTATTGCATACTTTTGTGCGTTTCGTAATAGTTTTTTTGTAGCACACATAGTGTGGCCTGTTGCTCTAACACACAACCACAATATTTGCTGTGGACTTTAGTTTTGTTGCAGGCATTTGAATAATGAAACTGAAATTCTAGGAACAAGGAAATGTTTTGAATTGTCTTTAGTAGCTATACATACACTGCCATATGTTGCATGGAGAAAAGTGGAGAAAAGGGAAAGCCTGACATATAGCATAGGTGGTAGTGGAAACTACGTCATACTACTGGCAAAAAGGTTGTAATTGGCAATAATGTAATGCAAAGGTACATCAATTTTTTTATTTTCAAGTTCAAGTTCAATGAAACACTAATTAAGCTATGATTTTGACAAAACTCTTCTTTCTTCATCAAGCTAAGGCCGATTGGTAGAAAAAGGGGTTAGTCTAGTTAGTTTGCGACGATATTACGGATTAAACTGGCAGGAATTAGCATTATATCGCGTTTTACACTAAGGCTGATAGCCGACTAATTTCAGAATCGTAGCCTCGTTTTTAAATATCAAGGAATTGAGGCCTTTCCCATGTTTGTTTCTGACTGAAGCATATTTTTATTTTAATAGTTGCACCAATAAGTTCTCGAGTTGTGCTGGAGCATAACAGATCCATTAATTCATTAGCTTAAATCGATCGTTTGGGCAGCGATATATGGGCGTTGTGTAGGACACTAGGGGAAACACAGGTTTGAATTTTAAAATTAAGGAATTTAATTACCACTGTGTTTATGTCTAACGACCGATACTGTCCGTCTCTGGTAACATAAACAGGATTGTTTAATGATGACGATTATTCACATAAAAGGTGGTGTACCGATTCTGTGAATAAGTAAGTAAACTCTGGTGTGGTTTTTTCCACAAGATTATTTTCAATCTGCAATCGTCTTTCAAAAAATGGTTGCTTTGCATTTCAAAACCCTCACTTACACACAAAGCTCCTTCACCTTTTTGATAAACTGAACGCCTAAGGATCACACAATGGATTGATAAAAAAAACGCATGATTTTTCTAATTTTTTATTAAACACGCCTAACACGCCAGAAGTTCAGAATTTAATATCCAAAATTTTTTTCTCACTTTTATTTTCATTTTCCAAACTGATTCCACGAAGAGCCATTAAATCCAGAAAAACCAGATTTATCCAACTAGCTAAGTAACTAGGCGTACATAAGAGAAAGTTAAAAACAAGAAAAATTTTAAAATCCTAACAATTCTAGGAATCAATAAAGATCCTTTAAAGGCCAATGCATCAAAGTGCTTTCTTTTAAATAAAAGAAATAATAAAAATGTCAACAACAATAACGAACTAAAAAACTAAGGATAATAACATACGGGTGCAAAACTGAATACATGTGATATATTTTTGATTTTGTGATTATCTTGCTTTGAATTTAATTCCATTATTTGTATACAAATTAAAGAAAATTCTCGACATGTACTCACTTTTGCTCCCGAAGGCAGTACATATGGATGCAAAACTGAATACATGTGAACTATCTTTGACTTTATGATTATCTTGCTTGGAATTAATTTCATTATTTGTATACAAATTAAAGAAAATGAGCACATTTTTACTCCTGAAGGCAGTACAAACAAATATTATGCATGAGCATGTACTCACTTTCGCTCCGGACTGTAGTACGAACAAATATTGTACATTAGCATGTACTCACTTTCGCTCCGGACTGTAGTACGAACAAATATTGTACATTAGCCATGTACTCACTTCTGCTACCAACAGTTTTAAATGTGAAATGCTTATAAAATGTACAAAAACATCACGATTAGTGTTTAAAATGCATTGAAATTTACATGAACTTGTTATCATCATTAGTATTGAAGGCCCTATTCTATTTATAGGAGCAGAAGAACGACAACGTCATAATAATAAATGTAAAGCCTGTTAATTCAATTGCTTGTATTTGATTTGAAATGTATTCTTTGTATTGTAATACCAGCAACAACAAAAACAGCCTCTATTTTAAATACAAAGTGAAATGAACACTCATTTTCTCTCTGTTCAGCCTTCTATGTGAAAGTATTTAAAATCTTAAAAAAACAGCGAAATCCTAAATGAGAGTTCATAAGCTACTAAGAATTAGAGAGAGAGAGAAATAAACAAGAGGGAGGTAAACAATAGTAATAACAATAATAATTGCAATGATAATGACTAGACTCGTTATACTGCGGTCGTGTTTTCAAGAGACGTTCGTATTTTGCAATGTGTAAACATGATGATGCATAATGCAACATTATTGTTAATTGTTGTTGTTTGTTTTTTGTTTTCTGTTCTATCCTGTTTAGTTTTGTTCAAATTCTGTTTATAATAACTTAGTTTTTCTGTTGTTAGTTTGATTGTGTTGTTCTTTTAAGCTGGATGTAGCAGAGAAAAGTTTTGTTTTGAAAGTAATAAATAAATAGAAGAAGAACAAGAAACAAAGAATGTATAACAGGTTGTGTAATTTAATTAAAGTTACTGTAATAGTTTATCTTCAAAACAAAACAAAAACTTCAACTACACAACTATACAACTAAACTACAATAAATATTGTAGTTGAAAAGAATTTTGTACAATAAACTCTAGAAAGGTTTTTTTTTTCTTTTTTGCGTTGCTTTTTTCTCTCACAGTTTCTTTTGTTTGTTGCTAGAGTGTAAAGCAACCAACAAGTTTTTAATTTTGTTTTCTTTTAAGAGGAATAAAAAGTTTTTTTCGTATTCAATAGAGGAAATGCCTTAAGCTCTGTTTGAAATTTAAGAAAAAAAAGTGAATGAAAATAAAAGAAAAAAAAATTATTAAAATAAACATAAAAGTGTATTCAATTCGTTTTAAATAAATAAATACGAGTTTTTTTTAATAAATAATAAAATTTTTTAGTGTAATAAAGTATCTTAAAAATAAGTTATTGTGCTTTTAAAAAATTCCTATAAAGTAAGTAACAACAACAAAAAATTATGCAAATAACAGTTTCACATAGCAGTACATGTAATATTGTTGTTTGTATTATTTTTTCTTTTCTTTTTTCCTTTTTTTTTTGTTATTTACATCAGTGACGCACACACGTAATAGATTAGAAATCATTCAATAACAACAACAACACAATCATGCCGAAATCAATGCATTTTAAACTGTTAGTCCTGTTGCTTGTTTACATTTATTTTATTCAATAAAAACTGAGAGTCAGAGTAAGAGTAAAAGTTTGTTGTGTGTTGTTAGTGTAAATAGTAGTTTGAGAAATTAAAATCTCAATTGAAAACTGTAAATAAATACTGTACTAAACCTGTTTGTCATTGTTGTTCGAATATAAACATTAAATAGGCTTTAAAGCCTTCCATTAATGGAAGTATTGATGAACAATGGAAATAATTAATCGAGTGGCTTTTAAACTATAGGCAATAGAATAGAACGTTTGTATGCCATAATATTAATTGTTCGCTTGTGCTTGTTTGAAAAAGAAGATTTTAAGCTTGATTTTGTTTGTTTAATTAAAGCACTAGTTTTTTGCCAAGATTCAATTAATTTCAATTAATTTAAACTATCAATGAATTATTGAAGATTCTGCCTTTCAGATAAATTTAATACATATTTGGTGTGAGTAGCTGGGTTGGAACCCTGACTGAAGGGTTGTAATAATCAATTAAATAAGTTGGTAGGTAGATTAGCAGGCAAGTTCACTCAGTAGCACCTCATTTTACCCAGTATGAGGTAAGCCCCTTTGTCATGATCTCCTTTAGTGCTGAGTTTGAACCATCATGAGCTTCGAATATAACTGACCAGTGGCTCGTTCACCACCAGGCCTAGATCTTTAAACGTTCTATCAGCCAAAATTCGGTGACGTCTTTTCTGAGGCGCAGGGTACTCGGCCACCGGTTGAAACCTCAGGTCAGACGTCTCCAACAAAAGGAAACATGAAAAAAATATTTCTTCAGCAACTGCCTCTCACCAGATTTCTGGCAAAAACTCTGAGTGTTTTGTTCGGAGCGATCCTTTATGGGTTCCCTTGTCAAAGTCTTTGTAAAACTGTTGTAAGTTTCTAAAAACTTGTCCATGGAGGCATGGATTTTGTATAATGCTCTAACGATCTTTAGGTTTTGATTCAATAAGCTCAGTTGTCAGATTTATTTCTATATCGTATTTAAATATTCTAGTTCTTGATTTTTTTGGATGTGCCACGCCTACATGATGTAACTAAGCCTATGGTTAGTTCAGATCTCTCTCATTTCTATTATTTCCATTTTGTTTCCTTACTTACTTGTCTTTATTGTTCAATTTCGTCCTTTTTTTTTGAATCGTATAACGTACGAAAATATGCTGCCTATTTTTGGGCTAACTATGCAGATTATTATTCTCTCTTCTTTATCTCTTTCTCTATCTCTCTCCTTTCATCTTAGACTAAATACAAGATTTTCAACACTTCTTCATTTTGTGTTGTCTCTTTCCACTTTCTAGGCATTGAATTAAAATTCGAGAATAATTTATGGGTTAAAGTTACTTGTAATGCTGCTTCAACACCAGCATTTAATCCTTTTTGGCTATTTTTTTTATCATATTTTTTCTTTTTCCATACATACCTACCTACATACAATGGAAAGCAGAAGTGCGTACCATTTTTTTTGTGTCAGTAATATTGGTTATTCCCCTACAGAAGTCAAATTTAATCTGTTAACACTAAAAGAGGCTCTACTGCAAATGAAGGTTTGTGTCTTTGGTTTTGTTAATTTAAGGTTATACTCACACACTTTAACTACTACTGAGATTGAAGCCAGCAATTCAATTGAAATGCTCAGAACAACGGAATATGTGATGTTCCATTATAACAATGCGAGAAAAGAATACCACTTTGACGAGCTGTCTGGAAATGAGAAAACAAACTGGATGGAGAATTTTAATTCATTCACCATAAAGCTCCTAGAAGTTTTACCATAATGGATTAATGACTGATGTCTGTAGCTCAAAAGTAATAGAATTTTTTCGCTCAAAACCGCACATATTTTGATTGAATGAAGCTCTTTTCAAACAAAGAAAAAAAATATATTTCACGCACGCCCTAGAACCTCATATTGAATGGATAGCAATATTCTTTGGCTTCTTTACAGCTGCTATGTGTTTAATATTTTGAACTGCTGCTCTTGCTGTCTTCCGGCTTATACTTTTGTTTAATGTCAGGCAAAGGTCTTTGAAATTCATAGCGCGGTCTCTCTGGCAACACACTTTTTAAGTCATGAAACTAAAGCCTTTAAAGTGGACGGTATGTCAATACAATACGACTGATTTCATATAAATTTCTCATAACCTAGTAGGTAGTGTGTTGGCTTATAAGAAGTACCAAAAGAGTACCTTAAAACATAAATTACAAAAGGAAAATTCCAAACCAACCATTTCAGACTTATTTGCTAGTACTTGTCAGTTACATTATTTCTTGCTTATTCAATTTATCATTACAGCCCTTTAGTCAGCATTACAAGCTAGCTTCGCACACCACCATGTTGTGTATATTAAATTTTCCATTAGTAACGGGGACCTACAGTTTAACGTCGCCTGCGAACGACAGATTTTTAGGAAACTTGTTTATGGTAATTTTATTTTACTCTGCTAGGGGAAGTCGCCTAAGAAAATATATTTTTATATTTCGTTGGTTCTAGATGTTCTACGTTGGGGTTTGAACACTGGCTTTTTCGTCTAGTTAGTCTACCTGCTAAACTATAACGACTTTAAATTATATTAGGTTAGGTTTACTTGCAACCGCTCATAGAACACAGCTGACTAGGTCCTATAGGATTCCATTGTAATAACTTTCCCTCATTTTGTTATAGCCCTTGGCTAGTACGCAGTCTCAACCATGTTGATAAGCTTAAGGAAGATATTCGTTTAATTGAAGTCATCATCAGGGTTTGACACTTAATTATAGATGCTCAAGAATCGTAATTTTTTATTACCGGAGCCGAACAATGACTAAAACTTTGTTCTGAGATCTCTTCTAGTTCTCTGCTTCTGCGAAAGCAGTTGAGAAAACATCTCCCCTAAGTACAACTGTAACCACTGACTAGTGGAGCGTTGTGGCTGCTATGAGATTTCTAAGACGGCTCTCCACTTACTTACTTAATAGGCATTACAACATTACAAGAAAAACCTTTTAAAAATTTTTCATACCATTTTCATTTACTCTTGGAGTTTTTGCCAGAAGACGGCTAAGCTACAGAAGGTTTTATTATTCCGTCGTCCTTTGAATATTTTTTCCAGTACTTCGACCGATGTGTCACAAATGACAGCTGTAAGGTTATTTACAGGACTACAACTACGGCTTTTATGACTGAGCGCAAGTGAGGCTAAATGCTTAGTGGGCCTATGGGCTGCTCCATAGTGTCAGTTTAATTGTTTATCAAACTTCCTCTCAATTCGTTTATGCTATTGCTTGACATGTGGCAGATGACAGTGACCAACCAACCATATCCATATCTTCCATTTTAGTTCAAATTTTTTAGCGATAATCTCATGGTGTTTTATAACATTGACGGCGAGTTTCAACTTTTTGAAGAAGTACAATTCAATGATAGCGCCCACCCACAAAACCCTGCGCGTTGTGAGTGCAATGGCAAAGCTGACTAGTCATTATTAGCACAGTCCACATGCTAGGAATCTTTTTTGATGCTGCAAAAATGTGTATTTGCAATACACATGTAAATAATTGCATATTAGGAAAATAGTACCAAACAAATACCCTACAGAACTACTCAACAAAAGTACCTCAGCATATTCAAAATTCTTACGAATTTATTTTCAAGATTTCCAAGAAACGATCATAAAATTTTTCATTCAAAATTCAGAAATCTCTGCAGTGTCTTTCAGTCACAAGTCTTGGCCATTTAAACGATTTTAGTTAACAGAATGGCGGTTCTAAGGCAAATGCTTCAAAGATATTCATCACACGGGCTACTAGGATTATGAATAGCTCTGCAAACTGAGTTGTGAACATATATGTTACCTAGAAGTTGAAATCGATCCAAACAAATGGCCTCTACTAGTGCCTTTTACCTTATAATAGGCCTTTCGAATTGATGTGTTTTGTTGCATTGTTGTGTAGAAGTAACTGAGACCAAACGATTGGTGCCCAAGTCTACTGACTATAACTCTTGGTCTGGTACTTGAAAACGCCCAATTATTTCCTTTTGTATTCAATCTACCGCTGGAGATTCGTTCTCCTTATCGCCGAATCTAGACATTGAGTTTGAAGCAATTCGTATTCTGTCAGTCTACAATTACCGACCGATATTTCGACAGGCAGAGGCTAAATTCTAATCTCGTTCTATTTAATTTGCCTGGCAAAACTGCAGATTGTCTGAAACTCATCTGACTTAAGTGGAGACCCGGCCTTTTTCTCTTCTTAGTCATAGGCGTTTCCAAACTTCTAATACGGTTCAACAAGGCCGCTCTGATCAAATCAACGGTGAAGTTTTCCTTCTACACTTATCTGTCCGCACCTTGCACTGAATTCCCATATAATCTTTAAGCCATGCTGACCCTATTTCCCTTGTCTAGCTGATTACAATTGTTCAACAAATCCCATAATAATCTTCAGTCAATCACATAAAAGTTTGAATGGGGAGCCTCACTATCAGATTGTACTGCTCTGACCCATTTTCTGTACCTCTTGTTCTAATGAATTTGAGCACATTTCATGATGCTGTAAACTTTACTTTACTTTGGTTCAAAACCCAGCTCAAACTTCTCGAAAGAAAATATAAGAAAATATTTCTTTGGTAGCCTTTTGGCAATAAATCTTAGAGTAAACAAAAATTGCCTTGAAAAGTTTGTCGAAAATCTGTTATTCGGACTCTATTTTAAACTGTAGGCTCCGATATTCATGGCTAAAATTACACACAACTTGAGTGGTGGAGCTAGGTTTTAATCCTGACTACAGGGTTGTAATGACCAATTAAGTTACTTAACTTAAGTAAATTGCACCTAAGTCATGCCGGTGATGGCATATATTGGGTGAAAAGGGTAAAATTTAGTATTTGTTGGACTTGCTTGCATATTGTACAAGAATTTACAAAATACCACAACGATTTATTATTTTAAACATAAAAATAGAAACGAAATCAATTCGAAATGCAAAAAATCTGTTTAATTTCAATAAAATTTTCTTTAAAACTGTTTGGCATTTGACATTGACTTTGTTGTTCTTCGAATCAAATTGCTGCGATGTATGTATTTATAGGATATTTATTTCATGGGGCCTTGTTAAAGAAAATTTATCACAGACAATGCCATTAAACGAACCATTACTCAATATGCCAGATGCTGACATTGCTGCCAGCTGTTGCTCTTACTGCGTATTGCCTTGAAATAGCCCAAAATGTCTGGTACTTGAGTTTGGCAAACGGGTCGTTGTGATATTGTTTATCTCATGCCACGAGACACAGACCCAACCAATGCAAAAGTGAATTATTTTCGTTTTGTTCTGTTTATGGTCTGTCAATTTAACGCGTTTATTTTAATTGCCCCCCCTTTATTTTATTGCGGTTTTTTTCTTTTGTTTCCATTTCATTTTCATTTTCAAAAGTTTTCTTTTGTTTTTTTTTTTTTTTTTTTGTTCGTTAAGAAAATCGCGTATTTTATGGGCCGCGTATTGAGTAGCATCTGCCCGCCAGTCTCGTGTATGATGGTCATAATGATGCTGTTGCACATTTAACTATGCATTGTACAGTCTAAGAATCTTTTTTTTAAGTCATGCATACAATTGCGGCAATTAAGTGGAACCTCTCATTGTTTGTTGCTTGTTGCAAAGAAGTTGAACGCATAACATTTCAAGTATCATTGATTTACAACCGAAGCCGTTTATTTTATTATAAACACTCCACTGACTGTCAGATTATAATCGGATCACTTTCATCTTCGCATCCATCTCTACTTCAATGTGCAATTTTGTTTGTGCAATTTTGTGGTCAAACGGTTTCTGTGTTCGTTTTCTATGACTGTGTTTAATGCCACTTCGCTTTGCATTGCACTGCGATATATAATTGAGTGTTTAACGGTTTGTTTTTTATTTAACGGTTCATTAATTAGTTGTGTTCATTGATTTGCATAGTAATTGAGGCAATGAATACAAGAAATAGCAGTAAAATGTGATTTTAGAAAAAGTACCAAAAAAAAGTACCCTATGAGAGGCATCATAAATTTGTAATATTTTGAGTTCCTTGTTGAGCAGAACCAAAAAGACAAAATTTAAAACTTCCACTACCATAAAAAGTACTTTGCAAAAGGTCCTCCACTAAATTCAAATTTCAATGTAATATTAGAACCCCCCCCCCCCCTTGCAAGGAAATCGCAAGCTTTCTGCATATCATTATGGCATACCTGATGGTGTAATAATATCGGCCTTGAGGTCAGCACATCTTATGATGGCGTAGACTTCTCCTTGGGCTTGAGATATTTTATTATGGAACCAAGAGCTACTGCTCATGTTTCAAGATCAGTTCTTGACACAGGTGCATACCAGAAAGCCACAAGAATTATTGTATCTGTTAAGGTGCATGGCCAACTGTTGAACTGACTCTGGATGCTGTTCACAACAAAATCAGTAATTCGATTTGCTATCCATTTAATCGAATATAAGCTTACTTTTTAAAGTTCAACTTTCGATGGAAACGCATTTTGAGAATGAAATTCAAATTCAATTCGTCTGAATGATAAAATACCAATCCTTACTGCGCAGTTTTGAAGTTTCCACATGTCACGAATCTCTTAATTATACTGACAGAAATTTGCATTGTAAATCCGAACAACCAAGAAAATCACCCTTTTTGGTGTGTTACATGTGTGAGCAGCGTAATTACGTGTCAAAGGATAACGAAAGTTCGTTTAAACTATTTTTACTCGTGGTGTTTTTATTTTTATTTTCTCATTTCGTCCATTGAACATTTAAAATGCAACCACAAGAAATACCACGATTTAATTAAAAAGAACAGCATTCGCCATGCACTCGCGACGCACAAAATTCTCTCTGAATATTCGCCGTTTGATATTGAACTGCTTTAATAGGCGTTGTTGGCTGACGGCTGAAGATTAGAAAAGAAATAATCCAACCGACATTGATTGGCATTCAAATGTTTCAAATGTTTCTTGCTCTTGTCGTCAGCTGCATCTGTCAAATTAATTGTCATTCTGATCTGTCAAATCACCATGGTCGGCTTTAACCCTACACAGCACGGGCAAATAATAAAATTGTTTTGTACTGTCCGAAGTTAATTTTTATTAAAAAAAAATATATCTTGAGCCGTGAAGCCTATTTTTGGCTGAGATACCGAAAAAGTCACTGTTCGGTACGAACTGTGGTCTAGATGCCACATTGGTGCATATTGTTTCGAGGATGACGTTGGCCAGGCCATCGCTGTCAATGGCAAGCCCTATTGGACAATGATTACAAACTTTTTTTCAGTTTTCGGTATGTGGTTTCAACAGCTCGATGCTACCTTTCCGATAGCTCATGTCGAATTGGATATTCTGCAAGAACGATTTGACGACATGGTCGTCTTATTTGTAAGTGATGTGAATAGGCCGTAGTCGCCGTAGTCTAGTGGGTAGTGTGTTGGCTTATAAGACGAAAGACCAGGGTTTGAATCCCCGGTCAGACATCAAAAACGAAATATGAAAAAAAAATATTTCTTTGGCGGCTTCCTCTCTCAGCAGATTTCTGTCAAAAACTCTGAGAGTAAATAAAATTGCCATGTAAAGTTTCTCAAAAATCTGTCGTTCGGAGTCGACTTTAAACTGTAGGTCCCGCCACTCATGTATAAAATTAACACACACAACATAAGTGGTGTGAGAAGCTAGGCCGTAATCCTGACTGAAGGGTTGTAATGGCCAATTATGTATGTATGTATGTGAATAGGCCACCGGGATCGTGCGATTAGATCACGTTGGGCTTTTTCCTGTGAGGTTTTCTTCAGTCGCTGTTTTATGCGCAATACAGCCCTTGACATATTGGATATTTTGCACCATCGGCTTGACGGCACCGATATCATGAAATCAGACCACGTTAGGCTTCTTCTTGTGGAGTTTTCTAAAGTCCCAGTTGTATGCCAATAAACCACAAAAGTCCTAGAAGTCGACATAACGCGTGTCATCAGTCAAATTTATTTTGATTTATGTGCCAGGGTCATGGGAAAATGGATATTTCGGAAGCGGTTCATCCAAAGAAGCCGTGGCAGAAAAGAAAACTAATTTTTTGATATCCCCATACACTTACTTGCCTTACATTTTTGGGTATTACAATCCTTTAGTCAAGACAACAACCTAGCATCTAACACTACCTATGTTATGTGTGAGAGGCTTACCGTTTAACTTTGATTCTGAACGTTGTATTCGAGAAACTTTTCATAGAAAACTTTATTTATTCTTAGAATTTTTGCTAGTAGTCTACTGAGAGGAAATCAACGCAGGAAAGGTTATCTTCGTTTACGTTTGAGATGAGGTTTGAGTCATGGGTGCTCGTCTAATAAGCCACATACTACCTTCTAGACTACGGCGACTTCAATATCTCACATAAACACTTTGTTTTTCCCTTGGTGTGTCATTACATACTCTTTGAGTCCGCAGCATTTGGGTTACTATTCTCAGACCATGTCAACAGAGTCTGATGCATGATTTAAATATCTTACCACCCCCTCTATAATTACCTGGTAAAAGTTACCTGCTTGTTAAATTGAAATTGAGTTTAGAATTCTTTGCCTTACAAAACTACTTTGTTTACTTTTATACGCCTAACTGCCTTAGTGTTGATAATAGCGTTTCATTCCCCTCCCCGGCCCTCTTAACCTTTCCTTTCCTTTCATTTTCTTTTATTTTCTTTCTTTATCATGAAATGATGATGACATGGAAATTGAAGGCAAAAAGACTTGCCTTCAAAATAGCGGTCATGTGACTGATTGTTAGGCAGGCAGCTATTTTTCATCGTTTTACGGGATTAACTGTTCCAAGGGCACAGTTGGAAAATTAATCAGGAATGCCTTTCAAAACAACAGAACCGTAAACATTGGCAAAAATACGTTGACACATGTTCACATTACACGAGTACAAGTACACTGTGCACATGCAGTTTATTTTGCTTACTTCAGTCTCTCACTCCAGAAAGACAGAGTTTTTCTCTTTGTTTGTTTGGGTTTTGTTGCTCTTTCTGTTCTGTGTTGTGTGTGTTGTGTTGTTTTGTGCTTTGTTTTGTTATAAAAATTGATTAATGACTCTGTAACTCTGAACTTTTTCCCAAGAGTTACCTTTGAACTCTGTTGCTGCATAGGATGGATCTGGCTGAGAGTGAGTGAGTGAGAGAGTGAGAGAGAGAGAGAGAGCGTTGTACACAGGATGTTGTTTAGAGTGTATTTTTATTATGTTATTATGTTGTTGTTGCTGTTATTATTGCGTGCATTTAACTTTGACTTGTGTTTACATACTGAAAACAACAAGCACACATACATACACATACACAGACACAAATCCCTTTAAGTAGAGAGACAAGCATATAAAAATGGCTCTTGTTTTCTACTCACACTTTTGAAAAACTCAAATATTTGCATACAAAACGAATGAGCTAAACACAGTCATAGATGAGATGCTGCTGCTGCTGCTTCTGCCACTGCTGCTGCTGCACTTTTAAAGTCAATAACAGTAACAGCATGTTCTGCAGCTGTGTTGTGTATGTCAGAGAGCCAGCTTTAGAGTATACAGCAGTAGTAGAAGAGTCTGTTTAAAAACTGATAAACAGTTAGTTCTACACACCCTCTGCCACTATATTTATTGTTTACATTGCATATTCATATACCGTTTATAACATACTCTATGCATATGGGTCATTCCATAATGGAAAGTTTATAATGCCAATAACTTTAAAACTAATGAACGGATTTTTATAAAAGAGGTGTCATTGGAAAGCTAGAATATCAAATTTTTATTTGTTTTTATTTGCAAAAGTGATTGTTCTAGCAAAAAGTCTTTGAAACTAAATAAAAAGTAAAAAATACAGGGTGGGCCATTTAAAAGTTTAAATTTACCACTGCAATAAATCAAAAACGGTTTGGAATTTTGCCAAAACTTAATTTTTTTTGTGATGCACAATTGTTTTGGTTAGAAATGGAATATTATTTCATTCATATGGTATTCGATCAGTACTTCATTCGATCGCACCAATGTTCGTGCACTTTTTCGAGTATAACGGGTCGTATCTCGACAATGGCATCACGAATGTTGGCTTTCAAATGCTCAATTGTCTCTGTTTTCTCAGGCGCCTCACAGAAAATCTTCCAACGGTGTCAAATCACAGTTTCTTGGCGGCCAATTGACATCACCATTTCGGCTTATTAAATGGCCATTAACCGTTGGATGTAATAAATCGATTGTGAAAAGAAGTGTATGGCAAGTTGCAACATCCTGTTGAAACCAAACCTCGTTCACATTAATACCATGAAAAGTGGGTACGGCGATCGTGTAGCAATAGAGGTGTCTTCATTGACTGTAATGGTTGCACCGTCCTTATGATCAAAGTAATATGGGCCAATGATGCCTCTACTTCACATTGGCTTCTATAAGATCACGTGTGGAATTTCTGAGCCCCAAATACGGAAATTTTGCTTACTAACGTACCCACCAAGTTCAAATTAAGCTTCATCCGAAAAGATCATTTCTTTTTGAAATGTTTTCAATTTCCGACCAATTGTCTATGTTTTGGAGACAAATTTCCAATAAAGCCCGGCTTTGCTCAAGCGTAAATCCATTCATTACGTTCAGATAATCAATAGAATTTTGTAACAGAATAGAATGACAGTGAAGTATTGCCAGATTCGAAATATTCGATGGTTCGAAGTTAAACCAATAGATGAACCACCCGATAGATGTCTTTCAATAAAACCTTTAAAATTTTTAAATTTTCTACAACAAACATTCACATACATAAACTGTAAACCAAAAAAAAGCAAAAAATTCAGTTCGTAAACAATAGGGTCAACCACTTGCAAAATTTTTATTTTTAGAAAAACGAAAAAGAAAACAAAAAAGGTTCAAAATATTGTTTTTCTTTAATTAATTTAAATATGCAAATCCATCAATTGACATATTGCGTACATCAACATCAACATCAACATCAGCATGACAGTCAGGTAATTGACCCCATCATTTAGTCTTATGGTAATTGTAAACAAACAAATTGAAAAACAATTATGTTGCATACTTTAAGGAATTTATAGGGGTTTGGTTTAGGTTTTTTTAGGTTTTGTTTTGTTTTAGGTTTCTTGTTGGCCAAGTTGAATAAATGTTTTTGATGGATAGAGGTTTTTTTTCTTTCTGTTATGAAAATTATTTTCTTCTTTTCACCATTACGAGATATGTTTATGAAATTGGAAATGTTGGTACTGTAATGTTAAATAAAGTCGCCGTACTCTAATAAGTAGTGAGTTGGCTTTTTAGACGTGAGGCGTGGTTCGAACCCCAGCCGACTTTCTTTTACCAGATTTCTGGCAAAAATTCTGAGAGTAAATACAAACTGCCGTGAAAAGTTTCTCCAAAAAATTATTGTTCAGAGTCGAGTTTCAACTGTAGGTTCTGCCACTCATGTATAAAATTAACACATACAATCCTTCCTGATTGAGGGGTTTTACCATTTTTAAGCTTCATTTACCTTCAAAATCATTGTCAGTTTTGCAGGTAACTAAAAAAAACTGAAATACCTTAGAGGTTTTAGAAATATTTGTAAGAGGTAGTTTTTCGAATCTTTTCGCAGCCATGAAGTATGCAGCTTATTTGCAATATTTCATTTATGTTTTTCATATAAATTTATCTCCTCTGGCTTTAATCAAGTGTATGGAATAATAATCATGCTTATGACACCTAAAAGTATACTTCTATGAATTTTTTGTTTTCTTCAATAAGTATCAACCCTGCTGCGCCTAATAGAAGCACATATAATACACAGGTTTGTGTTTGCATGCCTTGTATCAACTTATATTTAGTCTGGCCTCTTAAGCCCCCCCCTCCCAGTGTATTTACCTAAAAGTATACTATGAAATTAAACATGCAATTTTATGCAAATTTGAACAAAATTCAAATTTTGCTTTAGAAACTAAAATAGCAAAATGCGAAAAACACTTCAAAAAGGCCTTCTATTTGGTTTATTTTTTTTTCTAAGGTTTCTTTGCGTTATTTTCTTGGTTATTTTTAGTTTCCAGCCTAAACGTATGCCATGAAATATTAGTTGTTAGTGTTGCTGCAATTGAACAATTGTATGCATTGTTGTTTGTTTTTCATTCTAACCTCAATTTCATTCACTTTAAACAGAAGGCAAATGTAGGTGAATGCGCTTTTTGACCTACAAAGATCACCATCACCATCATCAACACCATTGCCATCGTTATAGTCAAGTGGGCGCCCATGTTATAATCCCCATGTTTTTTTTAATGCTGAAAGTGCAAAAAAAAAAGAAAAATGAAAAATACTTCAAATGGCAGAAAATTACTGTTTAAAAGAAATTACGAGCGAAAAAAAGAAAAATAAAAACAAAGTTCCACAAAATAAAAGCATAAATAATGTAGAAAAAACGAATGCAGTCAAGCATGCTTCCTTTAAAACAAGGCGGCTTGACTAAATGGCACAGCAAAAGAGATTGTTTTTCTGTTCAATAAATTTATTCCACATTTAAGCAGCCCAAAGGGGAAAAAATTTCAAGCATAAATATTTGTTTTTCTTCTCTTAATCAAGTGCATACTTTAAGGCTGAATATTTATTTTTTTTTCTTTTTTTTGTAGCATACTTTAAGGTTTCTTTCACATTTAAATCTCTCATGGTTTTTTTTTTAATTTCTACTGCGTTTATCTCCTGGCCTTTCTCGATTTGTGCACATAATAAACCACAAAATAAAATAAACAGGAATTAATTAAAAGGCACCTTAAAGAAACCGCAGAAATTTGTTTTTATTACAAACGAAATTGGTTTTAAAGCAAAAGCGCAATGAAAACAAATTAAGAAATGAAGAATTTAGAGAAGGAGGTTTCATTTAATAGCAGGATTAACATAAAATTTAAACAAAGTGATGTAAAAGGCCTTAGAAAAGCGCAAGACTTCACAAGTATGCGCCTATGACCATCAGTTACACATTGCTTTCGACGTAGTTACTGTGCAGATACAAACTTACAAGCTTAGTTGGTTTGTAGTTTAACAGGTTTAGATTCACATTGAATGCTGGTTGTGCTTTCTTCATACCCGCTTTAATATGTCCGTCAGCAACACCCTTTGCATTTACCAATGATTGGCTTGTCGCAATCCAAATTACAGCCATTGGCCCGGCTAAGATATGTCTGTCAAATGGAAAATAAAGGCACATTTACAGTTCCATCGGGCAGTTTGGCGCAGGTACAAGCGGAAGCAGCCATAACTTGAAATTATCTGTGTGAACTAATGATTCCTTGGCCCTATGCTTTCACATATTGACACTGCGCATAAAGGCATATGTTATGCCTTTGCTGTCATTCTATAGTAGAGTGTAGTTGCTTCTCTGCGTACTATAGTGTGGGCCAAGCTCCCACTGGTTATCTGCCGACATTTATCCTGTCCTCTTAGGTTGACTTTCAATACAAGAAGAAAAAAGTACGCCTGCCGTCTTCGATAGGTTTTCACAATGGAGTTCACAACCATTCACACAAGCTATTTTTTTAGCCACGAGGCCTATCAATATTCTGTACTCAATGCATGATTGTTCGATTTATTCTTTCTGCCTTATTTGAACCAACTATTGCTTACTACTACTTAAAGCTCCGTCTTGGATTGACCATTACACCTGTGAAAATATCCTTTGGCCACCAATACAAAATTTCTTTTGCTGGCTTTGCCTTATTAGTATCGCTTTTGTTTTCTATCCATCTTCCAGAATGTCAAGTCGTTGGTCTACAACAACGAATGACATGTCGTTAGCATAGGCCACAATCAACAAATGTTCGGGAAATAAAAGCCGTGTGTTCGCACATTGTTTTCCACAATGTATGAATAAATTTCTAGTCCTGGCTTCTGAACCAACTTGGAATAATGACGTTAACAATGAACAAACAAACCCATCTGGAAAAGAGCGGGGCCCTAATAAAGTTTGTGTTATATAGCATGAGCGATATTTTGAAGAAGTCAAGTTACCTGAAATGTTAAACCTTATAATAGAATGAGTAGTAAGTAATAGCCGCCATAGTGTGCTGATATATTAGACGCTACCGTGTGGTTAGACATCTTGAACCAAACGAGAAAATATTTTTTGGGTAAAAACTGTGAGAATAAAAAAAAAAATTGAAATGAAAAGTTTCTCGAAAATCTGTCGTTCTTACTCGACTTAGGCATACAGTAAGACCATATAGGATGGGCATGTTAAGTTCTATTTGTATACAGCATAGCAGGCGTCGTAGTCTAGTAGCGAGAGTGTTGCCTTAGTAGATGAAAGTCCATGATTTAAACCCCAGCTTTGGAAGTCGAATATTAATTTGTTCCCGCCACTCATGGATAAAGTTAACATACATAATATGGGTGGTGTGATAAGCTAGGTTGCGATCCTGACTAAAGGGTTGTAATTAGCAATGAAGTAAGTTGAGAAATATAGGCACGTACACCATGTGGTAGCAAAAATCTGTGGGCATGACTATGTATTGCAGCTAACCCATTGCTACCCAGTGGCCGTTCGAGGGTTAATAATCGTTATATTAAAGCAAAAGAGATTCTATACTCTTCATATCAAACAATTCTTTTCAGTCCTTTTTCCTTTTTTTTCGCTTTAAGTAAACAAATCCTATTAATTTTCTTTTTTTTCAATTTTTATTTCAATTTTTATTTTTATTGGAAATACGAGTGTGTATTATTATTTGCTGTTTTCTTCTTCTTCTTCTTTTTATATTTTTTTTTATTAAATTTTTATTATGGGAATTAAAAATTCTTATCAGGTTTCGCCAATAAAAATTTATTCAAACATTTGCCCAGAGTTTCTATGCGAACAAAGTAACACACACACATGTGCAGCAAAAAAAAAACATTTTTTTTTAACATGAGATTTGCTTTCAACACACATAAAAAAATTGAAAAGCAAAATGAAAAAGAAATGAAATTAAAAAAAAAAAATAACAAGAAAGAAAATGGAAAATCTTGTAAAATTTTATAGGCAAAATTAAACGCTCAATTTATAGCGGAATAAATGGTTTTCAACCAGTTTTCCAACACCCCCCCCCCATCAATATGCAATTTAAATTCGATGCCTAGCGCTTAATAGGTACCCAAGTGTTTCCTGCTTATCGTCACAAAATCTATATGTTAGGCCGGAGACAAAACCCGTCCTAAAAAAAACTAACAGAACTAGTTATCAACCGCAGTTTATTCTTGGATAGCCTGAAGCATGGCTCAGATTTCCTCTTATTATAGTTCTTCAGCAAAAGTCTTGGTTACCTAAAACTCATTTGCTTCTGTTCCTCGCTTTATCTTTCATTTCCCTGAGCATAAGTTGCCAAATATCCGGTTCCACTCCATAGAATGGTACCGGCTCCCGTCTTTACAACCTTGCCTGCTTGCTAATTATCGAGAATTCGTACATAACCTAGCATTTGTCAAAAGCTAGGCTTATTCTTTCTACCTATCATAGTTCCATGCAATCTTCAATTTAGTCTTTTCGGAACTGAGTACTCGAGTAACGGCCTGATTGTCAGATAGAATTCCTATTTTTGTAGTTCCTAGCCAATTTAAATTGAGCATATCTTTCGATGACATAGACTTCCGCTTGGAATATACCCGCGATGTGCCCCCTACTTCTGTTTCGAGATTTTATCTTGGCCCATTAGTATACCAAAGAAATAGTTCACAGTTTAAAAAGAGTATGTGGCTTCCAGATATCTCTATTCATTTTTGTTACTAAGTCTCATTGTAAAGCATTACCCAAATACAAAGTCTTCTTGTTTCGTTTAGGGAGTAGTTAAGGAGGGAGCAGCCTCTAATGAGTTTATTTTTTGACTTGTCTTCCATCCAACTCACTCTAAAGCTTTGATCTTCTTTGCCATGTGCAGCGAACTTAATTCTAATAAAGCCTCCAGGTTCTCATTGCCCCTGTTATACCAACACACGCTATTCTCTGTATCTTGTCCAACTACATTCGAGCTGTTTTGAAATTTGTTTCATCTGTCCAGACAAATGACGCATAGATCACAAATGGTCTGGCCATCATGGTATACATCTAGTGCATAAGTGTAGGGTTGCTGATACATTGATTCATGATCCGTTCTATTGTAGTTTTCCAACAAAAGTTTTGATTGCTTCAAACCCACTTCATTTGGTAAGAGTCTGCTTCTTTTATATTCCGTTGAGCATATCTTTTCAAACATTTGCTCCCACACACCAACAGGGTTCTGGTCTCATTAGCAGCGTGAAAGCTTCTCCACCTTGCTGATTGCCGACAATTCCTGCATGATCGGGGCCCATCTTCGTTCCCGTCCCATATTATCTTCGTTTTAATCTCATAAAGAGCAGACTACTCGAATGGTGGTCTCGACTGTTAGATAGCATGGGCTATGTCCTGTCTCTTGTACTTCCTATCCAAGCCTCCAGGAAGCCTGCATATGTTCCTAATGTGGATTATATTATCATTATCATATCATTAGACAGATGGACTAGTTTCAACTTTTGAAAAAACAGCAATGAGTCAGTGAGCAAAGTTCCTCACCACTACAGATAATAGATTTTCATACATACATACAAACCTTCAGTTAGGATTACAACCTAACTTTTTACATCACCCATGTTGTGTACGTTAATACTTTACATGAGAGATGGGACCTATAGTTTAAGATCGATTTCGTGCCACAGATTTTTCTGGAGAAACTTTTCATGACATTTTTATTTTACTATCAGAGTTTTTGCCAGAAATCTGCTGAGATTAAGTTGCCGGAAGAAATATTTTTTCATATTTCATTTAGTTCGAGATGTCTCACGTCCATTTAGCTTACACACTCCCTACTAGACTACGGCGACTACAACGACAACTATAAAAAACACTATGAATCGCTGAGCAAAGTTAATCGCCACTGCAACTAAGGCAGTGGCAGAAGATAGTCATTTTAACTTAGAACCTGCTGTACTAAACCAATCATTTGCCTAGCCAGCAAATACTTCTGTAATGAAACTGCAAGAAAACGAAGGAAGAACACATGACAAGAAGATGAGAGTTAAATCTCATCCTTAAACTTTAAGTCACTATGCTGCGAAAAGGGCCCCATGAAACTTGTTAACAGGTATGGGTTGGAATTGTGATCTGTCTCTGTCTCTGCTTCTGCCCTTCTTCCCTTCTTTTTCGGGTCCATTTCCCTATTGCTTACTATTTTTTATTAAGCCTCCGTTTATTTTGGTCCATATTTCCAATGTAGCATTTGTGGTCTCATGAATCTAGGTGACTTAACTAATTTCCTAACCTAACCTAGATCCTTTAATGGCCATGGTTTATTGAAGCACATTGTATGGAATACACAAGTCTTTGCTTATAGCTTCTGGACAAGGAACACTTTGAGTAATGAACACAAAATATTTTTACTCGATTTTTCCTCAAACTTCTTAACATTAAACAGCTTAACTGTGATTAGTAGTTGATCATACCAAAACCCAAGAGAACATTGGCTATTTTCCACCGATTTCCATTCCCATCATTTAAGCATTTAAGATGCGCTAAAAAATTAATTCCTTTGAAAACAACTCCATCTCTTGAAGTTCTAAATTCCATTCCTTGAAGACTATTACACACGCACATACACATGCCACTGGCCACTGCAGCAGGTATTTTAAGTGAAACTTAGAGGATTAGATAGATAGAGAGAGACAGCGAGAGAGAGAGAGACAGAAGTGGTTGAGAGTAGAAAATATTGGTAAAACGCCTGTGTGTCTGCAACCACATTAAATAAGTTTCGTAATCTCTGTTGAGTGGTTCCTTAAGTGGGTGTTTGTTAAATGAGTGTCTTGCCTGCTTGCTTGCCATAGTCTGTCCATAAAGGAAAAAGCCTTTGCTTTGCTCTGGTAAACGTTTATCGAATTGGAGAATACAAAAAACCATCACAGATAAAATAAAATATAAAATAAAACCGAAAAGAATACGAAAGAAAGAAAGAAGAAAAATAGACAAGAAAAATGATAAATAATATCAAATAAAAATAAGAATGAAATCGAAAATAATTTAAAATGAAAGCCATGTGTGTAACGACATCGATTGCTTGTGTACACGGAAGCATAAGGATTAGGGTGGCACACATCGGCAAGGGAGGAAAAATTCTTTTTAAAAGTAATTCATGTGTTATGTGATATGGAGTTCCATAAAGAAATTCGTTTGATTAATTGCTTTGAGGCTATCGATTCAATCGTGTACAGTAGACGATCAAACTGACAGTTTGAGTGTTTCGATAACTGTAACTGCACAAATTCAATTTGATTCGATCACGCCCATTTTCCCTTCATACAAACCGATACAATCCAATAAAGAAATAGCGTTTGTTGTCTTACTAGGGGAAGTGGGAACCTGTCCTACGTCGACGTTGGACACTCTCTTAGATTTAAGTCCGCTACACATAGTAGTGAAGACAATGACTATGGTTAGGTTGTTGGGAGACAAGCCTAATAATAAAATTCGTTTTAAAAGATATGGATATGGAGTTCCATAAAGAAATTCGTTAGATTGATTGCTTTGAGGCCATCGATTCAATTGTAGAGGCTAAAACTGACAGTTTGAGTGTTTCGATAACTGTAACTCCACAAATTCAATTTGATTCGATCACGCCCATTTCCATTTGCTTAAGCATACCCTTAACAACAATTTGTTAACATTTAACAATGAAGTCGCCGTAGTCTAGTAGGCGACTTCCCCTCAGCAGATTTGTATTAAAAACTCTCGGAGTAAAAAAAATTTCCATCAAAAGTTTCTCAACAAAATCTGTTGTTCCGAGTTGACTTCGGAACTGAAGTTCACGTGGCATTCATGTGTAAAATTCAAACACACAGCATGGGTGGTGTAAGAAGCTAGATGTTGTAATCCTGACTGAAGGGTTCTAATGGCCAATTTTGTATGTAACGTTTACCATTGACGTGCCAGTCAATGGTTGGAGTTGAAAGTTCATTGATGTCTTAATTAGTAGTCTGTTTAGCCTGTTTAACTAGGAGTTATTCTAAAGTCCATAAGGAATTTAAAGGGTATTATAAAGACGTAATTAGACTACGTTATCACAAGGGATTCCGTTTTCATCACCCATAATCCTCTGCTTCTGGATTGATCGAAATAAACAAAGATTTTCTGATGGAAATTTTATTCTGACGACATTATTTTGATCCATTCGGGTGGTTCCTTTACATGGCAATTTTTTTCTGAAGCGCGCTTTATTCAAGAGGTTCCGTACTACTGATTTTTTTGGTCAATGCTTAGGCCCGGCACAATCGAAATTGTACTTCCATAGTGCTTAGTTTGAGTTTCATTTCATTCATTGGGAAATCGTTTGAAAGATGACTGCTTAAGATGGCAATCAAATGACTTTATATGTACCACCCTAATACTCAATTGTCGCATAAATAAACTTGATAACCAACCATCATCACCATACATGGAGGTTTTCTTTTTTGCGTTTCAATCTATTTTTAAATTAGTGCTGCATCTCCAAGAGCAAGAGCACTGGGCCTCCTTAGTGCTTCGCCACAATCATTCTCCTCTATTTCTTGTAGTTTCTTTTTTTATTTGCTTTGTACCTCCTGAGGATAGGTTTTGTAGTCCAACCAACCAACAGTCGCTTGTATTTTATTTCATAATAATGATCACACGTTAGCAACAGTTTATTGCGATGACATACACGTTTGTTGCTTAAGAAACTTAAGCAAGAGGATTTAAATGCAAGAAAATCTTTTTAAAGTTTTTTTTCTAGTAAAACTTCTGTTTATAGTGGTTTTTCATTTGGTACTTTTTTACTTAACAACCCATTCCTTTCACTTCTCTGTTCTGTTTTCCACATGTTGCTTTTAACATACATTGACAGTGAAAAGTTTAAAGAAAATTTTTTTTATTCACTTCTTATGCTCTTTAAAGTATTTATTTGATGGCATTTCTTAAGAAGTTTGTTATTTTGTTTAAAAAAAAAACTCCTTTTTTTATATGAAAAAAGTACTTTTAGATGAAAATCAAATAGTACTTACATATGCGGCTCAACATAATCCTCTTTTATGGACGAACGTACATAAACAATAATCGTCAAACCAATACCAACCAATAAAGAAATAACGTGTGTTGTCTTACTAGGGGAAATGTCCTACATCGACGCTGGACACACTCTTAGGTTTAAGTCCGCTATACATAGTAGAGAAGACAATGACTATGGTTAGGTTGTTGGGAGCAAAGCCTAATAATAAAATTCATTTCGAGATTTCGTAGCTGAGGAATTCAATCGACTGAGAGCTCCCTCCTTAATTGTAGGAAATCTGCTCAGAAAAATATAGAATCTATGATTTCGGGATATGCTCTGTAACAAAAACGAATGGCTGGTATTCTCCTAAGGGAGGGCCTGTTTAGTGACACACAGAGGTGTCAGTAATGGTTCTTACAATAGGAATAGGAGTTTTTTTTTTCGAACCCATATGGAAACTCATGAGTATTTTCCAAGCTGAGATGTATGCCGTCGACAGATATGCTCAATTCAATTTGGATAGGAAGTACAAAAGACCAGAACAGGGCAATACAATCTGCCAATCTAGCTCCCATTCGAGCAATCGGTTCTTATGAGATTTTATCAAAGATAGTATGAATCAGCTAGTTTGACAGAGTAAGATTTCCTTCTGCTGCAATGCCAGTTCATGTTGCAATGAGCAAGCAAAATAACTTACGAGGAGAGAACCTACAACTAGAACTCACTTGTGGAGTGGAGCGGCTGTTTGAAGTAAGAGTCAATAAAGACAGACAAAGATTTTTCCCAAACCGAATGCGTTTGAGGCTCTTAAAACTTTTATTGGAAAACTAAAATAAATGGAGGAATAACCTAAGGTTGATACCCGGTCTCCTGACAGGGCACTGTAATCTAGGCTACATTTATTCAGAAGGTTGTTGTCTCTCTAGCTCGTAATTTAGATTCTGTGACGATGAATCATCGGGACCTATCCTTGGTACTTATGGGGCCTTAATACATGCAGGAAGCTGGGTGCATCTCAAGAGCTTTATTGTTGGCCACTGCTTTGCTTTTTTTTTAAATTTAAATTAGTTCGAGGGTGCTAAATCTGGTAAAGAAGTTGCTTAGAATTCATCCGTAAATATTATTTGCGTCCATATTGCTCTATTTCTAGTTCCTTTTTTGCTTTGGCAACTTCTAGAATATACTGTTGATGTGCTAGTTTCATTGTAATTCTTTTCTATGTTAACTTTTTGTAGTTTTGTTATTGTAATTTGATCACTTTTTGCCCCTATTAGCGTAATAATTAAAAACTAATTTTTCTTTTTATCTCTCTTTTCAGGTAAGCGCAACCGTTAACTAAGTTTAAGATCAGGTAAGAGGTTAAGAATATTGCAGACATCAATAATTATTCCGACTAACTTCGAATCGCTCTTTTGAAGTTGATTTGAAACCTATGTGAACTTTGCGTGCAAAGTAATTTAAAGAAATTTAGGATCTAGTCTAACCTATGAACCTTGGATATAGAGAAGGGCTATGTTTTAATAGAGAATGGTTTGTCAGCATGCAACGAGATCGGCTAAATTGATGCCTCAGGGCAATATCAGACTTGGCTAGATATCTATGCCAAAAGCAATGCATCTTAGGGTTTTGAGACTAGGTTAGGTTTATTTTAGAAGTCAGCAGATCATGAGTGAACTATTGTGGGAGCTTGCATTGTTCGGTATTCTACCACAATTCTATCGATTGTATGGCGGATATCACTATAATGTTCGGTCAGAAGGCCGGTTCCTATGCTCTGATAACAGATAAGATAATCTAATGCATGACTCTGAAGCTTATCTGCCTTCGCATTAAGTGAATTACCATATAAACATCGATTCAACAGAGGTTGACCCTATTTCTCCCTCCCCACCCAGCTGGTCACGCATGTTGAGTCTGTTCTACACTATTCTCGAGTCGACCTTATACGACTGCTCGGATAGCGACTTGACTCGTCTCGTCCTTTCTCGTACTTTCCATCTAAGTTGAGCATATTTTGTGCAATGTTATCTGATACGGCATCTTCAGTTACAGCCACGAATAAATACCCCGTTCTCGTGAATGATTTTTGGGAATTAAAATTTAAACAATGATTTCAACTTTAAACAAAACTCTTATTTTTCTTTTCTTGTCAAAATGTTTTGAATAGTTATTGTTCTTGTTGTTTCATTTCCCACATAGAAACAACAACAGCAAACGAATTTTACGAAAGAATTTCAAATTTTCCTTTCAATCAAAAGAATACTTTGTTGTGCAATAAAGGAACCGAAAATGTTGTTGATTTCTATTGTTGGACTCAAGCTAAGACAATGACAGAAACCAAGAAAAAAAGAAAAAGAGAAAACAATCTACTGTGTTATCGACCCTAAAATCTAATTCCGTCTCCAAATCGTTTTCCATTCATACTACTCTTCACAAAAAAGAAAAAAAGACTGAAAGAAAAATTCCACTTTTGAAAAGAAATCAAAAAAAAAACGAGAAGGAAAGAGAAACTCTTGCAGTAACAGCAAACGTGGGCATGTGTGTTTAATTCTCTACATACATTTGTATAGGAACGGGTGATTTTTTTTCACCCTTTGAAAATTTGCAGTCACTAACTGCCATTTTATACAAATACAGTCATGCTTGAGGTCCAATTTTGGCATAATTTTTCTAGTATTTCAAGCGGTATCTCACCAATGGCATCTGAAATGCTGTCTTTCATGGTTGAAATTCCGGGCTCTTCATGTAACATGACAAGAAATTGTCTACTGGGCATATTTCGCTAGATTTTGATAACCAAAATGTGAAATTAATTGCTCACCGAACTCGGGACTTAATAGGTTTTTGTCATGAGGCATATGACTGTCTCTTGTCCCATTGACGGTAATGCAGCGACTTTCAACGTTCTTGAAGAAGTGCAGTCCCACAACACACAACAATTATTATTTGTCTTGAAGACTTACCATAGTACTGCAAACATACGATCCCCTTCAACTTTATAGGGCATCCCAATAACATCTCCTCCAATTCTGTTCTTCTGCCAAATTTCAGGATGCTGCTTGGCGTCAACAATGATAATTCCCTGCCTACACATGTTTCTTCCCAGTAATGCCTCACGAGTTTTACGAATGTGTTTCGATAATTCATTCATATCGTCACAGAATCTACATGGCGTGATCGAAATAATCCCCACTCTAAACAAACCCCATAAGTGTACCCTGAGTCTACTTACAGTGCTCTGTCAAAAGTCCTGGATAGTACAAGTCATTGCAATCTAGGCCCGTCATTGGTTGTTATTTTTTTAGTAGGTAGTGTGTTGCTTATTAGACGAAGGCCAGGGTTCGAATCCCCGGTCAGACATAAAAAAACGAATATTTAAAAAAAAAATATTTCTTCGGCGACTTCCTCTCAGCAGATTTCTGGCAAAAACTCTGAGAGTAAATAAAATTGCATGAAAAGTTTCTCAAAAAAAATCTGTCGTTCGGAGTCGACTTTAAATTAGGTAGATTGTAATCCTGACTAAGTAAGCTTGTGCTCTGAAATGAATTAAAGGTTATTAAAGTCACAAACCATCTGTAAGGAGATTTTCATCACCTAGTGACCAAAATTGATTAGCAGTGGAAATGGGGTTGCCGAAACCAAACCATAGACATGCTCCATAAACAACCCGATGGCCTAACGTATTTAGAATCGAATGTAAGTATTAAGTTACGCCCCTCTTGGCCCCAGTTTATATATGCAACCATAATACCTGCTGATTCAAGAGACAGGCAGGGCAGTTATTTCATTCTCATCCATTGTCTTAGGTCAGTTACCTTCTCTAAGAGCACTTTCTTATGTTCCTGAGTTTCCATTGACTTTTGAACGTTGTGCGTTGAACTTCAATTGTCCTCTTTTTTACTGTCTGTCTCAAACACTCTCACTCTCTCTATCTCTGTTCCGTCTCTGTCTCTTTTTTATATTTATATTTCCTGTGAGCATTAGACCACTTTAGATTTTTTTCAGGGTATTTGAGGAGCAAAAATGCTCCCAACCAACCAACCAACCAACACTCACTTAATGGCAATCGTGGGACACTTTTATTTTATTTCTTCCACTTGTGGATGTGCTTTTCATTTCATTCTCATTCTCATTCTCATCTTCATTTTTATTTTATTTCTCTAATATTTTTCTAAAGTATATGACGTTGTTTGTTATCGCTTTGCTTAGCCAGAGTGTGAGTATTTTTTATTCTTTACAGTTCGACCATCAAAACGTCATTTTGTGCCGCTGTGCACAAGTCCGTTTTTACTTTCACAAGTTGAATGGCACTGCCAGTTTTCTTTCTTTCCTCTTTAACGGTCATAGACCTCCCCAATAAACTTGAACGGAAAGAAGCAGCGTTGTCCAAATCATAAAGTTATTGCCATAAAAGAAATCGTGTGGGAGTATTTGTGTATTGTGTGTGGAAAAACTAAAATTTTCTTTATTTTTTCTTCTCACACAGAAGTACTCTGCAATCAATAAATGAAGTTTACTTGGCCAAAAAGCAAAAAAGAAAAATGTGTTGACGTAGGTCAGGTTTCGAGATAAAGTATGTGGGTTATGTGGGTATGCAGTGTGTATATTAATAACGCGGGGTTTCTTTCTTTTTTAACAATTTTTGGGCGTGTATTGTGAAATATTCTTTAATTTTCCACGATTACATTAACAAATTCAATAGGTATGTCGTTCTAGTAACTGACCTCCGTTTGTCTGGAAATAAACGACGTAACTAGTCGCTCACACTGAGTACCGACACTACATTGTGTTGCTGTAGCCACATGATATCAATTTTATCGGTTTGAAAGGCCCTACCAGTAGCCATGTTGCCGCTGGTATTGCTCTTGAGTTCACAGCAATCGTCACTGCAAAACAGGAATTGAACCTGAGTGGTCAGGCCTAATAGGCGATGTTTCAGTATAGTGTGTAGTAAGGAGGGTTGCTTTCTGACATTGTCGAAATCGTTTCAGGTCTCCGACAAGAGTATTCCAAGAAATGCTCTTACACATACTGATAGCCACAAGCAGAACACACAGGACAGCTTGTAAATATGCCAAAAAGATGAAAGTTATGCGTGTGCACAACTCAGATATTAATCCTTCCCATACTTGATAATAAGCCCATTGGGGAAATGATAAGTTTTTCTTAAATCAGTAATCAGATCACCATAGACGATGGTCGAAGAAGGGATGTCAAGACTTTGAAATATATAGCGGGCTCGGCAATTAGTGAAGTATTCCATACATATTATGCCCTTACACCTAGAATTCTAACGCAGTCCTTTACAAAAGATTCAGGCAATCATACAAGCCTAGTAGATGCATAAAATGGTACTAGACTCGGCACAAATTACTGAAATCGTCTTACAATATCTCAAAAATGATCTTCGACTGGAATTCACATGGAATCCACTATGGTCGCAATCGGCCTAGGTGGACATGACGAAGAATATTGTAAGACAAGGTGAATTCTATTGATGGAGAACTATAATGGACGCAGACCCAAAGCTTGCTTAAGCATCTTAATATGTTTAGCAATTTTTGACGACATTATGAGTCTTCTAATCAGTGCCAAAGCTTTGTAAAAAAATATTAACTGCAGTTAGCTATTTTTTTTGGCCTTAAATAAATAATAAATTAGAAATAAAAAAAAAGATTTTTTCATAAAAAAAAAAGAATTTCTCCTTCGAGCCGGATTTGAACCAGCGACCTATGGATTTCTACTTTTTGTTTCATACACTACAGTCCACCGCTCTACCAACTGAGCTATCGAAGGTTATAACAGTATTTTGACAAAAGCCGTATAATAATACAAAAGCAACAAAACTTTTGAAAATACAAAGACAAGAAGTTGAAAAAAAGAGGAGAAAGTAAAACAATAAACGATCAAATAAATTTCAGACACATTGCACGTAAAAGCACACAAACACACAACTTTAGTAAAAGCAAAAGCAAAAACAAAAAAGCAAAAAACACAAAACAAAAAATAAAAAACAAAAGAAAAAACCAATAACAAGCATTTTGCAAATATGTACAGTAAATTGAATGAGTGTTATCGTCATCTGGCGGTATTCGGTGTTAATAATTATTGGATAAGGCGTAGAAAGCAAGAGGGGAGAGTACATTAATACATATTTTTTTTAATAACAATAGTCTTATAATATAAGCAAATATGTACGTAAACACATAACAAAAGAAATAAAATTAATAACAAGCAATTCTGTACGTCAAGTACAGTGAGCGTCAAAATAAAGTGTACACCAAACAGTATTGTTTATAATTTATTTTTGGTTTATTTTGTTTCGTTTTACTTTTTTTAACTTTGATTTTTTGATTATTTCTTATGGATTTAAGTATTCCAATTGACAACTTCGAGATCTTTATTGTCATTCTTCTTTTATATGTGATTCTTCAAAGTAGTTTTGTTATGGTAATACAAACTTTGTTTATCAGTTCGAATTAGAAGACGGAACAACTGGAACATCTAAGTTCGAAGATGAAAGCGTTACAGAGAGAGATGAAACTTAAACTATTTTTATCGGTAAGTTTTCTGTCTTAAAGAAAGCTTTTGATGATAAATTAAGCGATATTGAGGAAAACACTATGCGCTATGCCTAAGGCAATCAGTGAGGCCATTCGCAATAGGTATGCTAAGTTGGTAACGTTAGACATTTCGAACGAAACGAAATATGAAAAACGTCTTCGCCCGACCTTACATTCTTCTCAGCAGTCTACTAAAATTTTCCGAAGGCGCAACCTGGCTGATTTTAAGGTTACGGGTGTATAGAATGCAGAAGAGGATAGCGTCTCCTCAGCAGATTTAAAATTTTTATTGTTGTTTAAATATTGTATGACCCTACACTTAATAAAAGCTTCGAATGTTGGAATTTTTTTTTTGTTAAAAAAAATTTCTGAAATTTCTGATATGCCTGTGTACACTTTATTTTGAAGCTCACTGTATTAAATTGAATGAGTGTCATCGCATAGTCATCTTCGGTATGAATGAGATCAACAAACACACAACAAAAAAACGGAAACAACAACAACAAACTTATAGTAAATACAGTAAATTGAATGAGTGTCTTCGTTTAGTATCGGTTTTAGTTGCGAAAACTTAAGAGACAACACACAAATACACAAACAAATGCAAAAACCAAAAGCAATAACGATTGTATACAAACTACAGTCATCGTCATCGACATCGTCATTTTCGGTTTTTATTGGGGAGAGAAAGAAAGAGAGTGTAACTGGTGAATAAGTGTTTGTGTGAATAAAAATGGTATTGTGGGGTCTCTGTGAGTGAAACAAGGTAAATGTTGTGTCTGTGTGTGTATACATATAATTGCACATTGTTTTGTTTTGTTTTATTCTGTTTGTATCGATTGTTTTGCCGTCTTTTTTGTTGTTATTAGCTGAGTGCATGTATTGAATTAGTCATGGCTGGATTATGGGAAGAGAGAGAGAGAGAGAGAGAGGTAAAGTGTGTCTTAATTTAATGGCTCCAACTGTTTTACTCGTATAGTGTATGGTGTATGGCTGTTGTTGTTAAAATTGTATGTGGCTGAGGGGATGTGTGTTCACTTGTTTTATTCACTTGTTTAGACCCCCCTCTTCGCCTTTTGCAATTGAAGATGCCCCTAGATTTTGTTTTTGCTTTATTTTTAGTTTCGTTTTGTCTTTATATTTCTTTTCTTTCTCATTATTTCCATTATTTTGTGGGCAAGCAAAACGATGAAAATTCCATTTTTGCCAGCTGAAAACAACTGCCTTCGATAGCTCAGTTGGTAGAGCGGTGGACTGTAGTTACGAGGATGCATAAAAACATCAAAAATTTGGTTCGCTTTCGTTGCCCTCAAAAGCAGCGAATCCAACGCTTGTGCAGACATCCATAGGTCGCTGGTTCAAATCCGGCTCGAAGGATTTCAATATTTTTTGTACATTTTTTAAAATTATTTTTTTATTAAAAAACTTATGAGTAATGTTTGTATGACTTTCTCTTGTTATAGTAATGAGCGGTAAACAATTGAGAGAAAAAAAATGGAAGAAGAAGAAAATGAATGAATGAATGAATAATAATTTCTATATTCTGTTTTGTGCTTGTGGTCCGCTTGTTTATGATTTAAGTTTGCTATTTGCTGGAATGCCAGCAACTGCCTTCGATAGCTCAGTTGGTAGAGCGGTGGACTGTAGTTGTTTCTCGGGAGTGCATAAAAAACACCAAAAAAATTCGGTTCGCTTTCGTTGCCCTCAAAAGCAGCGAATCCAACTCTTGTGCAGACATCCATAGGTCGCTGGTTCAAATCCGGCTCGAAGGAGATTCTATTTTTTAATTTGTTTTACCAACATATTTTTGAAGTACTGAATTTTACTTTTAGTTTTTATATTTAATTGTAGGCCTCCACTATTTTTGATTTGGTAAAATTTTGAAATTTCATTTCAAGTATCAGTTTCAAACCTAGCTTAACAGATGTTTTCTTAACTTTAATTTCCAACTAAAAACTGCATCCATACCCCATACAAAGTTTATCATGGTTCGATATGCTCTCTACATGTCTCCATTACCTCATATATTAGGTTTAAATTCATCTGTAAAGCAGAGTTGCCCATAAAGCCATTTGTAACACTGGTCTAATCAATCTTATTGAGCCTTAAAGCCTGATGGTCTTCTCCATTTTGTGGGTCGTATTCTATTTGAGAACTTAGCTTTTCCTTATAACTGCACATTATACTACTGCTGTGTATGTTGTGCTCCTACAGAAACAATGTATTATTCTTGAATTAAAGCCCCAAATACAATCAATAAGAACTAAATGTGTCTGTCGTTTGCCACAACACCAAAATCATTAATCAATTCATTCGTTAATTATTTATTCTATCAAATTCCAGGATGATAGTGTTGCCATATATCGCAGTCGATATGCATTAATGTATTTATCTGATACGATTTAACCGGAAAGAAAAACAAATAGAGATCACGTTGTGGCTAACATTTTAATCCAGAGATTATAGATTATCCCTTCTTATCACATCAATTTCCTAAATCAGAACATCATTTTAGCAAAGCAGGTATTTTGTTTTGTTGTAGAGCAAGTTTTAGAGTTACAGGGTTGCCACCTATCCATCATAAAATCAAGTAATTTTAACGAAGCAGGTATTTTGTTCCATTTTGTTATCGAACAAGTAAGTTCTAGAATGACAGGGTTGCCACTTGCCCGTCATACATCTAATCATTCTAGCACATATAAGCAAGTATTTTGTTTTGTTGTAGAGCAAGTTTTAGTATTACAGGATGGATTTTTTGTATTAATTTGTAAGAGAAGTTTAGAAGCCTGTTATAAAGTTCCAAAATTCTAAAACCAACGACCACTTTTTTTGCTTTTTGTTTTATCCGGGAGGAGGATTTGAACCCGGGAATTTTTTTTTGTCTTCCTTGTATTAGGCAAGCACTTTCACAACTACACCATATCAACTACATTAATATACGTAGCTACATTGAAATCAATATTATAAAGACCTCGTCCTTAACTTTACACAACCTAACCTTAGAAAATTTCATTGTGTTCTTTGATTTCCTTACACACAAACAAAGCATACTTTAAGGCTTTGTAGTGTAATAGTGTGTGTATTGCTTACAGACCATAGGAATACAATTACAAAACTTAATAACAAAACTAATGGCAAAAACAGGAACAACAACAACAGCCATGTAATTAACTTTCTTTCAAATGTCGTTGTTGTTGTTGTTTTGGGTTAAAACTTAGTCACACGTTTGCATACATGAACTCGTAATAATTTTTTTGTCTTTATCTCTGCTCTCGTTCATTTAACACTGGTACGTAAGGTCCAGGGTTGCTAATCTGTAAAAAGAGTAAGAGAGTGAGAGAGAAAGTAGGAGAAGAGGTTAACAGAACAATGTAAACAAACATGTACTGTCACTTAGTCAATGACATTATTTTGTGGTTATCATTTTGTACGCGTGTGTTGGTGTCTCTCTTTATCTTCAGTTTTACATTCGTTGCTGTCGTTTTGCTTGTTTTCTTTGCTTCAAAATAAAACTAATTTTGGTGGGGTTTTCTATTTTGTTTGTTCTTTTGTTATCAAATAATTGCCGTTTAATTAGAATTATCTGGGTGAAGATAAGTTAATTGGAAAATCGTGTATCATATGGATGGGGTAAATCGTAATCCTTCTCGGGAGCACATAGGCATTGTCTTCCAAAAAGCTTCCATTTCCACATTACAAGAGCATTCTGTTTAGTCAACTGAGATACGGACGGCTCTGACTACCTATTGGCTTCAGTTCTGAACAAAACGGAATCAGGCTGGAATCTAGAATCTATGTTGTAGCACTAGAAATCAAAGCAGGCCTCTATCAAAATAAATTCCAGGCCTGGAAATGCGTGAGCTGGGCCTGAAGTGACTTTATTTCATGGAATATAGTTTTTGTGCCGTCAGTCGGCATTTAGGCGTTCAGTCACGCTAATTCTAGGACTATTTTGAATGTGGTATAGTCCGCATTATTTGGTTATCTAGTCACGAAGGAGTGGACGCCAAATAGGTAAATAAATAGGCGAATGATGTACTTAACCTGACTAGAGAATAAAGTAAAATAAACTTGGAAAGTCTAAAAATTTCGCGATCATTAAAAACCACATGGTTTGGCTATGGAACATCGGCACTGCAGGCAAAGACCAGCATATGCGATAGATGTTGAACTTGCTAAGTTTGGATAAGAAAGAGTAAACGGAAGCATGCTGATAGGTGTGCTTATATAACACTCTACTACGCTATTGTGTTTAAGACGTATAGGATCAGCAATTAATAGCGAATGTAGAGAAGACATCGAATCGATGGAATACTTTCACATCGATGTGTAGCTTTTGAGCGCATCCAATCCAAGTATGTTATAATTGACACTTTACCAGAAGTCCCCAGCAGTTTAGTAGATGGTATGTTGGCTTATTAGGCAAGAGACCGTGGTTTAACTCCTGGCTCAGAGATTTTGAATAAAGCGGCGACTTCTTCTTAGCAGTTTTCTGGCAAGAACTTTGAGAGTAAATAAAAAAAAGTTTCTCAAGTCTGTAGTTTGGATAAAATGAACACACACACACAATATAGGTAGTGCATCACGCTTGATTGATTGTAATCCTGTGTAAGGGGGGAAGTACGTAAGTACTTTACGAGGCAATTACTCGTTCAAGAGGAGTAGATTAAAAGAAATTTAAAAAATCCTTACACGACATTGATTTCCTATAAAGTTTGCTCAGTTGGTAGCCCTCATTGATGAGTGCACAACAAGCTGATGCATTGGTTTAAATGGGGCAGTCTGTTTGGGTGATAATCCTCTCTAACTTGCCTATGGACATGTCCACGCTTGGTCGCGATTTTTTGAGTCACTTTTTCCTCTTTAAGTTATGGTCAATGGATTTGGCATGGATTTTCCTTTGCTTAGGTTTCAGAGATCCATGTTGCTGATTGTGTTGAGACAGGATACACTGTGTTGAGACAGGATACACTGTAAACGACTCTGAGGCATTCTGCTTGATCGTATTCGACTGTAGTCAGGTTATGCTTTCATATAAGACTGTACACTTTGCATTTGCGTTAAATATTATAAATTTGGTTCGTCTAGGTAGGTGTAAGCTTCTCTCTATTGGTTGTTTACATGCCGTTCTCGCTTTGTTGAACTCGCTTCCATTCCTAGTCACTATACATTCTAAAGTCCTATCTCCGATATTGACAGATTGTCATTGCAGTACTATAATCTCTATGCTAGTGTTGTTTATTCAATTCAAGTCCAATAATACTCTGTAATTTTTTCAGTTTTTTTAGTTTTGTTTTAAAAATGCATGCCTTACTGGTTTGTCTATATTATTTGCATAGAAATCCAACCGCAACCAATCGTAATAGTCAAGCCAAATACAAATAATCGATTTGTTTTGTACGAGAATTTTATTTAAAATCCTTGGGGGAAATTGTTTTTATCTTAATTGTTCAAAATCATTTCATTGTTTTTGTCATTTGTACAAATTTAAAGCATACTTTTGTGCGCACTAAGAGCTTTTATTCGGTATTGCATACATTAAGGCGTTTGTGGATTTTGTTTAAATATTTAAATTGTTGAGAATGTTTTGATTTGTTTCCAATTTAACAATAAAGAAGAAAAAGAATAAATAACTTTTTTTTATTTGTTTATTTCTCATCGTCCTTGTTTTTTTGTTTTATTTGAGTTGAGAAGCATAAACAAATTTTATTATCAATTTGAAATTCAATTCCAAATGAAAATTTCTCTGCCTCTGTCCCCTTTTTTTGACGTCTTTCTTTGTTTATCACTTGTTATTTATTTAAAACATCCTTTTCAAAATTTGTTATTGTTATTGTTGGTTTATTTATTTTGGGGGGGTGGTGTGGTTAATGGACATCCGACGGATATTATTCATTCATAAAATATTGTAACTGACAGGCACATCTGTTCGGTATTTGCAAGACATAACTTTTCGAAAATAGTGTTTATGCCTCGCATAAGTGAAAAAGGGATGGAGAAAGACAGAGAGAGAGAGAGAGAGAGAGAGAGAGAGAGAGAGAGATAAAGGCATAGAAAGAGGGAAAGAGATAGAGGACGAGGCTTAGAAAGAGAGTATGTCATTCCTTAGCCATTAGGTGACTATCTCATTATCCTTTTTAAATATTTTACTTATCATAGCCATAGAAAGAGGAATAGAAAGAGAAAGAGCGAATGTTATTGCCAAGAAGACCAACTAAATCAGTTCAACTTTTGCACTTGCTTCCAAAAAAGTCATTCTATTGTGTTATCTATAATGCACAGTAAGAAACTAACTATCAAAGGAGCCGAATTCTGCGTTAACGCTGTTCAAAACATTAGTGACCTCTACTGATACTGTCTAGAAACCGAGCTCCTAATAAAACTATCTCAACTGTGTTAACCAAAGGATGCTTGACGTGACCACGATCAATGCCTCTAGGATGTCTGACAGAGGTGGACTGTAGTTTATTTATTAAGGGTTCTGATATAAAACTTTCTTATAGGCTGCCTAATTTAAAAATCTCTTGATTTACATTACATTGCTCTGACATGTTAGAGGGTATAAGTATTCCGATTGCCTTACTTATTTTGGATGCTATCCACACGTTTTACAAGGAGGCTCAATCTTATTGACAGCAAGAGTGTTCGGACTTACACACGTAATCTTTAAAAGGCATAGCCACCCATCGCATAATAGCGATTCTCCCGGAACACTGTGATTACGGTAGGCAGATCGAAAGACTTTGCAAACCGACAAATCGCCTCATTTGTAAAGCCCCTGATCTGCCGTGAAAAGACATCCTTGACTTGAAAAGATTGCCGCAATAGCAATATTTTATTGGACTTGTGTTGGTTTCGTCTTGGGAATGCTATATCCATGTTTAATATTGATTATGGTATCACAATGTGCTGAAGGGGTCCGCCACCTAACCTAATCAGAGACCATATATCCGCGCCGCTGAGCAATGGTTAAAACAGAAACCACACGAAATGATGCCCCAGACTGCCTGTTAAACCTACATCAAATAGTCCTGACCGCCATTATGAGGGAGCAATCCGTCAAATAAAACAATAAATCAGTTTGGCAGTGCAATGAATCATGTATTCGATCTGAAATCCAGTAACGTTTGACTATCTAGAAAGTTCGATCCAAAAAAAGTGAAGTGTTTACACGAAATATTCTCGTGAACAGAAATTCCTATAAAATTGACATAAACCAGCTGCGATAGTAGATCAAGAAAGCAAGCCAGTTCCGTACTAATTTAGAATTGAAGATTGCACTCGAAAGCGATCGGATTGCTGCTTAGATGTCAGAGTACATAGCCGTACTAGCACAAGGAGGTCTTTCACTTAGAATGAATATCAAACCAAAATTATTGGCCATCACTTCGGCCAGAAATCTGTAGCATTCTGAAAGAGGAAGAGATGTCTTAAGCATCAGTTTTCTCTGCTTGGATTACTTCAAATGCTGTATGTTTCTCTCGCTAGAAGTCCCGTAGTCGACGTGTGGTAATGCATGCCTCCGTTCTGCAAGTATAGAGTTTGTGGTTAAATTCGGTAAAGCGGATTGTGTAATACAGGTTCAACAACTATTTTTTTCGAACATTTATGAACAATTACTATTCCTAAAAGTATGCAATTTGAACTTTTGAATCCTAATAAATTCGTTTAAGGCATGTACATATTTAAGCTTTTAAGGAAGTTGTACCCAAATAAGATACAAATTTCATTTCTATTATACGCGTTCTTAAATTAAAAAAAAACTTTTCAAACAATTTGACTTCAATAAATTAGCCTAAGAGTAGGCAATATTTTTACTAATTTTAACGCCTAAAAGTTTATTTACATTAACTTACCCTTGTGACTTTTGCTTTTTTGCTTCTCCTACTACTCTACGACTTTATGCACATGTTTTTCTTAATTATGTTCCTCAATGAATTTGTTTGCCTTTATGTACCCTCTACTCTAAACCCAAAAGTATGCTACAGTTTTTTTTCGTTTTTTTCGTTTATTCGTTTAAGTTTAATTGAAATAATGCGAAAGTTTTAATTAATTTTATTAAAGTACCGTACCGTCTTGTAAAATTTAAATTTTTTTCTTATGTTTCAAAGAAAGAAAATAAGAATTTTCTACAAGAAGGGCAAAAAAAAGAAACTTTTTCGGAAGTAAAGCAATTAACAGCATGTGAAATGAGCACTGCTACTCTCCTACATACGGTTACAAAAGTATGTGGCATGTGGCATGTAATGCTGGCTGGTGATTTAACATGAAACAGTCAGCCTTCAACTTCTTTGCATCATCATCATCATCATTGTCATCAACATTACCATCCGCATCAGTTACAGTATTTTTTCTTGTACTTGTAATGAGTAATTTTGCTCATCGCATCAAGTTCACTTACCCGCCAAAACTTCTGAGCCCATTCATCTCTTGTAACATTCTATATGCAAACGTTCAAAGCAAATAAATGCTTCAACATTTTTTCAAAATGCCTCCGTGTTCCTTTTTTTCTCACACTTATGTGAAATCATCTCTAGAAGAAGAACAAATAAGTTTGAAATACTTTTGTTAAAAAGTTTAATGGCATACTTACAGGCGTAGTAGCTAAAAGTATTGTAATTTAAGGAGTTAAAATGTCAAAAGGTGTAATTCACAATTAGGGTGTTTATGTCTTGAATAGGCTCTTAAAAAATATTTGCTGATAAATAGGTGCTGATGACACGATTTACGTCATATTATCTCTCTAAAAGTTTCATGTCGCTAAGGATTTGTCTACGACTATTGGTATTTATATTGCTTTTTTTTACTGGCTTTGTGAAGTCATCAGTTAGTGTACTATTTCGCAAAGAGACTCTGCATTCATCAGTCTTAAATGTTTCGATGTATAGTTTTCGATAACTTTTAACAGTTTTCGATTTAAAAATTAATTTATATTTTCAATAGCATCGAGAGATTCTAATATAACATTTTTTTGGAATTAAAATGTTTCGCTTTAAAACTTTCACCAGAAAAGTTTCGATAACTTCATTCGAAAATTATCGATAACTTAAAATATTTTCATTTGGAAATTATCGGTAACATTGAAATATGCAGTAGAAAACATTGCTTAAATGTTTTAAATGTTCGCTTAGAAATTTTCGATAACTTTTAAAAGTTCAAGTTGAAACAATTCGCTCTTGAAACATCGATATTGCTTTAAAACAAAAAATCAATTGAAAGCTTGCGATAATTCTAAAAATTTTCGATCGATAACATAATCATTTTCATTTGGAAATTTTCGATAACTTTAAAATTTACATTAGAAAATATTGATAACTTTCAAAGTTTCACTTAAAAATTTTCAAAAATTTTTGAAATTCTGAGTTGTAAGAATTCGCTTATGAGACTTCGATAACGCAAATTATCGATAACTTTAAAATAAATAATATAATTGAATAATTTCGATATCTGTGTTGGATATACAACATTTTAGACGACCTTTAAAATTCGATTGCAATTTTTTGACATTTTTCGATAACTAAAAAAATTTTCAGTTGAAAAGCTTTAAAAAATAGTTTTCGATAACTTTAAGTTTACGTATAAAATATTTTCGTTAGCATTAATAAATTCCGATTGAAAATTTTCTATAACTACGATAGTGATAGATAGCAACGCTTTCTTCTACAATATGGCGCTGGGCATGGTGGAGAACAGTTTCCCATTTCCCTTCATCTCTTCAGCTTCTTTAGGTGTAGTTGGCTTTACAATCCTGACCGATATAACTCATATGATTACCCAGAATGCAGTGTCCTATGATGATTCCCTAGGCTAGACTATCCTTATCTGACCCCTATCCCTTTACGAAATTTATTTCTGCTTTAGCCTGCTCTTTGGAGTTTCAGTGGGAATCGCAGTATAGACGACTCTCGCCAATTTATTTGCTTTTCAATTTCACTGTTTCACTATATCCAGGACATGAAATTGCTGCTGTTGTTATTGTATTCTCTTTATTGTAGTCTACTTAAAGGATTTCTGATTGTTGTCCAGGGTAAGCGTTACTTAAGCGCCATAAAATACTTCACAATATAATTTTTTTCTCTCTCTCTCTCTTCTCTATGTCAACATCAGTCATGTTGTCTTAAATGGAGAATCAAAAAACTTAAAAACTAAACGCGTGTCGTCCTTCTTAAGTAAACGTTACAAACGTGCAGGATAAATTGGAAAAAACAAGAGTATCTTACAAGAGTAAGAGTTTTGCATTACACGACGAACAGCAACGCTCTTCATCTTCTTAGCCTTCATTATTTTGAGAATTTTTTGTTTTCGTTCAAATTGTAGCATTTTTTTGCAGTCGCATTAAAATAACGCCCTGAAGGATAAAAGGAGACTCTGTACTGCGTAGCATTTCTCTATGATTTCTTATTTATTTTGATGTTTTTCTTTTGGTTTTTTTCTCTTTCGCTCTCTCTCTCTCTCTCGCTCTTCCTCTCTCTCTCAGCCTTCTATGCTGTGAAGAATGTGTCTACAAATAAACAAGATGCTTAAAATTCTATTGTACGTAGAAGGGTGGAGGTGAAGAGCAGGTTTAGGGGAAATAATCTAGAAAAACTTGCATAAAAGAGCAGGGGCGGAGCACAGAACAGAAAAGACAGGCACGACAGCCATTTGTCTGTCTATCTATCTATCTAACTGCTGTCGCTTTTAGATTGTGTGTGTGTGTATATGATGGAAAGATAAATAGCATGTGTTACACGCTTTAAAAGAAGTATCCTTGAGGATTCCAAGAAATGAACACGAAACTTCAGTAGCACAACGTTGCGTAAACAACAATTGCTTCAGGGAACATTTAATTGTATTGAATGTCACAACAACTGCATTTCTTGTTTCCGCACCCACCAACTTCTCCATTTGCAAGAATGAACAAGTAAAAGAGAAGAAGAAGATGAAGGGAGAAACAGGAGCATAGAAATAAATTTGTTTAGCAGAAATTACCGCTAGAAAGCTAGAAAAATGTAACGAAAACCACAAAAACCCCAAAAATATGTAAGATTTTTACATATTTGTTGCATATTTTAGGGGGTGATTTTTTTCTATTCGTTGAAGAAAAAGCAGAAAGGAATGCTTAAAATTGCTTACTTTGCGTTCTGGTATAGCGAGTTTAAAGTTTTTACAGTAAAATTGTTATTGTTGAACCATCTGAAACCTATAGTCTGTATTAGATTGTCTTGAACTTTTTTCTAGAACTTGACAGGGTTTTCCCCTTTTAGTCTAATGAAGACAATTAATAAGTTTTCATCAATTATTACACAAATTTAAGCAAAATCATAGCAGGAAAATTCCACAATGCTGTATAGTTCGAAGTTGAAAGATCAGCTTGAATATGTCTTCTTCCTTCTTCCATCTGGTAAAAACGCTGAGGGAAAATAAAATTACCATAAAAAATTTCCCTATAATCTGTTGTTCGGAATAGGCGTTAAAATGTAGGTACCACCACGCATAGATAAAATTAACACACACATCATGATTGGTGTAAGCAGTCAGATTGTAATCCTGACTAAAGGGTTGTAATTACCAATTAAGTATGTAAGGCCCAAAGTTTCTTAAATTTTTTTTATCAATTCCTAAAAATATGAGTAATATTAGTAGAGCTTATCAAAATATAATTTTTCTAGAATGATTACAATGCTTGAGAAAACAAAATCACGCACATGTATCTGCTGCTGCGTTATCCTGTTGTAAGGAACCTTCTGTTGGGCAAATGCATTGTTTTTCTTTTCTATTTTCCATTAAATTTAGCCAATAAGTTGGCATAATATTGTTAGGCGCACAAGAACAAACTAAACTAAATAAGTTATGAAGAGAAACAGACAATAACAAAGTACACACATCGTACGGTACATTGTGTTAAATACGTAGGAAACTATGTGATGGAAACAAAACATAGATCCAAGAAAGATCGCAATGGTACCAGAAGTGCAATAAGGTAGCATAAATAGAGCCAAGGACAATACTGCCAGAGTGTCGTTAATAGTCAGTTTGATTTTTGTTCCAGGGTTATGGAAAATTGGACATTTTTGGTACAGAGGCCGTACCAGACATTTGAAGGATGTTGTATTCTGCACATAATATCTTCATTGGTTGTTTATCTCAAGCACAATAGTTTATGGAGTTGAAAATGTATGTTTACACTGATAAGCACTACTTTAGATCAGTATGCATTACCACTTTATGATACGGTCTGAAGTATGAAAAGTTTTACTGGCGAATTTTGTTGCGTGTTTTGTTCTACTGAAACTACAATTCATGCTGGTCATACAAATTTTATAAGCAAAATATCATTGCTTGCTTCGGGTTCCGGCTAGCTTAAGAAACGATTAAGATGCCGTGATTTATGGTTATGATTTATAGTCCACTATTCCAAGTGTTTCTTCTCAGGACTTAACATAACATATTTACTGTAATTTTTAAAATTTCATTTTCTTCTTTTTTTTCTTTTTAAATATTTTATTCCACATTTTTATTCGTTAGCTCATCTTGCATGTTAGCAAATGTATGACGTACATTGTATTACAATAAATCGTTGGTTTTTGTTTTGCTTCTTCTTCTTCTTTTTATTTCTTGGAAAAAATAACATTCCTATTGTGTGTCATGCAATCAATCAGTCTGACAGACAGTTAGGATAGTTATTTTTAGTACAAATATGGTTGCATCAAATGCAATCATAAATTTATAAGGCATACACCAATTGGGGGCGGGAGGTGAGAGGAGAGGAGTTTTATTACTACAATGTTATCGTCTCAATTGTATTATTATCATGGATAGTTAAAATGCTTTGGTGAAAGTAATAATATTTGTTTGTAGACCCATGAACTTAATTTATTTTCAGTTTGGCAACTTCTAGAACCTACTTTTGATGATTTGTTATTATTTGTCATGGTGCTTCCGTCATTCAGATACATATTCGCTGGATTTAGTCTCGCATTAATGTTTTCAAAATTCTATATTTTCATAACATATTAAACTGAGTAACGCTATGAAAGTCCAGGATCCTATCAAACTCTGAAGATCATTTCAGACTATCACAGTGTCTAAGAGCTTTTGCCTCGCTAAGTTATGGTTAAAATTGAAGCTGCTTAGATATGTGAGAGAAGTTCATGCCTTTCAATTATTTCGTGTGTAAGATCTCGGCTAAATGCCGAGAACGTTTGCACATTTCGTGCTTGTACAAAATTAGGAAATTTGATTGTCTCATACCTACTTGGCTTCTGAAGAGCCTTCGTCGCTCTTTACCTAACATTTCGTCGAGTATATTTTCTCAAACTTCAATACCCATTTCAAAGAACGGTTCCAGATCAGCTGCGTAGGACCTATCTGTCTTGCTTGTTCATTGCCAACGATTTTCGAGTCGAATTAGCTTCTCAAGACTAATGGGTAGACCTTTAATTTCTTCTCAGATAGCGAGGCTGACTTCAGACTTCCAGAAACTAGCATTTGGGAATAGAATCCAGTTGTTTTACGTACCTGGATATTGTACAGTTAATGGTGAAAAAAATTCAAATGCATTGGCTCGAAAGGAATCCGTGACACTCTATATAGGTCCGCAGTCATACTACGCAGTATTGCTTACTACTGTGTTTGCAATTTAAGCAAAAATTAAGAAATTGGGAGGTGCTTGGAATGCTGATATGTTTGAAGGGGTAATAGGTCTACAAGAGCTGTTATCAGTTTTCTGCTCAGATCCGGTTCCGGACCCGCAATAGCTGCGATCAGTTTACAGCTTAGATATCACGCAGTTGTTTGCAGGTATAACACGTAGAATCTAAAACTTCGGAAATATTTTCTAACAGGGCATTATGATTTTTGGCCCTATCTATATACCAGATTACTATTACGGAAGTGTATGATTATAGATTATGCCTGCTGGTAATAGAAACAATGGGACGTCTGGGACGTCTTGACAGTTTTAGAGAGTTTAGAGTGTGCAGAGAGACACAATGCCTCAATAAGGACCATATTCGTCATTATTGTTTGGCCTTGACTCAATTGATCTTATGGGTCGCAATACTGTGAATGCGCTAGGATATGTAATGTCAATAATAATGTCGTAGCAAGCTATATAACCCCTAAACACAGCTAATTACTGTGTATACACCCACTGCCGTACTACAAAACTTGTTTTGCTTGCGTGCTCTTAAAGACTAATTTCAACATTAAAAGTTTTCTTCCATGATTTCCTGTTAAAGTCTCTACCAGAAACGAGCAACTTGTTGCTATTGTTAGTTATTCTCTACAACAACAATAAAAGCAAAATGACAGCTAACAACGTCACTTACGTTGTGGCCTATATTTTCTAAGTATTCGTATTGCTATCTGCCTTTATAATACTTTTTTTTCCTCCCCCTCCCCTTACAATTATTGAGTGTGGTTCTCTGTTTCATTTACAAAATTTATGTGGGTCGATATTGTCATCAGAGGTCTTTTTAAATTGAATGATTTTATGAATTCCATGTTTCCATGTCTCTATGTCTCGTTATGTTCTGCTGCTGCTGCTGCTGCTTCTTCCATTAAGTGCCACTCACTCTCTGTGTCTTACAAATCTTGGCATGTATCACTCACAATATATCCTTGCTTTTACCCTAATAGGCAGTGTGAAAGTATGTGAGTGCTTGTGTTTATGTATGGAAATATAACCTACAATAATAAAATAACTGTAAAACTAACACTGCTATATAGGGTTATACATTTAGGGCTATCAAAGCCACCATTGATGTCAAGGCTGTCAGCTGCTTAACACCTTCCTTCTGAAGGAACGTTTACTTAGCGAAAGATTTGTTATTCACGAATATGGATTCGAATATGGATTGTGTAACAAACGAAGTACCCTTAAAAACGGTTCAAATTGACCTCAAAAGTGATAGTACAGACGAGGCCACTTTTTGATCATTACAAGCTGATTATTTTCGAACATTGTGGGGTGGAAGGAATTTGACGAAATAATAAAGAAATTTGAAGAGACTGAAAGCGTTACAGACCTATTCAGATACAAACGTCTTGCTTTCTGTGACATAAAGCCCTCGTAGTTTAGTAGGTAGGGTGTTGGCTTATTAAACGAAAGTTTGTGTTGCAAACTCTGAGAGTAAATAAAATTACGAAGGCGTTTCCCAAAAATCTGTCGTCGGAGTCTTGACGTTAAACTTGTAGGTCCCGCCACTCATGCATAAAATTAACACACGCACACACACACATACAGTATAAGTGTTGTGTGAGAAGCTAGGTTCTAATCCTGACTAGAGTTGTAATGATCAATTAAGCAAGCTTGAGAAAGTGTGACGGATAATACAAAATTGCTCAACTAGGTCGTGTATCTTATTGGTTCATTATTCCGTACCTTGAATATGATTCTGCACCTTCATCTATTTAAAGCCGAAATCATGTAGCAATTAAAATCGGCTAACCAGTCACAACGCCATCGATATACCGACTGGAAAAATTATCTTCCGTGTTGAAGCTGAATTCTCATTCAATGGTTACAAATGTCTGGATCAGGGAAGTAAGAAGAGATTGTGCAAAATTATCTCGGAAATGGAACTGTTCGGTCTGGGGTTGCCATTGGGCAGTATTTTTTTTTCAGAAATGATCTTAGCAGAGCCCAGACGATATTTTTACCTATTAATTGAACGGTATGCGATTTCAATAAAAAGCAGCTACGAAACACACAACAAAATTCTAACACGGTGTTTTTCGCTAATTCAGAGCACTAATTCGATATGATAAACGACTTTTTTCTCCTACAAATTGCGATTATTAACTGGAAGGCATGTGATTTTAATAAGAATTCGATTAAGGCTTCATTGTATAAACAAATTTCGGAAAGTGCAATTTCTTAGTCTGGCAACGTCAATTTGCTACTAAGAATACGCAATTTAACGCCGTTGGATTTTTTGGTGAAACTTTGACAAAGCCGCCGAATGTTGGAGCCTTAGTTGAACTAGCATTCGTCAAGTTATCGCTGATATATCGCTCTAAATAAGCGAAAAAGTGGTCGATACCAGAGACAGTTATTTAATGGCCATTGAATTTCACGCATAGTGGGAAGCTTGCACGGATCCAAGTATTATAATTAGAAAAATTTCGTTAGAATTATAGCCTTATGAGTGTCTTATTTAATTTTCGTTTTGAAACCATTAAATGGATAACCCTGTATAAAGGCAGGCAACAGTAAAAACTATACAATCTACAGCAACCTTCATGTTAAATACATACAGACACTCACACATATACAAAAAATTTATTTCCGTATTGACTTATACGTAGACATGCATTTGCATACAAATAAGCATGAATAAAATAACAACAACAGCTATAGTATAGTATAGAGGTAAACAGTGCGGGAGAGAGAGATAGAGAGGAAGAAGAAAGAAAAAAGAAACATACAGAGAAGGTGTCTATTATTGTTGTGTATTCTCCTTTGTGACAAGAAATTCGATAATCATCGCACAACAGTAATACACAGGCATACTCCTACCATAATAAAAATGTTGTTCAAAATTATACACACTGACAGAGTGTGTGTGAGAGAGAGAGTGTGTGTGTTTGAAAATCCTATAGTTTTATTGGTGGTTTTTGTGTTGATGTTGGTGTTTGTATCCGTGTAAGTGCTTTATTGTATAGTTAAGATGTAAAAAGTAGAGAGGAAACCAGAACGTATAACGAAAGCATATGCTACCAGGAAAGAAAAGAAAGTAAAACTAAAAATATGGGAAGGAATCCCTTGAATTCTTAATAGGATATTGAAACAAAGTATGGTCCGATCTTTCTGTCAGAATTTTACGAATTTGCTTACAAAAAACAGCTCAAGTTTTATGTGCTAATTTAGAATCCAGTAACTGTCTTAGTCTAGTAGGCGGTGCTGTTGATTTCCTGGATGTAGACCTTAGCTCTGACGTCTTTAAAATAGAAAAATGGTAAGAAAAAAATTTATTTCGTCGATAACTCCTCTAGCAATCTTTTAACAGAAGCTGTGGCTGTAACTAACGGCCATGAAAAGAGCCTGAAAACATTTCATTTGTATGTCTAGCGCTACTCTTGGATAAAAGGGGGCACACACAATTTTGGCGATTGACAGAAATCGATTTCTGATAAGCAGAGCAAAAGCTTAGTGATCCCCTTGCTTCTGGATGCTCAAGACCGTAGACTGCCAATAGCATACAACGTCTGCTGCAGACGCTGTATGGTAAGGAAGAAGGGACGATCACAGACCATTCTCTCTATCATGATTTGGAACTTGGAAACTGGAGACAAAGAATTCTTGATCACCCACAACTTATTGACGAAAGTTCGTGATTTAAATGCCCACCTTGTTAGAGAACAATAAGAATGATTGAGGAAGGCCAGTTCAAGTAAGCAATGCTTTTATATCGGCTGCCAATTTACTTAACCTAACTTTAGTAGTGGCAAACTTTGGAAGTATTAATGATCATGGAATATATATGTACCACATCGCTTAAGTCTAAGATCTCGTTAAGCGTGAAAGTCTTGCTCTTTCAGTAGCCATAATTTGGGCATCCAATACGTTCTGACTGTGCCTTATATTAACTGCTAAAGGTCAGGAGAATTTTAATCCCTAGTCAGAACATTTAGAGAATGTTTCAATACTCATTCATCCATCAGGATCGCCTATGCAACGAAAGAAGGAAGTATGTCTCTTTGTATAAGAGGAACACCAATGAATCAGACCACAGAAGATAACTCATCAAAAGTATCATTCCCTCGGATTTTCGCATGAGGGAATTCCATTCCCACAAAATTTGTCTTTCGAAGTCGACATTAAACTGTAGGTCCCTGTACTCGTAAGGTCGTAATCCAGATGGGAGGGTTGTAACCAATTATGTTACGTATTGATTTAGTCAAGCAGGTGTTGGAGATAAATTATCCTTTTTTCTGATATCCTAAGGCTTATGCATTGACAGCATTGAAGCTTATTCTGGCAACCTTTATAACCTTTGTTCAAGTATTTTTCATAATAAATAATTAAGTTTTCGTGTAACCTAAAAGTATGCTTTCTGTTTTGAAGCTTATTTTCAGCAATTGATGGTATACTTCCCCTTTTGCAAGTAAGAAGAGTTTTTTTGGTGGTCTATTACGTATCTGAGTATGTCAAAAATTCAATAAAATTTTATATTAACGAAGTTTATTTGTAATACAATATTGACTGACTTTCAACTTCATTGTTATAGAGATGTTTCTATGTGTTGTTATTATGATTTTTTAAGATTTTAAAGCATACTTTTGTGAGTGATATGTTTTTTTACAACTTAGAGATATGTGTTCTTAGGAAATAAATGTGCATGTATTACAATAAGACTGGGAAGAGACAGAAATACCATGCCAATACCATTTTGCTGTTGATGGAGGTACTTAGTTTTAAGCTTTATTATGTATGTATGTCGAAGCCCAAAAGTATGCAACATTCATTCAATCATTCATTCCTTCAATGTAATTAAAGAAATTAAATTTTTTTTTTGGTATCACATACAATTCTAAGGTTTAATTTGATCATTAAAATATGCTAGAAATTATTTGAATTTCATCATTATTTCCTTTCAGCCTTAAAGTATTCTTTAGAATATTGTATAGAACATTCGTTATGACATTGTCTATAGAATTCCAATTTTACTCCTGCTATTCTTACAATTTATTCTATTTATTGTATCCAGTTTTAATGCAGAATTGAACATTTTCCCAGAAAATAGCCTTAAAGTATGCCTAAATGATTGTTTGTTATTGTCTGATTTCTTTATAAATCGTTTATTGTGTATACAATTTATTTTTAGAATAGATCTGCACAATAATTTTTAAATTGAAATCATGTTGTTAGATAGGGACACTGCTGTAGGGTAGGGATGCAGTGGAATAATTGTTGCAGCCTTGTATGCATTCAAAAGCTAAATAATACACACCTAAATGTATACTTTAATAAAAATACATTTAAAAAACCGCCTATGATTGTCGATAATTTGTCGTAAGTTGAGTTTCAATTGCTCCAATATAAGATGATTATACGCGTAGGTATGCTGGTTGACGTGGCCTCTCAAAAAAAGTCTAACGACCACAAACTTTTCTAGGCCATCATTGGTTGTCAATTTTTTCACTCCTAAAAATTTGAATTTAAATTCCTAAAACACATTGATTTTTTATTTCTAATTAAAATTATTGCATATCTTAGGGATCCATTTGTTGTAAATGCAATATCGCAGAAGCTGTATTAAATAAGTAAAGCATATTTTTAGGTTGCAATAAACTGTTGCTTACTTTAATTAGAATTGTATGAATGGCTAACAAATGACATTCAATTTAATTCGAATTTTTACTTTTGCGAGAATCCATAAGCGGTACAAGCGTAGTTTTAAATTTCTGTATAAAAAAAGCTTTTAAAAAGTTTGTCTTTTCCAAACGTATATACTAACGTACGTATGTACTTATTGCTGCTATTAAAGTTTTACTACCTTTTTCGTATTTTGCTTTACAGTTTTAAAGCATTTTTTAAGCTCTTAATCAGCTTAGAAGGTTACTAATGCAGTCCTTTTGTCCTTATGAATATAATTACATATTGAATACATACACGCATACATACTATACCATACCATACCCCGTACAGTTTACTTATACTAGTTTAAGGATGGATTAATTGCCAAAGAAATCATCATCATCATCATCAGCATAATATTTGTTATTAGGGATGCTTAAGAGCTGTACGAAAAAGAGAAATATTTCGTAATTTATGACATTTAACTACGATTTCTTTTTCGTATTGTAAAAATGCAGATTTTTTAATTCCTGAACGTATACTTTATAATTTTCTTTGGTTTTTAAATCCTTTAAAGATAGTCTATCTTTAAGGTTCTTTATGTTTTAAATAGAAATTTCTTATTAAATGAAAGCTACAAAATATTTTTAAGGCCTACATTTAGGCTGTGTGGGTATGTAGTTATGCAGCCTAAATATAGGCTTTACAAAATTAAAAAAATTATTATTTTTTTTCTGAATTTAGTTTGTAATTGGATCAAGGATTCCAAAACAGTTTTCATTACGGTCGTAGAACTCTTGGGATCGAAGATATAAGCGCTCTTTTGAAGACGGTTCTTTAGGGCTACGAGTCTTTAACAATTCTGTGTAGGCTGGTAGTATGGTTTCCTACAATCTTCATCATTAGGCGATCGTAAGCTTATGGTGGCTGAATTCCTAACATTTATAATCTGTAAAATTTTGTATAATTTTAGGCGCTTATACAAAAGATTAATATTTTACTGTGTTTCGCTATTTATTTTCGTGTCACCATTTTAACGTTCTCATTAAATTTTTAATTAAATTTTATATGGAAAAAACGTACCCTTTGTTGTTCATTGTTCATGTTTAATTAATTAAAAATCAATTTGTTGCATACTTTTGAGCATCATACAATAATTTAAGCGTATAAACTAATGAATGGAAATTTAATGAAAACGGTTTTAATATTTAATGCAATTACGCTAATGATTAAATTTTAATTGGCTGCCTTTATTAGTTTTGTTATTGGAAATGGAACACGTTAAGTGTGTTTGTGTGTTTTGGATGTTCGCAATGCCAACATAATAATACAGATAATGACAGCCTTAAAATAGGCAATAATAATTTATTTTGCCTATGAACGGGTTAAATTTAATATAAAGAGAATTGACGGTAATAGGTTTTTGACATTAAACGTCTAGATACGGTGTTGACAGCTATGTGACAGTCAAGTGTTAATTATACACACAACTAAAGTGCCTTGAAATAGGCTTTAGATTTTCAGTTTCAAAATATTGAAATACGATGATTGTACTTGATGTTTAATTAAGTTAAAGAGGTATTCGTCGTCGATTGAAAAATAGTGTTTGAGACAATAGCAATGAAAATTGAAAAGAGAAAAGCAAATAAGCAAAATGAATTGATTAAAAAGAAGGGTGGGAGATTAATTTTCAAATATTCTCTTAGCAATTTCTAAATCGTATTAATTAAAAAACTTGGGTGCAATTTTGTTAGGATTGTATTGACTTTATTTTTGGCGGTTTCTGCATAGATCACATTGAATATTTTTAGGCTATGCAATGGTCTCATCAACACCATATTAAGTAGTTCCGATAGTTGTCTACATTGTTCTGCGATGAAAACTTGACGCCTTAGCCGCCATTTTGTTTTAGAAATATTGTCGTAATGATGTCAGTAATCGTCGTAGTCTAGTAGGTAGTGTATTGGCTTACTAGACGTAAGGCCGCGGGTTAAACCCCAATGGTCCAGACTTCGAAACGAAAATATGAAAAGGAAAAAAATATTTCTTCAGCGACTTCCTCTCAGCAGATTTCTGGCAAAGACTATGAAAGTAAATAAAATTTCCATGAAAAGTTTCTCAAAATTCTATTGTTGGGGGTCAACTTTAAATTTTATACAAATTAATACACACAACATTAGTGGTATGAGAAGCTAGGACGTAATCCTTAGTGAAGGGCTGTAATGGCCAATTATGTGTGTATACGTGAAATTGGAAATTTATTCAGAAGATATGTTCTCAAGGTCTAGGAAGAGTGTAGGGGATACTGTGTCTGCCATTATGTCTCCACAATGAAAAGCTTAGGCAATAAAATAAATTCTTGCTCCTGACAATAGGCAATGGAAATTATTCCAAAAGGCTACTAAAAGTAGGCAACAAAATTTAACTTTTTTTCGTTCTATAAATTAAAAATGTATGTCATTTACGTAGCTCATCATTTCTATTGGTGGTTAAAATAATAATAAAAAAAATTTTTTTTCTGCCATGACTGTCCAGCATATTTTATCATTAATTTTAATTATTTTTGAAACATTTTCCTTTTTTTTTGCTCGCAAATCATGTAAATTGTTTACATAATTACAAAAAATATTCGCTTAAATACCCTGCGAAATGTGTAAATGTGTGAATTATTGCGCCGCCTAAAGGTATGCTTAATCATGTCATGCCATTGGAAATGTAAATAAAAAGAAGTCAATAGAATTTAAATTTAAATTCAAATTCAAATTCGATTTTGTACCTTTGAAAATTCACAAAACAAATTACAAGCAATGAATTGCCAAAAATTTTTGGAATTTTTTTTCTTTCTTTTTTTATTTTGCTTTTCGATAATTTGCATTCTATTTGATTTGATGCTGTTGTTGTTGTTGTCGTTGTTTTAATTTTTAATAGCCGCAAACAATTTTCATTTCATTTTTAATGTGAAAAGTTTGAAAAAAAATTTTTGTTATCTGCGTTTCATTTGATGTTTTTGTTTGTTTTTATTGTAATGAGCCAATATTATGCTAAATGGTATGCAAATTATTGAAAATTTTTTTTGTTGCTTTCTTTTTTCAACTTGTGTTATGGCGCTTATATTTCGAAAGAATTTTTTTTTTTAGAAATTTTCAGGTTAAAGGTCGCAATAGGAAGGAAGGATAAAGAAAGGGAAGGGATAGGCAACACATTTAATGATTTCAGAATAATCAGTCTGTCAAGGCTGTCAGCTGTTTAATTTTTTTCTTCAGAAGCTGCATACATTTAAAGAAAGATTTTTCGGAAATTCAGAAATATGGGTTCGAATAAGGATCGTTTAACAGCTGAAGAATGCTTTAAACGGACTAAAGGAGAGGTGACTCCAATGTGAGTACTTTTCGAGTATCACAGAGTAATAATTGTCTTTTTGTGAAAGGGATTGGCAAAACTATTAAAAAAAATTTAAAAGACTGGAAGCAATAGAAATGTGGTCAGGCCAGTGCACAATTGCTTTGGTTGCTTACTTACTTGGCACTTAATTGACCATTACAACCCTTTTGTCAGCACTACGATTTAGTTTCTCATACCACCCATATAGGGCGTGTCAATTTTATTCATGATTTGCATTTCCTACAGTTTAAAGACGCCTCTGTACAACAGAACTACTCTTCATGACAAAATTTTATTTATTTTCAGAGTTTTTGCCAGAAGTCTGCTGAGAGGATGTGGCCCACAACAATTTTTTTTTCTTATTTCGTTTTGTCCTAGGAGTCTTAGCTGGGTTTAGAACCTCGGGTTTGTGTCTCATAAGCTAACACACTTTACCATTGTCGAATATTTCGCTTCTGTTAAAAAAATTTTCTGTTAACAAGTGAACCAATCCTACTGCTCATTATGGCATACTTCGCATTTGGATTTGTAAACTTCATCTGTGTCCAGTCCAACTAACGCAACAATTAAACTTGGCTGACCATTCACGACCCATTAGATATGCTAATTGGTTGCTAAAGTAATTGGCTTTTAAGATTCATATTTCAAATAAAATTTTTTTTCGGTCATTTGAAGCTCCCTGAGAAACTCGGTCCATAATCCTAACTGAAGGGTACTAGTGACCAATTATGTATGTATGTATGTATGAAGCTCTCTTGCTTACTCGGTGGTTACGATGACTAGCGAAATTGTACCACATGGAACTAGGAGAACATAGGACTGATTGAAGTGGATTGATTAAAACGTTTGTCCAATTCGGATATAGATTCGCGCCATGTTTTGAAGATTCCATAAAACCAGCGAACTTGCTCTGCTAATTCATCTTGCTCAGACAGGCCCCTGCTGATCTTGAGTCCATCCCATTGAGAGACAACTTATTCGCTATCGATACCTAATTCGAGCTGGCAATACCTCAAATCGTGCTACTCTAAGCTAGTCACTCGCTGTTTTATATCACGATGGCCTCTGAAGAATTTTATTTCGTATTGTCTTAACCATAGTTCCTGTAGTTCTTGTCTTTCTTATCACAGGTCACGAAGTCTAATCCAGCTTCCAGAGCTTCACAGACTCCGTAAGTAAGATTCTTATTGTCGTTCTTATGTCAGTCTCTGTGCCTTATTCAACTGCATTTTACCTGCCCATACAATTGTTCTTTCTAGCTGTGTGGAACAAGTTTATCGCGAAGAAGCTCTCTTACTGGAACATTTATCTGCCTGTTAATATGCAGTCGTCCAGCTGAAAATGACTCTATTTCTCTTAGTCTTTTGATTTAGCGTACCTATATTAGTCACGAGACTGTCATAGAAGAGCTGAGTGCTTGGATGGTGGCGCGCTTCATATTCAAATCGAATTTTGACGTGTCTTTCGATGACATAACCTTTCCCTTGGAAGATATTCAAGACTTAGCCATAGCTTTCGAATATTTTACCCTCAGATCGAACAACCTAACCTAGTTTATAGTGCCACTTGTTACTTATCCTGCCAGTTAGATGTGTCAACTTCTTCTCAATGAATTTAATTCTTTTACCAAATTTCTTGCAGTCATAGGATCCCATAAACAAATGTATTTAAATATAGAGTGTCAGTTTTCTAGTTCTTTTCTTATTGTCATGTCCGAATAACAGTCTATATATTGCCTCGATTGTGGAGTGACCCATACATTTCATATTTTCATTCAAATGATAAGCATGCGTGTATAGTTCCAAAGAACTTTTGAAAATTTCTTATAAAATTAAGCCTCTTTTTTAAATAAAAAAGAAATTCTGTTTATGGTAACTACACTCCTCTATGTTGTTATACACTCCATATGGAATGCCCTATATGCCATAAATTATTTCAATTTAAATTATTCACATTACAAAGGGACAAATGGACGAAACTATTGTCATAAAAAAAGTTTATAACAAAAACAAAAACAAAAACAAAAACAAACAAAAATGGGTATACATTCTATTGAAATTAATTTCACTTTTTAAGGGGGTGGGAATGGTGATGCGGTCAGCCCATACATGACCGTCAACTTTCACCAATAAATGGCATGTCATTATTGCGAACAGACCACTGAAGAGTATGGATTTCTGAAACACTGTTTGTGTCTGGGGCCGGCCATTCATCCTTTGTTTGTCTGTAAATATTTATCTACTGGGCCAAGTGCTGATAACATTGTTTACTGTCAACGTACAGTGCAGTGAAGTGGAGTGAGCGGCTGAGTGACTGAGTGACAATATTTATCAAAACTGTGTATAAATTATTAAATAATAAAACAACAATAGCAACAACAACAAACACAACAGCAATGATACAAAAAGTTTTAATAAATAAACCCATTAAAGACTACCCGATTAAAGTAAGTTGTTTGTTTATGTGAGTGTGTCCTGTGTGAGTGTCCTCACTTAAATCACATTTTAATAATGGAGGACAACCACAAAATGAAAGGGTGACTGAAAACTTTATACACAAGTTCACTAAATGCGAGCGGGAGGGAGGAGATGAGTTTGTCTTTTATGTTTCTGTTATCTATCGTGTAGATATATGCTATCCTTTAATGGGTTCAATGAAAGCGGTGCGGTCAATAAACTAAAGTTGAACGGATGCGGCCAAAAGGACATTCTTTTTTTGGTGCTAAAATTGTCATGGAGTCGGAGGTGTTGCATACAACTCATGGCTTATGGTGTGATAACTTATGGAAACAAATTTTTCCATCTTCCTTGAATCCGAGTATACCCTTCAAAAACTCCTATATTTGATCCTCTTAAAAATTTCGGCAGTGTGCATTGACGTTGTGCAATGTGCAGGTTCAACTATTTCGTTCGAATGAAAGAGGACGCTCCGGCGTGGATTTGCGGATTTCGGCGAACAGAACGACCGTGTTTGCGTTAGAGGGATCGAATTAGAGGGAGCCGTCATCGATTGGTGTGACTAAGCAGGCCGAAATCCGTTAATCGGGTTGTTAATCGCCAATTAAGTAAGATACAGAGCTAAGTACTGCTTATAAACGTTCCCTCTTACTTTTCGCCATCCCTATACAGTTTTCCTAGAATGTTGCCCGAAACTCCTGTTGTCATAGACAAAGTTTAGATTGTGTTTGATGTAAGTAGGAGCTTGATATGTACTTAGATGTGTCTTTATAAAATGGTTAAGGCCCTATATGATCTAATGATCCATTTGCCTCATTCTAGAATCTATCTATTGGGCTTGAAGTGAACGAATGTTCTTTGATTCTACAAATCCCTGTCAGAATGTCCGTTACTATTCTCCGACCTCTTTTAGTTAAACTGTCAAATGATTCATGTTGCCTTATTGAAGTTTAGGTAGTATATAGAAGTGGCTGGCCCCTCAATGGAATTATAAGTAGTTAGGCCCACTGTGATACCACAGTTCCACATTTTCTCCAGTCCAGGAACCACTCGGATTAGACTGCCAATATCAAAGGATGGCAATTCAATCACATCTCCCATATATTAGGCATCCAGGTGCCTTTTTCTGCTCCGACCAAGTACCGGGCACGTACACAGCAGATGGAGAATACTTGCATTCTACTCCTCATCTCCCCAGCTAATTGAAGTTTAGTTTGTCTCAAACTCATTGGGTTCGATCTTGATCTCTTTCAAAGTACTCTTCTGATCTCAGACAAAGGTTTTAATCACATCAGTGCTATCTTTATTCAATTTTTCATTAAATTATTAAACATTTCATTTTTTAACATTTTGCAACACTTTTTTCCTTTCCCGTAATAAATTCTCTTCCACGTAGTCAGTTTGTTTTACTTTAGACGTTTACCAACACTAGAGATCATAAACTTTTATTTACGGTACAATACACTTTACTCTTCCACATACACTTCAACATGGTTTTTCTGTATAACAAGCTTTTGTTGTTAGTTTGGCTTCAGTTGTTTATAACCTTCGATAGCTCAGTTGGTAGAGCGGTGGACTGTAGTGTTTAAAACTTTCAAGTAGAAATCCATAGGTCGCTGGTTCAAATCCGGCTCGAAGGATTCATTTTTTTTTGTTTCATTTTTTATTTTTTTTTCTTTAATTTTTTTTAAATTAAATTTCTGAGGAGATACAATGAAGATAGTGGTGGATTAAGAGAATATAAATTTATTGCCTTGCAGCGTTTTATAAAGTTTATCTTGGCCAAGTTAACGTAACTTTAATTTTAATATCCTCCCCTTGCTCTTTTTCCTTTTAATATGTTTTAAATTGGTTTCTATTACAAGTTCTACTTGAAAAAAACAGGCTTCATTGTCCCTTATATTATGCTTTATAGAATGGAATAAAAAAACAGGGCATTAAGTAAATAATTGCCTACCTTTAGGCTGTAATTAGGATTGTGTTTTTATATTTATTTTAACAGAGTTTCCTTTCAAATTTTCAAATCTATTAATAATTGAAACATTATTAAGTTAAAAGCCATGACTACCCTACACCCACCTTTTCACTATTAACTTTTGAATAGAGTCACAACAACAATAATAGCAATAATAACAACAACAAATAAATTTCAACAAACTTTTTCGTTTAAAAGCAAAAAAAAAAAACAAGAGAAAAAAATTCCTGTAAATAAATAAAAAAAAGGAAGAAAAAAAAACTTCATGTTATAAATGTTTGATTAGTTTTAGTTTTTCCTACATACACATACATACATACATACATACATATATTGAAAATGACGCCACTCATATCTCTATTTGATCTATGTGTAGATATGTGTCTATGTATTTGGGTTGTTTAAACGTAAAAACTTTTTAATACTTTCAACGACAGACTATTACTCCCTAACGGCACTCTTTTTTTCCTTCAAAATATTGAGACTTTCAACATTAAAATAGAAACATTAAAGCTGGGCGGCCACAGCCAGGAGTTATAACTGTCATTTGAAATCAGTTTGTGTTAGTGTATATTATGTGTTGGTGTTCGTATTAAAACTTAAAATGTCCACATAATGTCAGCATTAGCCAATATTCAATAAATCCGTTACACAAGCTTACCAGTCCACTGGGTTTAGTTATCGAAAATTGAAATCATTATCATTGACATGGTGGGTGTTGTAAAACACTGAATGAAGGAATGAATTTCAAATGTAGGAACCAATGCGAAGTAAAGTAAAGGATATCTATTACAAAACCCATGCCTTCCTATATTTCTTTGATCCATACGAATTCAGAATTTAGAGATCAGGTTAGACAAAAAAATTTTGCCAATCTTCCTCAGAAGAATTCTATTTCGCATTACCATGAACTTAAATCCCATAGAGCTCCTAGAACCTCTGTGAGAAAGACTCTCATCGTCGCCGGCGTTGTCAGTCTCTGTATATTATCCAACTGTGCCTTACCTACCCATACAGTGGTTCCGGAGATTTAAATCTGTTTGAGCGGAGACACGCAGACACGGCTACCAACACTCACCAAGTTGGTGAGTATATGAAGCCGCCAAGATACACCGCACCCACAACGCATCCTTCACCTTTAGAAATCGACAAATGTCGCAATGTCATGGTCATTAGCAAATAAGAGGCAACAAATGAGATTCTAAACTGTATAGTTCCTGATGACACACGACAATACATAGATTTTTATATTCCATCTGGAACGGTTTCCTACTTTTGATACACGTTTGGGGTATGCCGTATTTGTAAACCTATTAGTGTAGTGAAAAAAAATAATTTTAAAAATTTCAAATTTTTTTCTCTTCTATTTTTGAAGTTTTTCATGTTTTAACTGCGTGGAAGCTTATCTCCTCACGAGCTTACCTGCTTGCTCATGCCGAGAATTTCTACATGATATAGGACCCAGAGATCAACAGCTCCAACAGAAGTCATTCGACGGAATGCAAAGTCTTTCGACGTGCCTACCATAACTCGATGGAAGAGCTGTGTTCAGTAGAGTCTATAAATACTGCACGTACTCTCTTGCTGTCAACGAGATTGAGCTTCCCTGCAAATGGTGTGGATAAATTCCGAATTAACTGAAGTAACATATTACAGATTACGAGCTGCGTACGTGACGGAAGTTTGGAATGCGTTGAAAACGCACTTGGTTGTCAGAACATATGCCCCTAATCCATAGGAGAGTTGTAGCCCATTAACTGCGTGGAAGTTTACCTCCTCACAAGCTTTTCTGCTTGCTCATGTCGAGAATTTCCACATGATATAGGACCCAGAGACCAGCAGAGGGTGACCTTATCTCTCTATCTAGTCGATTCAGATATTATCTATGATATTATGAGATATTAAGGCTTATGAGATATTAGGCTTAAGAGCCGAATGCTCGAAGGGTGAGTTGATAGTATTGCTATGTCCTGTTTTTTGTACTCCCTATACAAGTTGAATTGAGCACAACTTTCGATGACATCAACTTCCGCTCGGAAGATACTCAGGAGTTTTCCCATGGGTTCTGAGTATTTCATTGTGGGACCTGGTGGCCTCCAAGCCGGGCTAAAGAATATTGTGTACTATTCGCCATGCTTATAATGCTTACAATCAAACCTTTAAGATGTGAATTTCAGCTGAAATCAATAGCATAATCCGCAACTTGCTGATTGAAGTCAGAATCCCCGAGTTCATCTAATAATCCTCATATGGTGACTGCCACCATTTGCTACCCTTCAGGCGCGGTTTAATTCCACCTGTTAGGAATCCTAACCTTAATGTTCTTATCCAAAATATTTTTGAGTATCATGTAACCTGTTCACTTCCGCAGGACGGACCTTGCAGCACACATTACATGCGCTGTATTTTTTTTTTATGATGCTTTGAGGCAGTAGGTCTGTCGATAGGGCAGCAAATCGATCGTACGAGTACTTTAATTGACTTAGGGCCTAGATGCTGTCTGTTCCCTTTCTATTTCTATTTTCCCGAATTATTGTGTGCACGTTCTATTGAATTTATTTTTTTTTATCCACTGAATGAAATGGAAGTTCTACAAGTCCCTTAAGGAAATCCACATTTTATTTTGCTGAAGAAAATTTATTCACAAACAACTTTTTATACGTCACACAAGCATCATAATCTCTCATTTGAATTTTTTTTGGTTAACATTAAACATACACACGCACACGTACACCCATACATCCATTTATGGGCAAAAAAAAAGGAAATTATTTCCAAAATCCAAAAGACTTAGAAATCCCTTTGAAATCGAGCGGAGCAATGATGGCACTGTTTTGGAGGCAGGCATTAAAATTTGGGCAAAAACCACAGACCGCCTAACCAACAAGCCAAGCGAAACCTCAAATGAAAAAGAGAGAATAAAAAGAGGAAGAAAAAGAGAGAAATTTATGAATGAGCATATGACGAAACAGGATGTTTAAGAAGTGATTGAAAGTTGGACGGCATCTATGCTGGTTAAAGAAGTTTTAAATGAAGTCATAGGCCGGTCTGATTAAGAAATAAAAAGTCAACGGTCGGAGCTATGTTCGTATGAAACATAATGAAGGCGTCAGGTGTTTATTTGAAGTTTAATTGAGGATAAAGAGGTTAAGAAAGAAGGGAAGAAGAAGGGAAGGATAAGGATATCAGAAGAAGTTACAATAAAGCGAAATTCAGAGATTAAAAGTGCAAGAGATTGTGAAAGCCCTTTAGGGTTTGACGTAGCTCAGTGGCTTCAAACAATCACTTGAGCAAACGGAAAGTTTTCCTTAACAAATGGGTTGAGTTTGCTTGCAAGGCTACTTATCGAATCGTTTGGTTTTGGTCAACTGCAAATTAAAGGAGTTTTTGCGGCATTTTGTAACCTCAGCAGGAATGTGAGTCCACCACAACATAAGAGAGATCAAAGGGCAGTAAAAACAATAAACTACTCGGGTTGAATCGGTGCACTAAAATCGGTGCACTAAGGTGGGTTAGTGAGCCAATAAATTTGTGCCGGCCATAGAATGGTTTTCTAGGTGTGATAGCCTTCTTGGCGGCGTTTATTATACGAACTAATACGTCTGATTCAATCTAAAACGATCGAAATTGATTATGAAACCCGTTTTTATAAAGCAAGACTTCACACATGTTCACACAGTTTTTGTAAGAAAAATTTATGGAATACAAGCCGATCCATACAAATTGCTTCTCCATTCTGTCTATTCTCTGAACTTAGGTCCAAGTTATGATTTCTTATTTGTTGGAGGCAGTAAGACTCAAGTCATACCCCCCCTTAGGCTATAAACGTGCTGCTATTCTTGGAACATAATGAAGCTGTCAAACCACTTCTGCATTTGATGTGGGTCAGAGGTCAGAAGGTCTTGTCATTCAGAGACTGAGGTTTCTTCTGACATCTCATTTCCTGACATCCTTTACCGAGCGCTCTAATATAAGGATTGTGGTAATATCAGGATTTATTTTGGACTCGACTAGGTTTGACCTCCAGATTGAATACTGATTGTGGTATCACAATGAGCATCCTTCCTTTAAGAGGTGTCTGCCAGCTTACCTCTCCTTCAAAATGCACAATTCTGTCTGGTCAATCACTACAATGTTCGTCTTAACAGCTTATAGAGCGTCCTCTTGAATATTTTATAGACGTTATAGTCATAGTCTAGTAGGCGTCTACCCCTCAGCGGATTTCTAGTCAAAACTCTGGGAGTAAAATAAAATTGCCGCGAAAAGTTTCTCAAAAATCTGTTGCTCGGAATCGACTTTGAACTGTAGGTCCCCCGCCCATTGTGGATCAAATTAACACAGACAACATAAGTGGTGTGAGAAACTAAGTCGTAATCCTGGCGGAAGGGTTGTAGTGACTGAAACTTATAATTGAATGGACTGGGGCCTTTTTATGCCAGACAACAGGCAGACTTCATAGCAAATCCTAACAATATTTTAAATTTAACACTGATCTTCTCTCCAATAATCTACAGGATCCTTAAATTTCCATGGAGCGACATGACAACCCTATGCTCTGTTGTCTTCACTAAGAGAGCATCATTATTCAGCTGGTACACTTATAATAAATTTTGGCAATAAATCTTAATTAATTAACAAAATATTGTACAATGAAACAAAAGATTTTAAAACAAAAACAAACACAATAAAACAGAAGAAAAAAAGATTTTTTCTGCAGTTGCAAGAGTAACGATAAGACTTGAATTGTTAAAACTGGCAGTCACTGGCAGCCCGTACGCTGGTAAAGTTTCTTCTTCTGTCTTTTCACAAAGACAAAATATTGTCTTGCCAGGACAAAGAAACAAGACGAGAAACAGTTTCTTACTGAGGGATGAGTTTGAAACAAAACCCCAGTAAAATAAATGAAAAACTTTCAACTCGTATTTTATAATGAGTTGGGTATTGAAATGGGAGAGGAGTGGAGGTGGGTGAAGGAGATTTTGCATTGAATTTCATAAACAAATTTGCTACAATTTGTTGCATAAACCAACCATCAGCACTAATAAGAATTGATTAATGATTTTAAAGCATCCAAGAAGCTAAGAAGACAAAGATTATTTAAGGATTTTGCTTCTCTTTAAAACTAAAAAGCGGGGAAAAGGGAGTGTCATCATTAGTGACCGTATAAAATTTCAGTTGAAAAGCTTCATTAGACACTATTTTGTTTAAATTCAAAAGCTAATAATTGAAGAAAGAACACGATTACTTAAGTATACTTTCGTTTTTAAAGTGGTTTGGAAGATAAGAAGGGTGGAAAGCTAACAATTATGGGAGATAAGAGTGACTAACTTCGGGGTATGGTACCTAAAGTGTCTAACTTAACGTATACATGAGTGCATAGCATCTCATATTTTGTATTTTCATGTGTTTTTCGGCCCCCCCCCCCGGCTGCCTCTGTATCCTTGTGGGTTCCAGTGTAGGACTGTCCTAGCAATTTCCTATGGCCTATCCATGTCCATTTTCGTCTACGGATCTCAATTTCAATGGATATACTGTTTAAACATTGCGAAACAATTTAATTTGGTATGCAGTTTGGTAAGAGAACACACTGTATTTGACGGAGACAACGCTTTATAAAGGACTAAATCTTGCGGATGGTAATTGGAGTCAGACTCCAAGTTGTGCAGCTAATAGAAGAACCGACACTGTAATTGAGGATTTTAACCATTGTTCGTATGATGATATTTCTGGATATCCAAATTTTATACAGCGAGTGAAAAGCGCATGGAGCCTTTATCATGTTGCCTAGGTAGCAAACACTTTCAACATCCTGAATGGTTTGGCCATGGTTTAGGCTTGCATTTTTTGTGCCTGCCCTTGGAAATCTGATTTTGGCTGTATTGCTGTTCGGGCCAACCTTTTAAGCGTTGTTTGAAAGGTGCTTCAGCTTGCCCAGTAAATGTATGACTATGTCGCCGAGGAAGCTATTAATTGTCCAGCGAATACCGTGTGGAGCCTCTCGGTTCGTTGCTTCTAAAGTCGAGTGCAGCAAAAAGAGGAAAAATGTTGGCTGACGTTTCTTACAGTTTGCCATTAAAGCTGATCGAGCATTCTGCGTTAATGTATAGCTCTCTGGCGAAATTTACAATCTTCTCAAGAAAACTTTTATCAATTAGAGCGGACCGTACTGACTCGTGTAAAACTGCGTCGAATGCTTTTTCAAAATCTATAAATACAATATAGAGCTGTGAATTGTATTCTACTTATTATTGAATTATTATGCGAACAGTGTTTATATGAAGGAGTATGAGCGCCCTGGCCGACCGCCCTGTGAAGAGCTGACTCGAGAAGCTAGGCGTTGCATAATAAGATTTGCAATCACTTTGTATGGAATAGTGTGATATATCTGGGGGCCTTTTCCTCGTTGCTGTATAAGGTAGCATTTAAGAAAGATAAACTTAGGCTAAGTTCAGTTAAGTACCATAAGATATGACACTAAACGTCATTCTATGGAATAGTATGCGATACACAAAAATGTTATTACATCTCTTTAGAAGTTGCTTAAGAAATGCTATTCTTTAGAATAGCATAAGAAATGCTAATCTTTTGAATAGCATAACATATAGAAACTTTTAAAGACTTCTTTTATAGAAAAGCATAAGATTTAGTAACTCTTCCATGGAATAGCATGTAGCATTTTTGTTTGCTAATATTGAATATCATTAAATGAAAGCCATGTATGGTTTGGACAACAATTCTTCAATGTGGTTTTCCTTGTATTTATAAAATAGCATGAGATATTTCAAAGTTTGTGTAGAATAGCATGAAATCCACAAGCCTACCTGGAATAATACTAACTTAAAAGCTTATTATCATTTACTTATGGTGTAATATCCTCATATCAATAGGCCTCATCTCATTTTCTTTATTAGAATAGCATGAAATATAGACACACTAATGGATGCTTTAATTGAGTAGCATTAGCTACAACATGTCATAAGAAATTCAAGGATAAGTATTCTATGAAGGTAGTGTTGCGTATACAAACATTTAAGTATTTATTTTAAGAATAACATGAGGAATAGCAGTTTTTCCTTAGCAAAGAAAATCCGCTTAGAAAAAACTTTCTATTTTTTTTTTTTTTTTTTTTGAAAATGAATTCTGTTTTGGTTATGAAATCTTATTTCAATTACAAACTGTTGCTAATACGTTTGTCCTAAATTCTGTTTCATTTCAGATTTCATCTTTAAGAGTTCCACGAATTGGTATTACCAGACTCTATTAGAGCTGCAGTTGGCAACCATTATACAGTTTAACGTCAAGGTAAGCTTTTATTTTTTTATCTCTATTATGAATAGCAACTTAAGACAAAGTCTGTAGCAAATTCTTCTGAACCTTACTATAGGAATTGTTATTTCTCCCTTCCCTTTATCACCATTTGGGAATTATTGTACTGTTTTATCTTCCACCCGTTCCTATATTTTTTAAATACATTTCCTTGTAGTTCCATTATAATAATTATCAGCTACTTATGGTAGGAATTTCTTTCATAGTATTTTCACGTAATACACGTGAAATCATAAATTGTTTTATAAATATTTGATTTTGAAGTAAAGTGAGTAATAATTTCACTTTCTAACCCCTTGCTTTCACCTGAAAAAATAGAAATTTATTTTTGTGAATTTCATTATCACGAATCAATCAATCGATGGGGATACACTAATGATTTCCGGGAATCAATTAGAGGGGTGGCGCATATTCATTCCTTAAATTATGATTAAAAGCTTATGTATGTGCTTTCAATACTTTTCTTTATACACTTATCGATTTATCGATAACAATTACAGAAAAAAACAAAATAAATTAAATGCAGAACTTTAAATAATTGCATTCAATTACAAAGGAATGGGAAGAAGACATGTTTTTTTACACTATTTTTCTGCATTTTCGTTTAATTTTCTTGTTTAATAATTTTTTAAAAATAAATTAAATGTGCCTTATTATTAGTATTGCGGTTAAGAGGTCATTTAGTACCACGATCATACGATCTATTGCACTCCTGCCTCACTTTATAGGATATGCGTTTAGTGTCTCCTTCAAGCCTACTGCCCTGACAAATTTCCCAGCATCCTGGTATCTACCCCATCTAGCATCTAGTTGCCTTATAGGATGCATTAATGCCACAGGTTCAAAAAATGTCCTCCGATGATTCATACATACATAATTGGCCACTACAACCCTTCAGTCAGGATTACGGCCTAGCTTCTCACACCACTTATGTTGTGTGTGTTAATTTTATACATGAGTTGCAGGACCTACAGTTTAAAGTCGACTCCGAACGACAGATTTTTGAGAAACTTTTCATTGCAATTTTATTTTTACTCTCAGAGTTTTTGCCAGAAATCTGCTGAGAGGAGCCGCCGAAGAAATATTTTTTTTTTTCATATTTCATTTTGATGTCTGGCCGGGGATTCGAACCCTGGCCTTTCGTCTAATAAGCCAACACACTACCCACTACACTACGGCGACTCCGATGATTAGTTCTCTAAACAACCCCATTGTACTCTGTACTCTGAGACTACAGTGTCCTATTAAACGCCAGATTATCAACCTCAGCTTATTTCTTGGTAGTCGAATGCTCAACCAAATTGTCAAATCTCTTCTATTATAATTATCCATCAGAAGTTTGGAATGCGTTAAAAAACGCACTTGTTTTTCAGACATATGCCCCTAATCCATAGGGGCTTTGTAGCCCATTAAAAATCCAACTAAAAAAAAAAATTAAAATTAAAAACAATACGAAAAATTAATAACAAAAGCACCCAAACAAATTAATCATCTTCACAACAAGAAAAAAAAAAAGAAAAAAATTTTTTTTAAAAAATATTGTGAATAAAAATCTACGAGAACAATAAAATAAAATAACAAAAAAATTGCAATACGAAAATTGAACCACAAAAAAAAGTTTTTTTTTTTTGTGAAAAAGTAAGAAAAAAAAATAATTTTTATATGCGTTTTTCTTAAACAGTTTTTGTAAAAAATAAATCATTGGCGAGTCTGTTTTAATTAATAATAAAAAAAACTTAATTTTTTTAAATTATTTTGAAATGGTTTTCTGGTTCACAGAAAAAAAAAAATAGAAAAATTTAATTTTTTTTTGTCACAGACGTCATATTTTTTAATACAGAAATAAAGAAACCTTTCAGTTACATTGACTTAGAGTCCTTTTTTTTCCGGATTCATATTAAAAGTCTTTGTCTAGGTAAAGCAAACAAACCATCGTTTGGCGTAAGCCACATAAAAATTTCCTAGAGGAAACCAACTTGTTTCCAAAATAAATCCTAACCCTTTGCATCCGAACCATTTTTTCGTATGGGTATTCAGCCATACGACAGTAGTTTTGATAAAAAATTCTTTATCCACATAGACTTTTTCGATAACTCTTTATATATCGATTTATTATGTGCACATTTATTTTTTTCAGTCACAATTGCATTATTGTCGGTCTAAAATAATTAAAAAAAATCTAATGGTTCCATGACATTCGCACAAACTTGGCGACTTGCAGATTTTGCATCACTTTTAAATTGTACTCTTTGGGATATTTCTTTAGATTCAGTGACATCTTCCCATTCGGAACTGTCCTCCTCTTCTGTAATGCCAAAATCAGAAGAATTTTCACTTTCGCTTTCTATTCAAATTTTTTTTCTTCTTGTACCAATTACTGCGTCACTCTCTTCACTCCGATTGTCTTGATCACTATCTTCTTTAGGTTCATTCAGCATATTATCAATCGATCTAAACATCATCGTCATAAGCTGCTCATCTAAGCTGCTAAAAATTTCGTCCATTGATTCCATTTTTATGGCCTTACCAATTCCAAATTTTTCAAGAACCCTTTGTTTCGATTTTGCTTATCACTGTTTTCACTTAACAGAGCACCAAAAACTTTACTACGATTTCTCCAGAAACGGTACAGTGTTCAGACTGAGGGATCTAAGTATCCACCATCTGAAAAATACGCCGTTCGAAATGAAGTAGAGGATAGAGGATGGCGCCTCTCAGGCGCCGTTCGGGTGCAAAGAGTTAAGCTATCCCTGTTGAGAACGCCCGCAATTGAAAGACTGCTTCTTTGTTCTATTTAGAGCAACAGTTCCAACAGAAGTCATTTGACGGAATGCAAAGTCTTTCAACATGCCTACCATAATTTGATGGAAGAGCTTTGATCCTTTTCTTATTCAAATGGCTTCAGTAGAGCCTATAAATACTGCACGTACTCTCTTGCTGCCAACGAGATTGAGCTTCCTTCCCTGCAAAAGGAGTGGATAAATTTCGAATCAATTGAAGTAACATATCAGAAATTGCGAAATGCGTACGTGATGGATAAGCAATGCAATTTCTAACGATATCCCTACGTACCGAAACCCATAGAAGAGTTATCTTTGAATGTTTCGAAATTTCCCTTGAAAAATTCTCGACACTCATGCATAAGGATGGACGTTGAAACAACGTTTGTTAGGGACTTAATCGCAGTCTGGCTGCACTAGTAAATTAAGAGACTTTAAGGAAAAATTTCACCAGCCAACAAGCCTTAAATAACAGCTTTTAAGACCATTGAATATCAGAACCCTTAATAAAGGTGGTAGATCACAGTCCACCCTGTCGCGCATACTTGAGCCATCAGTATAAGCCTCGGAACCCTTGGATCTAAAGATCATTAGCTTGGTATTGCATAAAATTATGTACGCATCTTGACCTAAAGAGCCTATAGGCTGTTAAGAGTCATTGGCTACTATACATGTTCTGTACGTAGGTAGTGTCTATCGACCAATCCTTAATAAATCTGTAATGGAAGAATGTCTCTACTGCTTTTCAATGTTGTCCTCGACTGTAACTTACTTGCGTCTTATTCACGTCAAGGATTTAACAGAAGGCTGTCTTCTTCCAAGCCTGTATGCAGACAAGTGTCGAAAGCTGCTTTCCGTACAAGAAAAGCGTCGTAAAATCACCGAAAACCCTGTAAAAACTCAATGGCAACACTGTAATGGTAGGTGTAGAATGAAATCCATGGTCAAACAGAGGAATTTCAAGTTCAGGTCATATTACAGAAGGCAATAGAGAGTGAGAGGAGCTGTCGCCCTCTATAAAAAATTGAAGTCTTATGAGGATACAGAGAACATACGGGATAATGACAAGAAGTTTTGAGATTTTAATCAAAAAATAAAAAATTATTAACGGGCAGTAAATAGAAACGGAAAATGAAAGGCCCGGAAGCGTAAAGTAATGAACTCTGGCCTAAAGAGAACATTAAGTGTAGTAAAGTGTTGTCAAACAACTGTTATTAACTTAAAGATCTTTTTTTTTTCGTTCTTTCGTTTGTTATTAAAATGTTAACAACTACAACTACAGCAGAAAGAACAGCAACAACAACAACAACAACAACACAATTAGTATATCAACTGACACAACAGGATATAGAAATGAATTAAAGTGGGTGTGGAGAGAGTAGAAGCGAAAGGAAGAAACAAACAAAAAAAAAAAACAATAAAAATCCTAAATGTTAGACAGTTAGACGTACGTACACATACATAGACAGAGAGATGGACAGACAGACAGATAGAGGAACAGAGAAAAAGATACTTAAATAGATAAGAACATATTTTTATTGGCTGTATTAGAAACCTTATACTGACACACTTCATGCTCATGCTGGTTAAATGCATTAAAAAGTTAAATTAAATATGCAAGAAGCCTTTTAGGAGGCCTTACAGTTTAGATGGCTTCATTTTCATGTAAAGCTAGTAAGCTTAAGCAACTAGTGGGGATAAAATTATTGTGTTATCTTTAAACCACACTTTTGATTGCTTGATAGGTTAGGTTCTTTCTGAAATCCTTTAGCACCTTGTAAAAAACCGAAAATCTGTTTCCGTAATCTCTATTCTCATGTACATTCCATGTTTTCTCCTCCTGGGGACTAACCAGACCACATTCAATCAGTTTCATCACTGAAAAATTTCCGATGAAGCGCCCTGATCTTTAAAATTACCCATTCTGGGGCGGCATAGCTTACACAAATGAATATTTGTCAAGAGACGAGAGAACTCTGGTTCTTTTCCTCTCTAACACTTACTTATCCATAAAATTTGATAGCGGAATCAGGTGAAAGATAACCTTTTACCTACGTACTCTTCAGCAATAACACTTGCTCGGACAGCGGAATTATTTAAACAAATTGTATATAAGAAATGAAACATACAGCCAGCGCTTGTAATATAGGAAAAAATACATGATAAATTATAAAAAAAAAAATAATAAAAAACAACAAAAACTAATTTAAATAATAAAAATAAAATTAAGTGTAACAATTCGTGTAAATATACAATAACATTTTGTTTTTAATATTTTGAAAGCATTAAAATAATAAAAAAAAAATTAATTTTAAATTTAAATAAATTTAAGAACCCACAGAAAAATATTAAATTTAATATTAAATTAATAAAACAATTTAATTAAATTAAATTAAAATTGAAAATAATAATCATTGTAAATACATCATCATTTATTTTAAATTCTTCTTAAAAATTAAAATATAAATAAAAAATAATTTCTTTAAATTAAAAAATCTAAAAAATTTAAAATAAATTTAATCATTAAAAAATATTTTTAAAATAAAAATAAAATAAAAATTAAAATAAAAATAAAAAAATTAAGAAAGGAATGATAAAAATAAAAAAAAAAAAATAATAATAACACATTATATTATAAAATTGATAATAATTATCCTTACCGTTTAAAAATAATTAATTTTAATCTTGAAAATTAAAAAAAAATATAAAACAATAAAGAAAATTTATTTTATTTAAACAAAAAGAAAAAATATAATAAAAATAAAAATAAATTTGAAAATAACGATAATATATAAAATATTATTCTTAAAAATTAAATAAAGTATGACAAATATAAAAAAAAAATAATTTTTTACATTAAAAAAAATTGTTTTAAATAAAAACAAATAAATTGAATATCACAACTGATCAGATTATTTTTAAACTTAAAAATAAATTTCACAAAAATATTTAAATGATTAAAAATTTAATATTTAATTAAAAAATAAAAATAAAAACCAACTAGAAAATAACAACCGGTGTTAATACGAAAAAATTCAAATTATTTTTAAGAAAAAAAGTCTTTTTCCAAAAAAAAAAAAAAAAAAAATAAAATTAAAAAATGTATAAAAAATTTTTAAGTCATAAAAATTATATTTTGAATTAAAAATAAAACTAAATTAAAAAATAACAACCAACAATTATTATTAAATTAAATTAAATTAAATTAAAAAAAAAAATTAATTTGATATAACAAACCCTTTGCATATTAAATCTGAAAAAAAAAAATAATTAATTATTTTTTAAATAAATTAAAAAAAAAATAAATTAAATAAAATAAATAAATATTCCGTGTAAATATTGGTGTTTGTTTCAGTGTAATTAGTTTTTCTTTTTTCAATGATTAATAAGCTTTCATTTCATAGGCAGTTTTCACAGTTTTTAGGGCCTTAACCACAAACCGGTTTAAATTACCTGTGAAAACCTACAAGCTTTTAAGAAATGTTCACACAAAAACTTTGTTAGGAGTGTGCACGAAAAAAATTGTGTAGCTTATCAGAAATTCGGTGTTGTCCGACAGCACATCCTTACCTATCTTGCTTCTTATTACAATTCTATTTATAAAACACACACAATTATAGAATGAAACAATAAAACACTGCCACTTTAACATTTACATCCAACTGTTGAGCTTCCGATTATGTTAAGGACTTACGCTCCTTATTATTCTTCTTTCATTCTCTCTCTCTCTCTCTCTCTCTCTGTGTGTCTTACAATGACAGTGTGTGTGAGTATGGGTTTTGTGTGTAATTTCCTGGCTTTTATTTTTCACTCTTTATGGCTGGTAGCAGTGGTAGCAAGAAGTTGTAGCCGTTGTTTTTGTTTTGAGAATAACTGTATTAAAGCAACAATTATTCTTGTTCCCCTCTCCCCTCTCCCCCTCCCTCACACTCTCTCTTTGTTTCTTTCATTTTATTGTCTTTAAGGAAGTAAAAACGTTTGTTTATGATGTTCACCGTTCTCTTTTGTTTTTAGTTTTCCTTCGGTTTTTTATTTTCTTTTCTTGTGTCATATTCATTAACAAAAGCCTAAGAAAGAAACAACACCTTGTTCTATAAATATAACACACACAGAGAGAGAGAGATAGAGAGGGGAGAATGAGCGAAAACAAAACAAAGAGTAAAAATTTTTAAGTCAAAACATTTATGGAAGGTATTTAGAAAACGAGGAGTATTTTTCAAGTAATTCGTAGTATTGGGTGATGGCATTAGTGGTGTTTACAGTGATGTTGGTGTTGGGGTTGCAGGGTCTTGTTTGTTTGAGAGCAATACAGCAGGTGAAATTACGTTAAAAGAGAAAAAGTAAGAGTGCAAAATACCGTAAGAGAAAATGCTATAATTTATACGCACTTAACGTGACCAGCTGTAATAAACACTCGAGAAACAATATTATGTTGGGGTAGAGATAGTATCGTAACGAAAGAAAAATACTAACGACGGTTGTTATTTTTATTTCCCGCAATGAACATTTACAGTTTCTAAAAGTCTGAATAAGCATTCGCTGATTTATCGATTCATTGTTGTTACAATACAATTACAAATTAGATACGAACTAAGTAACTTCAATCATATGATCGATGTAGTGTAGCGACTAGAGGCTTTGGTGGGAATCGAATCCATGACCTTCACGCTAATAGTCTAGCACACTACCAACTACAAATAATTGTTGATATATTGATACTGTTCGGTGTTAGTAGGAGTAACTCCCAAACATTTCTGAGATGCCTTAACGCCGCACAGGCTCAAGTATGGAGTATTCATAATGGAGTCTACATATTTGGCTTGAACGTTCCGTTGCTATCATCACGTTACATCTGTATAGTCTAAAACAAAACCCCAATCCTTTCTCATTGTAATTATTCAACAAAAATTTGGAGAATAGTTTGAGATTTTCTTTCATCCAAACCCCACTTTTTACTCCACCGAGAGATTCTAGCTTCATTACCGGCATGGAAGCTGCATATTTGCATATTTACACACTGATGATGCATATTTGCACACTGATCTGCCTGCCAGCAGCAGCGTGGCCTTAGATCCAATAGAAAGTGACTCTATTTTCTCTATCTAGCTTAGGAACAGAGTGCGCGAAAAGCAGCGTGATTGTCAGATATTATTGCTATGTCTCGTCCTCTGTATTCCTGTACAAGTCGAATTGGGGGCATTTATTGATGGCGTAAATTTTCATTAAAAAAAAAAATCGCGAGTTTTCTCCACTTGGTCTGAAAATTTCACCCTGGTATCGCAATCTTTGCTTCTGTACCTCGATCGTTCTCTAAAGAGTGTGTAGCAGTTAACATAATTCTTCATTTCGCTCTTATTACTCCATTTTCTTTGCAAAGCGTTTCCCCAAAATCATAGAGCCTTTTGAAGGCGGCAGTTGAGGAGGAATCCGTCCGGTGTAGATATTTCGAACAAAGGAAATATAAAAAAAATATTTCTTCGGCGACTTCCTCTCAGCAAGTTTCTGGAAAAATCTCTGAGAAATAAATTAAAACTAAAAATTTCTCCGAAAAGAGTATCAAAGAAATGTGTCGTTCAGAGTCGTTTTTAAGCAGTAGAGGTGGGTTACGCCCTACCATCCTTTACCGCTGTTGGGTGTTAATTTTATCCATGAGTGGCAGAACCCAACGTTTTAAATCTACTCCGAACGACAGATTTTTGAGAAACTTTTCATGGCAATTTGATTTACTCCCAGAGTTTTTGTCAGCAGTCTGAGTGGAAGAAGTTGTCGAAAATAAAAATTATTTTTAATTTCGTTTTGTCTGAGATCTGAAAGCTGATGTTTGAATCCGGGGCCCGTGTCTAATAAGCAAATATACTATCTACTAGACTAAGGCGACTTTAGAAACTGTAAGCACATATTCTTAGGATTACTCCTTAAATGCAGGTCCTTTAAAACGGTGCCTAAACAATTTAGGTTCCATAATGGTGTCAAGCAATGAGAGCACATTGTATTCTGTTCTTTCTTTAAGAGCAGGCGATAAGATGTATGCATTATATATTGAGTCCACAACTTCTTCAAAATATTTTTTTTTGACAATAAAAAGATCTGACATGACGCCATATGCCCCTATCCTGTATGTAAAAAATAGCTCTGGTTTCTCAAAATGCTTTTCTCTTGGCTTTCTCTTTGCATCTCTCTTCTAATTCTGTTATTGTTATTGTTTTTGTTCTCATAGAAATATTTTTGCCGGTTTTATGGCACATTAAAAAACCGTAAAAAATTACTGTAAATAAACAAACACAACGATTTCACGCCAAACAACGGTAACCAAACAACAAATGCTTACAGGTGTTTTCATCTTTTATGAATTGAAATAAAAATTTCTCTTTTAGCCACTGCGCAAGCTCTCTCTGTCTCTCTCTCTCTTCCTTTGGCTTGATGTTTTACTCTCCCTTTTAAACTAAAAAGCTTAGAGTAGATGCTATAAAGGAACATTTTTTGTAAAGCTTTAAAGATTATCACAAGGATTTCAGCGGCAGCATTTTAGTCTTACACACAAAGCTACACAAAATAAGTAATTCTATGGTCTTTTGAGAGAGAGAGAGAGAGATAGTGAAAGAAATGGATAGGAGGAATGTTTTTAGTTTTAAAAGTAAATATTCAATGAAACAATTTCACTTGTTTTGACGAGCTCTTGTATCAGTTCAATGTAGTCAGTCAGTCAGCCAGTGTAATATCAGCGTTCGTTCGTAATGCATTGTTCAAACGACGATTGTGGCGTTTAATTTTTAAGATTTTATTTCTGTTGTGTGTGTCTTTTGTTTTTTTGGTTTTAAAGCAAAATGAAAGAAAAACAATTAAATTTTTTTATTACAACAATCAAAGAAAAACAAACGAAATTCAAATAATTTCCATAAATTTCAAAACAAAAAATTTGGAAAATATTAAATGGTCGTCTATGCAATTGAAAACAGAAAAAAAACGTGTCGGTAGTTGTTGTTTTTTTTTTTGCGGTTTTGAAGTGTTTTTTTAACAAAGAAATTGTGGAAATATTCAAATAAAAATAAAATACAAATAAATAGAACGAAAATATTATTTGCAATACGCATAGATGTATTGGCAATGTAGAATGACAATTCGAAGTACTTTCTTTATAGCCATCACTACCACTACGTTACTACACATATATTATGGATGGTGACGGCATATCCTTTGAACAGTTGTTTGTAATGCGATTAAAACCTCAATTAGTTTTCTGTGAAAAGGACACACGTCCTCTTTAGTTTTCTGGGTAATTCTATAAAATTCTGTTTAAAACTTGGCAAAAGAATTTGAAGCCTTGATGGGTTTTAAGTTAGAAATCTCGGTTCGAATACATATGCACAGGGTGGAAATGAAATAATAAGGATTAACACAGCTAGGTGATGCCTTTATCACTAATGTAGAACCTGGTTGTGGATGAATTACTGACAAAAACTATCTAAGACGTGCATTCACTGCCAATGATATGCTGGTCAATAGTCTGTAGTTCTTAAAGTGAGAAATCTCGGTTCGATTCCATATACACCGCTGGAAACGAAGTAATAAGCGTCAGCACAACTAGGAGATGACCAGGAGGGTGATGTTCTTTCCCAACTAATGTAGAGCCTCAGTCTCTCTGAGATGTGCACTGACTGACAAGGACAATCAGTTCAATAGCTAGGATGACTAATGAAGAAAATTTGAAGAGATTCTATGTGACGTCATTTAAAGAAGTCTTGCGAGTGTAAGTAGCCTTTGCATGACACTAGGTGTAGATAATTTCGGCGAAGAAGGAGAATACTTCCTAAATGAAAGAATATTCGACTCCTGGGTGTGTTATTGAGGTAAAGGGCTCATATAGAAAACCTCTCAGAAAAGGCTTATAATGGCAGGCAGTAGGCTTGCAGGGAAATCCTGGGGTGTAAGCAAAGAATTATGCACTGGATGGGTACCATGAGGGTGGTTCTCAATTCGTATTGGGAGAAGATGCAAAGACCAATATGTGTTAGTATAATAGAGGTAATAAAAATTCGTCCTACAGCGGCACTTGGTAGTGAAGATCAAATTTTGTTTAGATTGAGGGGAGACAAGTCTAACATGAAATTTATTGGGGAATTTCGGGATCTAAGGAATCGAATTGGCTGACAGTTGTCTTCTTAACTGTTCTCTCACCCAGACCGGTAGATTCTATGATTTTGCGAAATGCTTTGCAATGACACTTAGTAACATAAATGCAGTAATCAGAGAGCCTGCATATTCTCTTAAAAGAGAGGCGGCTATTTTATGGTTTACAGATGTGTCAAGACAGGATCTTGAATTAGAAGGCGGAATTTTTGATCCCAGTATGCAATACCCGAAATCCACTTGTAAACTTGAGAGTATCTTTCAAGCTGAATTCAGTGCTCAACTCAACTTGGATAGGAGTATGTGGGAAAAACAATTTAACAATCAGGTCGTAATTGCGCTTTGGGCTCTTATGAGATTAAATCGAAGATAGTGCGGAACTGTCTTAAGGAACTGAATCTCTAGGTGGGAACATAACTTTCAACTTTGCAGGAAGGCAATGAGCAGAATGAAGACGAGCTTACGAGGAGCCAAATTTTCTACGGCCGATGGTAACAGGAATCGTCTATTTAGCATAGGATGTATTGGCAATGTAGAATGACAATTCGAAGTACTTTCTTTATAGCCATCACTACCACTACGTTACTACACATATATTATGGATGGTGACGGCATATCCTTTGAACAGTTGTTTGTAATGCGATTAAAACCTCAATTAGTTTTCTGTGAAAAGGACACACGTCCTCTTTAGTTTTCTGGGTAATTCTATAAAATTCTGTTTAAAACTTGGCAAAAGAATTTGAAGCCTTGATGGGTTTTAAGTTAGAAATCTCGGTTCGAATACATATGCACAGGGTGGAAATGAAATAATAAGGATTAACACAGCTAGGTGATGCCTTTATCACTAATGTAGAACCTGGTTGTGGATGAATTACTGACAAAAACTATCTAAGACGTGCATTCACTGCCAATGATATGCTGGTCAATAGTCTGTAGTTCTTAAAGTGAGAAATCTCGGTTCGATTCCATATACACCGCTGGAAACGAAGTAATAAGCGTCAGCACAACTAGGAGATGACCAGGAGGGTGATGTTCTTTCCCAACTAATGTAGAGCCTCAGTCTCTCTGAGATGTGCACTGACTGACAAGGACAATCAGTTCAATAGCTAGGATGACTAATGAAGAAAATTTGAAGAGATTCTATGTGACGTCATTTAAAGAAGTCTTGCGAGTGTAAGTAGCCTTTGCATGACACTAGGTGTAGATAATTTCGGCGAAGAAGGAGAATACTTCCTAAATGAAAGAATATTCGACTCCTGGGTGTGTTATTGAGGTAAAGGGCTCATATAGAAAACCTCTCAGAAAAGGCTTATAATGGCAGGCAGTAGGCTTGCAGGGAAATCCTGGGGTGTAAGCAAAGAATTATGCACTGGATGGGTACCATGAGGGTGGTTCTCAATTCGTATTGGGAGAAGATGCAAAGACCAATATGTGTTAGTATAATAGAGGTAATAAAAATTCGTCCTACAGCGGCACTTGGTAGTGAAGATCAAATTTTGTTTAGATTGAGGGGAGACAAGTCTAACATGAAATTTATTGGGGAATTTCGGGATCTAAGGAATCGAATTGGCTGACAGTTGTCTTCTTAACTGTTCTCTCACCCAGACCGGTAGATTCTATGATTTTGCGAAATGCTTTGCAATGACACTTAGTAACATAAATGCAGTAATCAGAGAGCCTGCATATTCTCTTAAAAGAGAGGCGGCTATTTTATGGTTTACAGATGTGTCAAGACAGGATCTTGAATTAGAAGGCGGAATTTTTGATCCCAGTATGCAATACCCGAAATCCACTTGTAAACTTGAGAGTATCTTTCAAGCTGAATTCAGTGCTCAACTCAACTTGGATAGGAGTATGTGGGAAAAACAATTTAACAATCAGGTCGTAATTGCGCTTTGGGCTCTTATGAGATTAAATCGAAGATAGTGCGGAACTGTCTTAAGGAACTGAATCTCTAGGTGGGAACATAACTTTCAACTTTGCAGGAAGGGCAATGAGCGAATGAAGACGAGCTTACGAGGAGCCAAATTTATCTACGGCCGATGGTAACAGAATCGTCTATTTAGTTTTTTTTTTTGATAACATTTAATGGCATAACAATCGTAAATCGAATGAAAATGAAATTTATCGAAAACAATTTAAATTGACTTCAATTCCCATTTATTAAGGATTTTATACGTTAAGATAAAAACAAAAACAAAAAACAAAAACAAAAAAAAACGAACAAATTGGAATGAAAAATAAAAAAATAATAAAAGAAAATCAAATCAAATTGATTTTTAATAACTCCCAGCGAAAAACTTAAGTGAAATATAATGGAACTTCTGATATCACATTTAGACTCTAGGATATTAGAAACAAACACAAAGCAATTGTATTAAATGTCATTATTATCACGCATGTATGTACATATATGTACACATGCTCATACAATATAAAATTACTTACACATACTCTATACCACTAAAGACTATTTAGAGCAAGTAATAGCAGCAGGGCCTTTACTTTGAAGGTCCTTTTATATTTTACAAATAGCCCACTATCTTCCTTAGTTTTTGTGATTTTTGGCACACGTATTGATACTCCTTTTAGGGATTTTTTCAACACATTTCGTTACTCATCTGCACCGTACATAGCTCACTTTCGTGCTTTTAAGGCAAATAGAGCTGTCAGAGAAAATTTATTCTATCTCGCTTTCTCGTTTTGTTTTAGTTTCCTTACTTAATACATCCATTTTTCACGTAAACAAGTGGGTGTATGAAGTAGTCTAGTAGGTCTTATGGTGGCTTATTAGACATGAGGCCTCGGTTCAAATCCCAGGTCAAATATCACCACATCTTCCTTCGGCGTCTTGCTCTCAGCAGATTTCTGGCAAAAAGTCTGAGAGTAAATAAAATTGCTTACAAAAGTTTTCTCAGAATTCTGTCGTTTACAATCGACTTTAAACTGTAATTCCCACCACTCATGTTTAAAATTAACACACACAACATAAGTGATGTGAGAAGCTAGGTGGTAATCCAGACTAAAGGCTTTTAATGACCAATTATGTCTGTATTGCTTACGCCGTCGTAAGAAACTGAGTCTTCTTTTGAAGGTTTCTTTTAAGACATTGAATTTGCATGACTCAAGAGCTTCTGACTCTTTGCCACCTACAGATGACGTTGTATTACTGCTGCTCTGTGTCATAAACAACATTGGGTCTTGGTTGCATTAAAATCGACTCCATCCTTCGGACCCCATTCGAAAGTGAGTGTGTCACGCTTGTTAAGCCTTTTCGGCTGAATCTTGAAATATTACTGTCGTCTTTATCCACGATCATTAGTGGCCTGCGAAAAGACTGGTGGTTTCAGAACAAACTTTGCGCATTTCGTCATAATAGTTTTGCCTGTTACAGCTTCAATTCCTTCCTTGAAATTCATGTTCGTCCACACCTCCGAATATCGATCTGGTTAAGATGCCAAAAATTCGTTTAGTGATCGAGAAGTGGTCCAATATTTTACCTTTTATTCCCGTTGTGAACCAATTAAGAACAATTTTTTTAAGCAACGGATCTGAAAATAAATCCTTTACGCTTAAAAGAGGAATGCCAGTCTGGAATTATAAATTTTTTATCAGGTTTTAAAAATGCATCAGGTATGTTGTGCATCTTTCCCGCAACACTCATTGGGATAAATGATCTCTACCGCTCTCAGAGTTCTATAAAAAACATTTTGGAACATTTTTCACTCTGGAATTACATTGTAACGGCATTAACCGTAGAAAAATTCGTTCAGAAACATAGCTGTTTTCATATCTAGGCTCTTGTGTTTTCCATTTGAAAATTTCACGGCTGATATTATTATAAGATTCTCGGAGTGACTTCGCAACCCGATCATTTCTAAAGGTTTCCCTTTCCATGGTACTTTTTTTTTTTGTTAGCAGGCCCTATGAAGGCCTTGTACTTCCTGTCTTGCCTTCAGCACCGTTTTCAATATGAACACCTTTATTGGTGAACACCTGTATTGGTGGCATTATGATTGTGTCTTATATGTGTGGGGGAGTGCTAACAATTGTTTGACAACAAAAAAAATCTCAAATCAAATATAAATATTGTAGGTTTGAATAGTGTGTTACAAAAGTATCTACACAGAGATAAATTTCTGAGAAAAGCTGAGGAAATGTAAGACCGACAGTATCTCATCAAATATAAATATTGTATGTTTAACAGTGTGTCATAAAAGTATTTACAAAAATATAGTAGTCTAGTAGTCTTCACCAAATATTTTTCGTTTGGTATCTTTATGGTCTTAACTGCTATTTTCTAAATAATTCTACGTTAAATTGTTATAATAAAACTTTGAAATTCAGGCTGTTGGAATACTTTTACTGTATACTACTTCAATTCAAACTGAATTCATAATAAAATTTGATTTATTTTTGTCCGTAACTTGCTATTACGATTATCAATATATTTTTGGTCTACTTCAGCTTTGTTCTATTGTTCTTTTGCAATTGATTTCTATTCTCAAATCAAATTATAGGTGCGTGCAGTAAATTGTAGCAGAAGACTTTTAAGCGGTATAGGGGATCAGAAAATATGAAATCAATGTTTGGTTTTAATTTGCCGTTCATAGTGCATGTCAAGAAGTGAAATCTATTTTATAGCGTGAATAATTCTTCGGCTTGTAGCTTGGGTCAAGACATGGATAGCTTTCAGGCTTAGCTCATGGTTTTTCGTGTTATTTCTTTAGTTTTCTGTTGACTGAGCAGTCAGTCTCTTTATTACAGAACATCAAATGATGGCTACGAAACCGGCATAGAACTGGATTAAGTTATAATGTTGAATAGTCTCTCTGAATTTAATCTGGGAGACTCTTTAGGGAAGAACAGGAACTTATTTTTCTTCAAAAGTCCTCGATTTTCTGTGCTCATTATCAAAAATAAACTCTTTCTGGAAAGTTTTCATGCAATAAAGTTAAAATCGTTCTTGTTTTGTGGCTTGTGGCACTGTCTAGGTGAAATCAAATATCATCCAGTCTGTTACCTTTAATTGTAGATTAGAAGAGCACTTTGAATTGACGGCAAAGGTTCTTCTAGAGTTATTTTCGAAAATCTATGACAGTGTCAGCGTCGTATATTTTTCAGACCAAAGTTTTCCGTATGCATTGCCACTTTTTTGTGCTCTTTCCCTCCTCATATGCTACAATGTAACTCCGAGTGGGAAGAAACGAGGTTCCTTGCGGATTATATTTTTTTTTCGAAAAACCCGTATTGAAATCCTTACGCAATCAGCATATCTACGGCATTGTGAGTGGTCCACCGGCCTTAATAATAGCTTGAGTTGAACTTTGCTGTTGGAAGTGCAAATCCAAATGCAAGGTAAGCCATAAAGAGTCACAAAATAGAATCAGTTGATGAAAACACTCTTCAATTGTCAAATTGAAATCATCCTCCATAATTTCTCTAAACGAGGCGATATCATAGGCAGTGTATAGCTACATTACGATGATGCACGATGAAGTCCGACCGCTTCTTTTCAAATACCTTCATTATCTTGCCAATGCCTTTCGCAGTACAATGGGTGACGATTAAATCATTTCGTAATACACGAAAACTACTTAATTTTTGTCTATTTTTACTTATACTTCGGCTGATAAATGATACATATTCGGATTCATATTCATAATTTACTTATTAAATGACTCTTCAGATGTAAAATATTTAGCATCACACCGCCTAGCGAGATCACGAAGTAGATAATCGGATTCCAGAGCCTTGATTAAACAAAATTAGACAAAATAAAGCCTCTGTTGTCTAATTGGTAGTGTAATGGCTAAAGTCATTGCTTCAAATCCCAGCACAAACATCTCGAACAAAACGAAATATGAGACAAAACATTTCTTTCGGCGACTTCCGGGCAGCAATGTTTTGAGAAAAACTCTAAGAGTAAATGAAATTGCCATGATAAGCTGTTCAGAGTCGTCGTAAATCATGTGGGTATACCACCACTCATGGATAAAATTAACACACATAAGATGGGTGGTGCGAGAAGCTACCAGGTTGTAATCCTGACTACAGGGTTGTAATTACCCATTAAACAAGTAAGCATGAGATGCTTCCTCACATAATATGTCGATTAAACTTTAGTGAACTTAGTGAATATCAATTACATCCACCGAAACTATTCTTTCGTATTCCAATTCTAACAATTTGTGCAAATAATGTTAGAAAATTACTGCCTTTATTTTCCCTTTTTAATTCAAAACAATCTTTCACTCATTTTAGGTGAATTATACACATTCCATGCTGAAATTTATTCGAGACTTTGTTTTTTCTTAACCTCCTTAAGAGCCTACAAATAAATGCAGGATTACAATCAATAATACGAACAATATCTCGTAGTAATCATAATAATAATTATAATGGAAAAATATTAAAATATAACGTGTATACATTACATACACGTGTGAGTGTAGTGAAACGTCTGAAATGAATGACTGTTCGAAAACTCACTCATACGTTCAGTTATAATCGTCGTTATTGTGTCATTGTGTTTTTGCAACATCATTGTCATGAACACCACCATCATATAGACAACGACGACGAGGACGACGTGTTCTAAATAATAACACAATGATAAACGATGAATGATAACATTTTCATACCGGATACGGAAATAGAGTATACATATACATAAATATGTACATAACAAATTTATAGTGTGTGTGTGTGTGTGTGTTGTAATACTATTGTAGAACAACTAACCATACAATCACGCACCTACTCACTCATTCATTCATGCACTCACGTCAAAATTCTGACACGCATTCGCTTGTACTCCACACACTCACTCACACACACACACACACAAATTGTAGCCAAATTGTTATAGAATATAGAAATACTACAATCGGTAATCAGATCACATAGGCACACAAGCACTGAAGGAATGTGCTTGTGTGAGTTATTGAATCTAAATCATGTGAATATATGAGATGAGAACGATTCTTCATGCGCATACATGTCAGATTCATATACGGGTTGGCTTGGTGTAATGCTTTAAAACGATAATATAGCATATCATATCATTTTCATTGGCAACACTGGAGCCAAGATAAACAAATAGAATAGAAAGGATTGTTATCGGCGAAGCTAGCTGGGATGACCACATGACCCCCCTCAATTTGTCGCTTGAATATACTTCGGTATGCGTTCACTTACTATGCTTGGTGTGATCTTGGTAGAATCATCTCGTTAGACTCCCGTTCAACAGTCCTATGAGGAGCAGTAACATCTCACTTGGCGCGCCCAATAATGCCGTTAGCGTACGCAATTGGATGCCTTTATGGTCACATGAAAAGAGATTGCTTTACCAGAATGATCCCTTCATACCTTTGGCGGAGCTGGTGAAATTGCTCATCTTCATTCTGCTTAGCCTTATGAGCTTTACTGGAACACTGACCGGCAAAAACTTGACTCTTTATGGGGCTATCGAAAACTGCCTTATTGTCGACAGGAAATATGGTATGCGTCGACTTGGTTTCAAGGATTTGATGCACCGGAGTTTGCCGTAATTTCAATTTTAGGCGGAATCTTGACAGAAGCTTGTGTTGTGTTGAATAGAAGTAGGTTCCAAATTTAATTAATAATCTAGCGGGTGCTAGTATGCTATCCAGTAGGAGAACCTTTGATCCCATAGATAGGAAAATCATCCACAAAGCTTTCTCCGAGCTGGGTATATCGCCTATGCTTACTGAACTTATCTGTGCTGCGTGAGGAATCACAATTGCTAAGACTGTAGTAAAAAAGTGCTTCCACGCCTTTCACATTAACAACGGACTGACACAATAAGACCCGTTCTCAGCTGTGATACTGAATCTGATATCGATTTTGATCGATTTTGTAGTTGATGAACTTCTACGCTTCAATTGAATACCAATTATGCATGAGTTTTGGTGCACCTCTTATGCCTGTTGGACTGTCTAATAGGCGAAGATATTTTTTATTGCGCGCTGGCTAATCCTGCTTTATTGCCACAGTGGCCTAAAGTCAAATTAGATCGCAGGGATATATCTGTCATCATATCTATTCTCACGGATCACTGTGTAATGGGTACTCATGCGGAAAGACTTTGCTTGCTTGCAAAAAATCGAGTCGAAAGCAGAATTCATTAAATTTTCAGACGAGTTTTTAATTTGATACTAGGGGAGAAATGCCTTAAGCTCTCTGATGCTATTGTCAAGATCAGTTAACAACGGGTTGACAGATAGTTCTGCGACATCGCTTCATGTGGCAACTCTTACTGCTACCTTATTTGCCTTAATGAGCCTTAATTTGACAAAAATGCCACTCCGGGCTAATCATTACTAAGGTCTATCAGCCTAATAAGCAGATGTGACCTGGCTATTGCATAAGAGAGTGATGGAGCTGTTGGAGTAGTTGTTTACATCGTAGGTGCAGCAAAAACTGTGGGGATAAGATTTCAATGAGTTTACTCAGCTTAAGTACACGTTCCTCTATCGTTTTTGGCATGGAATTCACAATTGACCACTTAAAGCTAATGACGTAACTACTTTCTACCACAATATTGTTCTCTAATCCATGCGTTTAGTAAAGAATATACTCACGGATCACTCCTCCAACATTTCATGAATTAACCAAAGCAGCAAACACACGCTCAAGTGCTACAAATAAACATTTTCTGTTGCGAAATATTTCTTCGAAACGTGCCCTGTCGTATGGGCTATTATTTGAAAAACATTTTCTCGTTTCCCGTTTGTTCTCGCGTACCTATGCGACAACGTCCCTCCTCATTGCTTCCAAAGCACATGCATGCGTAATATGTGGAATTGTGTTTGGCTGTCTGTCTATCTATTTGTTCTTGTGATTTTTGGTGGTTTTTCTCTAACTTTGTCCGGGTTTTACATATGAATTCTTCAAAATATTTAACCTGTCACATTGAGATTGATGGCAGCATAACATTCATACACGTACGATCTGAAGTAGCGCCCTTTATCACGTGTGTGAGGTTATGTAATTTTCAGACATTTTCTTTTGATTTGTATTGTTTTGAGGGTTTCGTAACATGTGCAGGGGCCATCCGAATGTGTTGTTGTGTTTGTTTTAAAATTTTAAAAAATTATCCAAAAAATTTCCGCAGCATTATAACACGTACTACGTATGTATATGATGTTGGTCAGGAGAAATAAGGAGTGTAACTGGGGTTTTGAGTGAAAGTGAAAATAATTTCAAATGTTTTGCGGAATTTAAGAAAAATTCATGAGTTTTACATCACAACGGCCGATTGTTGTTCTTTGAAATCGTAGTTGAAACCCTTGGCATATCTGGTGATATCGTTTAATGGCTTTTCAGTTCCAATATAGTCCCTCTTGTCTTTGTGGATAACTCGTGCAATTGTTTGCGATTAAATTTGACCCAAAGATGCACATGAATTTACGAAACCTCTGGTTAGCAAAATATTGTAATTTCTGGTCGTGTCAGGGAGAAGCTGTAGGATGGCATTGAGCACGGAGCGGATGTGTTAGGATTTACTGAGCTTGAAGAGGTACTCGAGCTACGTACGCAAACGTATTTCATTCAGAAATTTTGCTACAATGTTCAATACTTTTTTTTCTTAAACCAGTCTTCAGTCTTTGTTATGATGCTCCCTATAATATTGAAGGTGGCCATCTGCATGAAAGTTATACGGAAGCATAACTATTACAAAGAAAAAAACGAGAATTCCTTCTTTAAAAGCAGCAATACAGTCAACGTCCACATTTCTATGATTTTAGAACAGTTATGTGACGGAAAATTAGAACTTTAAAATGTCATTCTAAAACTGACACAATAAGAGAATCATTTCTTCTCCCATGTCGCCAAATACCGGAAAAAAACTGAAATTCTTCTCCTTAAATTCCCACACAACTAACTGTATGCCTTAAGTCTTTAACAAGTAACGGCAGTAATAAATGAACTTTGAATGCAGTACTGTAAAACTATGAATTCTTACATCTTACATAGAGGAACGGATTGACATTTTAAAGAGTTTTTCAATGTACTTCTCTGGTAATCTGTTGTTGTCTTCAGTTCTTACTTATTTACGTAGAATAAGAATGCACAGAAAAGTGCATTACAAAAATCCAGGAAATAAAACATAATAGCATGCAGAAGAAGACAGAGAAACTGTACAAATAGAATTTTTCCCGTACAGTAGAATGTGGGATTTTTAACGGTAAAATTTAAATGGAATACTGTTCGCATAGCCTGGCAACACGGTTTCAATTGAACACGATAATATAAGTGAATACAATACAAAAGACAAAAACTGTCATTGCAAATGGAAATTTTCAAAGATCATACTCCCACATGACATTGTTGTTGCAGGTTTGGCCCACAGATTTTTATTGAAATGATAACAATAATGTGCTGTGTGTACCCAAATGAGGTGCTCTTTTGACAATTTAAGAAACCCACGTAAGTTAAAAATGCCAGAGTAAGAGGACTTAAACAGAGAAAAAGTAAAGACCTGACAGTCGTGCCTTAATGATGATAATAACGTGATCTCTTATGTTCAGTCCTACAAGAACTGGCATACAGAAAAAAATGTTGATGTTTTTTTCTTTTTGTTGAGAGAACTGAACAAATTCTCATCATGATTTTAAAAAAAGTTAAAAAACTCTCCAAATAATCTGTTCAGAGCACTGTTTGAACCCTGCCACCTAATTTCACAAGGGGAATAACAGTAATAATGAACACATTCAAAGGAAGGTCAAGCAAGTCCGTGAAGTAATCGCTTACAAATTATGGTGAGTGTTTTCTTGACAATGTGGAATGTTCTCCATTGAGATCCAAGCAAGCTTTCTATTTTCTGGACTTTAATTACAGTCGTAGAACATGGCTCCTGAGCTCATTTAAAAAGAAATTTTCCTGTGCCACATGTATTTTATATCACAGTTCCATGAAACTTTATCTTTTCTTTTCTTTAACTTTTCTTTCCATTTAAATATGAATTTAAATGAACTCTACCCTACTCTTCCCATAAAAAAAAAACTCTTCCTACAAGGAGGACGTAAGATAAAGGCATTAACTTTTCTTGCCGTTTAATAGACTCTACCAAGGAAAAGAATATTTTCCCTTAGTTTAAGAGAAAAGTAGAACAATTTTCCATAAAATATTCCATACGCGGCTTAAAGTCCTTAAAGTAAGGCAAGAAAAAAAAAAAAGCAAAAAATGGTACAAAGTATGCCATGCACAAACATATTAAAAAAAAGAAAAAACAATAATAATAATGCCGTTAAATAACAACAACAACAACAACAGTGTCCTGTAGAAAGAGTACACATATGTGCATGTAGTTGTGCGTGGGAGCATCTGAACGGGAATGCCTTAACGTATGCAAAAAAAAAAAAAAAGAAAAAACTTATATTGCACTGGATCACCTACACACTGATAAAGAACTCTGTGAGTTTAATTTGTGAAAAGAGAACAAAAAAAAAAGAGAAAAAAATGAGTGCCAGATAAACACGACATTATAAGTCTGTTGCTGACACACACAAACTTTTTTGCCTTTCTTCCCTCTTTTTATAGTTTTTCTTCTACTTTCAATGCAAAGTGTTAATAGTGTGGTGTACATAACAACAACAACAACACCAGCCCTATAACAACAATTTAATGATGACAACAAAACCGGAAAGAACAAGTGAAGACAACTACAAGAATAACAGTCTCAGAAAAAGAATCTCAAAACATAGCTTGTGTTGTGCATTCGTGCAATAACAAGAAAAACATACAACAACTGGAAAAAAAATCTGATTGACCACGTGCCAATGGTTACCCAATGCTAACAGTGTTTGATGTTGAAGTGGAGGAATGTAAAGTTAGGTAAGATAGGGCAAGGTTCAACTTTGGCCAGAGGCCAGGACGGACCATTGTGATATCACAAGTCAATATTTAACCCGGTGAATAAACATTTCCGACTTCAAAATAAATGAAGAAATCAAGGACATCCACCTTTTCATAACAATAACCTGACACATGAGATTAAAAAAATGGTCTCTTGTCCCCTCCTAGCTGCTGTAGAGGCATTCTAACGGCGTACGTTTCACAAAGTCCTGATGAGAACAGTAATATGGCCACATAATTTAAGGATAAACGATTGTCAGTCCTCCTTATCCCTATAAGTACAGCAGAACCTAGCAAAATTGTACGTAACCTCATGCTACCAATGAAATATTGTCTGCTTGTCAAACGACCGAATACTACGAATTTCAATTGACACATCATAGTGCAATCACTTAAAGTCATTGCGCATCAACGGTCTCAAACATGCTGAAAGCATTTTATACTTCTAATGAATCCATAAAGTTGTCTGAAAATAAATGACGTCATTTCCCCTAATCCGATAAGATCTGCCACGAGTAGGCGGGGACCTTTGTGAGTATAGCAAATGGGGCAAATAGCTTCTTATGATCATTATAATCGAGTCTAAAAATTCTCTGTATCATATGGCCTATGCTACGGTCCTAGCACACAATGCACATAAAAAGCCTCATATTCAAAGCAGCCAATCAGAATCCCTTTGTAGACATCAAGTCAAATTGGTTGGCGGATGTATACGGCCTTGGAGAAGAAAGAAAATAAAGGCAAAGACTTGCAGATGGAAATCGAGAGAATAAGAAAAGCGAAACAGAGAAGAGATTACCTAGCCGATGATGAACGTACCTTAGGATATCCCATATAGGGAGATGAAAGCTTCGAAGAATACGCAACCCTGTTTCTTTCTTCATTTCCACAATCCTCTTTATTTCCACATACCCTCAATTAGATGCTTGTCAAGGATCTGACATCGCTATGCACCGCGTCACCAATCTACAATGAACTTTTTGTTTCAAGAGCAAGCCCGTTCTAACATCGTAGATATATGGTCAAAAGCTCCTGGCTATGCATCATCCCAATATATCCTCCCTCTACTTCCTTTCAATAAAACATTCCCAGTCCATCCGTAGGACTACATAACTCAGAATTGGATTCAAATTCAACAAGGCTCCTTTGCTGTCTGATATTACACTTAGAAATCCCCTAAAAATCAATAGAAACTGACCCGATCTCTTCCAAGAGTTCTGTTACAGAGAGTTTGCAGTCACGTACCGGTCGTGACTTGCACCAGACCGATCATATCGCCATCAGAATAGTCTACTGCTAGTCAACCAAAATAATTCTCATTAGAAGAAGCAATGACTTGAAAGCCTTTTCATCCGAAAGATGCTTCAATTGTCATCCAATCAATTCCAGATCCTTACAAAATCACCTAAAAAAGCATTTAGAAACACACAGGATAAGAAAAGGTAGCCCCTACGCTTTCCATGCAGTGCGTGCGACCCGTAAGATTAGAAATCTTTGACCATTTTTATGGCGTACATCTATCAAAGCACTTCTAGCTTCGGAGCCCCTCCATGCTTTGAGATAGAAAAATTTATTCGAAATTTTTTTTTCCTTTTCTTGCAATCCTTTAAAGGCAAACCTTTATATCCTAACCATACACGTGTTAGTTTTTTGTTTACACTGCTGCTGCTGACGATGTTGTTGTTGTTGTTGTTGTTGTTGTCGTAGTTTTTCCTGTTATTTCTCATAAGCAAACCATCACATCATCAGTTAAAAACGCATTTTTTTTTCGTTCCCAGCATCAAAGCAGACTTTCATGCAGAGTTTCCTTTCTCTTCCTGCTGTCTGCATTGGTGTGTTGTGTTGGTGTTGAAGCACTTAAGCACGTAAAAGTGTGTAAATGCGAGTGTTAAAGGATATTTTCAAAGGATTATTTTTCCCTTACACCCTTATAGTATAGAGACAGTAATTTTTCTCTAACACTTTTTGTTTCCGGAACTTTGTACTTTTAATAGAGCCAGTTATGGATACAATAACAACAAAAACAAAAACAAAAAGAAAAAAAATCCAACAGAATGTTGTTTACTGGTCAAGTGATTCTGGAAATGGAAAAATCAAAAGGAAAACTTAAATAAGGGGGGGGGGATGAGAAAGGCCCACAGCTAATGGTGGACAGTCAATTTTAAAAAATACCGTAATATAAGCATAATTACCGTTATTTTTTAACTCTTTTTCATAAAAATTTGTAATTAGCAAGGATAAGATAATGTGGGTAGATATAGAGGCAATATAGAGGCAAATAATTTGATTTCACAGGGTGATCAGTCTCCTGGTTGTTCTTCTACTACTTTCTCATTTGGACTTGGTTGGTATGCCTTAACATGGTCTTCATGGTCTTCAACTGATGACATTTCGATGGTTGCCACGTTGAGGTATGCCATGATATCGGCATTATCCGAATCTAGGCTATTATAACTCAATGTGTTCTCCAGTATTGTATTAATCTCGATGAGTTTTCATGTCCAAGATGATATAGGCAACTCCTATAGGAAATGCAACAACTTCCCAAAATAATTTTTTTTGTTATGATAGTTTCGGCTAGAAATGGAACATTATTTCATTCATATGACTGCCGCTGCTGGCCACAAAGTGCCTCATTCGTTTTGACCAATTTTCGTGCACTTTTTCGAATGTATGGGGTCGTATTTCGGGAATGGCATTACGAATGTTGGCCTTCAAATGCTCAATTGTCTCTGGTTTGTCGGCATAAAATTTTTCTTTAATGGCGCTCCACAGAAAATAGTTCAACGGTGTCAAATGGAATTTTTTTTGGCAGCCAATTGACATCACCAATTCAACTGTCATCAAACATTTGACGTTTGAGATGGGTGGCAAGTTGCACCATCCTCTTGAAACCAAATATCGTTCACATCAATACGATGAAGAGCGCGTACAAAAAATCGGTTATCATGGTGCGATAGATGACTCCATGACCGTAATGATTGGGCCGTCCTCATGTTCATTAAAGCGATTTAAAAGTTAAAGCGTTTTAAATTAGCGTTGAATATTAATTTCAGCCGCATGGAATTCCTTTTGATGGCTCCGCTCCACAAGTCGCACTAATCATTTACTCATAATGGGTACATTAGCATACGTGGCAGACCAGTAATCCATTTTCTGGGCCCCAAAATTGATTTGACAAAATCGATATCATCGTGGAGGTCCTCATTGGTCCCCTTAGTAAAGCGAAAACGAAGCAAATGGTCATGTGGCATCAATTCTTGAACCAATTGAACTTTATAATTCGTCATACCGAAATTTTTTACGCAAAATTCGAAGACGATAACGAGTCGATGTTGATGTCTCAGCCACAGCTTCGATATTTTCGGGTGTGCATGCACTGTACGAGCAGGCTCACGTTTTGGCGCATCAACGATGAAACCAGTTTCACGAACTTTAGGAATAAACTTGCTTATACTGGGCATTGTTGGCCCTTTTCTGCCACCAAATTTTATACGACATTTTCGTGCAATTTCCGACGCTGCTCAAGCGTAAATCGATTCATTACAGATTCGTGGTAACCGATGTTTTAAATTTAAACTGATAGATGGCCCAGTCCATATAACTACAAAGTGCTGTCATGGATTTAGTTAAATTGCTGTTGACTGTTCCGTAACTTTGATTTATCCATTTATAGGGTTTTTGTTTAAGAGCTTTCTACTTTTAAATTTTAATTAAATTAAGTCTGGTGAATAGTGCGTAACGCGAGTCTGTGGTTCAAACCCCAGCTTGCTAGTTTTCCAGGAAAAACTCTGAGAGCAAAATGAAATTACAATGAAAAATTCCTCTAAGATCTGTTGTTCTGAGACGAATTCAAACTGTGTAGGGCCCTGCCACTCATGGGTGGTGTAATCAGAGGCTGGATTGTAATCTTGACTAATGGGTTGTAATCATCAATTAGGTTAATTAAGTAAGTTATTAAGGAGTGCCCTAATATTGGATATAATGGCCAATACTTTAATTTCTTTCTCTCATATCCTGTTCTCTATTTAATTTAATTGTGATGTTAACATGTTGGTCTATTTTGCTTCAGACCGTGACAGACAGTGCAAGACAATGTGCCTAATGTTGTTGACCTATTTTGACCCGTTCACTTTACTTAAGTATATGTTTCCTTTGTTCTTCACTTGCTTTCCTAAATTTCCATAATACATGTCCTTGAATAAATTCCTCGTTTTATGTTCTCCTTTTAAGGCCAGTTGGAAAATATTGACATCTTTTTCTAAAGAAATTCTAAAAAAGAGTCCTTAAATCCTGTATCGATTCCATTGTGATTTTACAAATACTGCAAGGACTTTTTTCTTATTGGATTTGGATCATTAAAATTCCTAGAACACAAACAGACACACTGTCTGAGTGAGAAAAAAGGGAAATCTCTAATGTCCTTCGCAAGCATTTGATTTATCCTGGTAACATATTCAGTTTCTAAACCACAGCAATAACGCAAGAACAAGAAAATATTCCTTAACGGAATTATACGAGATGACAACTTAATAACGCAAGGATATGGACATACAACGTACATATGTTTGTATGTTTATTCCATTGATTTCTTTATGTTGTACATAACTTTAGATTTTCTTGGTTTCCTTCTGCGAATCCTTCTAAAGGAAACTAAAGTTACAGGATACGACGGCATGTCTGCCTGACAGTCAGCAAGAAAATTATGCTGAATTTTTTTGTTTTTTTTTCACTTTTGCTGTGTATTTTCTTTTCCTTCCGTTTCCTTTATGATGTGATAGGAGATGATGAAAGTTTTGGATCACTAATCTGCCAGACGCGTTTGAATTTCGCATTTCTTTTTTGATATTCTCGTATCTCGCATCAGCCACACTTGCAATTGACCTTCAGGCATTTTTTATCACTTGCAGACTTTTAACACACACACACACACACACACGGATACACTAAATTTTCAAGTTTGAAAATCAATTAAACGTTTTTCTTTTCCAGCGATCAAAAAGAATTCCTTGTGGCTGAAATTAATTTTCAACGCCACTTTAAAACGCTTTAAGTTTTAATCGCTTTAAGTTCAATAGCAAAAGGAAACCGTGGTAAATTTAGGATTTAATTTCTAATTTTTTCTCTGAGATTTTCAATAACGTCACTCAAGAATTATGCTTTGCTTACAAGCTTATAAGCTTTAGCGTTACAAGCTGCGCCAAACGATTGAAAAATGCACAATAAAAAGGAAAAATAATGGTGCTCAGTAAGGTCTTCGGTTCAGTGCGAGTTGGCGATGATTTCCGCATCCGAAGCAACAGTGAGCTGTCTCTCAAAGCCATAGACTTTGTGCGCTGGCTTGGCCATGTCGTTCGAATGGTGGAGGATGTTCCGGCGAGACGGGTATTTGATGCGGAGATCTGCGGAAGTCGTCGAAGAGAACAACCTGGTTTGCGTTGGAGGACCAAATCGAGGACGCTCTGTCCTCGGTTGGTGTGACCAACTGGCGTAGGCGCGCAAGAAATCCGTTAATCGGGTTGTTAATGGCCAATTAAGTAAAGTAAATAAGTAATCGTACTCAGTTAAACGACACGCCCTTTACTAGATTAGAAGTGAACGATCCAAAACCCATCGTGGAATCCGGGTTTTTAGACCAGAACTCTATGTCTGTATCCAATGTTTGCCTGAAAGTTTGCTTAATTATTCTCACTTGAATAGGAGATCGTACCCTTGACTTAATTACAGTTAATCATTACAATTTTTTAGTCAAGATTACAACCTATTTGCACACACCACCCATGTTCTGTTTGCTAAAGGCGACTCTGAACAAACAGATGTCAGAAACTTTTCATTGTAAGTGCATTCACTCTCCAGAAGCTATCCATTGTCAGAAGAAGTCATTTGTTTGCAATAGGTTTGTTTGAACTGGGGCTTGAACTACGAGCTCTCTACCTAATAGGCTACAATGAGTTTGTGTTGTTAAAAAGTGTACTGAGTGGCAGAAGTGTTTGTGTTTTAAGTATCACTGCTCTGAGGTGGTTAGTGTCTCTGGTGTTTTACCATGCAGTAGATACAATAGGTCTCCTTGACTTTGTTTTGACATTTGGCTGAAATAGAAGCGAAATCAATTTAATATTTATTCAGTTAGTTAATCAGTGCCTTTAAGGAGCATAGAGCCGATTGTGCTTTCTTATCCGATTTCCGATTTCATCAACCAAGTTCTGTCAGCTAGGCAGGGATACCAATCTATTGTAGTAAGTTACAGGACGATAAGCTTGTCATAGGCTGTTGCCACGCAATAACGCTATCCGAAACGATATGTTGGGTTGTTGTATTGAATATATTTGGTTTGAAACCATGCTTATTAAGTGATATACTTTCTCAAGAACAATGGCTGATCTTCTATGTACATTGTTATGGGTGTTAAGCTTTCTGAAGGCTATCAGATACGTTTTAATGACGGAGAAAGGAAACACTAGGATGCTATAATTGTTATCTGTTATTGCATAGAAGCAGCACTTTCTGTGCGGAATAGTTATTTGCCTACCGCTATAGAAGATTAGGCAATGTACGTTACTGTAGTGATCCCCTATCACCTATACTCCCGAAAGTTAAACACTAAATAAGCTACATCATGGAAGTAACAGTGTTACCAACCGACTTCATTAATTGGAGGACATCATGGACATGATATTTGGAGCAGGACCTGCTTGCTTTATAAAAAAAAAAATTAAGAAAAATATTATTTGAACTCACATTCTGTAAAACCCCTTTTTAAAGATTTATTAAAGACTTTCAAGTTTCTCTTTGCTTTCATGGAAATGTGTGTTGTTCTCTCTCTCTCTCTCTCTCTCTCCCTCATACTTCAAGTTCTCTTTTTAATCGTAAACTCATGAATTGCTTTTAATTGATGCACTTAATGAACTGTTAGCCATTTACGTACTTTATTATTACGACCCACCAACACCAGCAGTTAATTGGATTTTTATTGTATCCTAGTCCATCTGCAGTAAAAACTAAAGAATGAAAACAAAACTTTTATAATCAATTAAACAATTTTAAGCAGTTTTTTTTTATATGCGCACAATAGCAATAATTTTCTTCAATAAAAATTAAAGCCGACGATATTATCGAATGTGTTTTACCCTTCATTTAGCATAAAAGCCTGAAATGTTGGAATATTTTTTTGAATTTCTATTCAAAATAACTCCATGTTATACGGCAGGGAGCATGTTGTCATTTACTTACTTCCATTCTCCGCAGATTTAATCTCTTCTTTAGTGAGAAAATGTATTGCTCTGTAGTCTAGGGACATTTTGTGGCAGTCCTTTTACTTCCCTACTTACTTAATTGGTCATTAAAATCCTTTAGTCAGGATTACAACCTAGTTTCTCACACCACTTATGTCGTGTGTGTTAATTTTACACATGAGTGGCGCGATTTACAGTTTAAAGTCAACTCCAAACGATAGATTTTTTCCTGAGAAAGTTTGCATTGGCAATTTTATTTTACTCTCAGAAATTTTGCCAGAATACTTCTCAGAGGTCCTGAGCTCCAGATGTCTAAGCTATGGTTTAAACCATGGTTCCGAATCTGATAAGCTATTGTATCTGCTGATAACTTCTGAAATGCTTGAAGATTGCATGATTATTTCTCAGTGTATGTCTGTCTAACACTCTCTTGACAGTCTAACGGAGCTATCCCCTCTGCGTTTGTAACAAAGAGGTGGGAAAAAATGCGGCCTAGGACCTATAATGACTGACTGGATCTGCACACCTCTGGTCAGGCCTTTCTTAACCTACGGATATGTCTAGTACGTTGTGACAATAAACTTGAATCTGATGCGGTTAGAAAGGTTTGTCTGCATAATTATAAGAGGAACCATGCGCCTATGTTCGTCAACCCCTTTCCGCTTGATTTTTATTGTAAGGATGAAATATTATCACACATTCTGATAGCCAAGCGACTATTAAGGCACTACCATCAGCAAAACCATTGAATTTTACTTTAGGAATGCCTTTGAGGATCTGCGAGCTTATAATCGACAATACAGTCCTGGATTCCGTCAACGTCAGATGTGCGACCTCAGACACAGGCAGAACATCGCAGAAAATTTGAATGGAAGGTTCTCAAAAAGTTTGCATAAACACCAAAGGAGAACCCTAGGTGTGGTTGTTGGAGTAATTATTTTGCATTGTGTTGTGGGTCAAGAGCATTGATAATCTGAGTCGGTTCATTAGAAATAGCGGGTATACGGTAAAATTGAAAATTGTGGGCCTAAAATATATTAATGTGTCTATCCAACCTATTTTATGGTTAGTTAACCGTCCCCACCTACCTAAGTAAAGGAACTATCGCTACTTGATTTCAGATCGATCACTAGAACAATTAAACTTTCAGGCTGTCCTCCAGCTTGATTCTAATGGAGTCCTGCTTTAATGCCAATAACGGTTAATTAGAACTTGTTAATACCACAAACGGCTGCTACAGGCGGTACCACAACAGGCTGCTTTGTGTGCTCAAGTAAGTTTGGATTTTAACGAAGCTGTCGTTACCCTTCGATCCTATTCAAACTACAGGTGGAGGTTGACAATTGTTGACAGAAGAGTTTCATAGCCATTCAGGTCCAAATCCGTAGAAGGAGCAAATTGGAGAATAGAACATAGATTTTCGCCTTTTTTACATGAAATGCACTTCTTTTCATATTCCTACTGGCAAAGACTACCAAAAACATAAACTAAATGACGCAGTTTGCTTAAATTTTGACAGAACACAACGGACAGATACTCATTTACAGACGTAGTGTTGCTTTTAAAGTTATTTATTATGATGACGTGGCGACTATACTATCTAGTGTACTGTCCTTGTACTTTATGGGGTACGCCTATATTGTTTCTTCCAAATCGAATGCCCTGACAAACTTCAGATTGCTGTTCCTTGCCTAGGGTGTGGGTGTATGGAATTGCCTTAATACCTTACAGGTTCCGATAATACATACTCATCGTCACGGAATCTACATGTTGGATTAGAGACTACCATTTTGAATTTCAGAGGTGGGAACTTTGACGAGCAAAGGTCCTTGATTGATCCATTCTCAATGCTGATTGGTGTTCTCAATACGAGCTGAGGTAGTTATTGCGCCGCCGAAGACGAACAAATATGCATCATAGTTTCCAATTTTTAAACATTTAGGACTTTAAACTTCTTCAAAACGCATGTTCCTTATTCTTTTCAGGATTTCATACGATTTTATTTAATTCCGTACTGCTTGCTGTAGTTTGTGATGAAAACCCTGTTTTCCAAGAATCTTTGAAAAAAAAAAAACTAAAATTCAATGAAAAACTTTTTAAAGTTCATTTTTCTGGTTCCCAAAAAAACAGAGGAAAAACGAAACACAGCACGGCACGGCATGGCACTCACTGGAGGAGAATACTTCTTCCTTTTTTTATCTTCTCGCAAACATGCAAACTTCATTCAATTCTATTTCCTATTGTTGTTGTTGTTGTCTCCTTTAATACTTGTTGCTGTCTGCAACGGATTTAATAACAGAAATTTTCTTCCATTAAAGATAAAAATTTTAAAAAATAGAACGAAACAAAATGCATACGAAAAGAAAAATGAAAAGAAAACATCGAAAAACTTTAATAATAAAATCGTCGTGTATTATTGGAAGATCGTTGTTGTATCTCATGCAGTGCAGTTAGATTTAAAAAAGATGGCGAACATTTTTAGAATAACAGTGTTGAAAAACGTAATAAAACTTTAAAAAGAAAAACTGTGGAAGTGAATTCTTTTTTTCTGTTCATAATATTGAATTCTTCTTGGAAGTGCATCTTCGGCATTCCTTGTAAGCTGAACAATTTGTTGGCACTTATTTTATTATAATTTTTCATATTTCCCTCTGACAATATAAAGCTTTTACGCAGAATTGGGAAATTGTACACATGCAATGCATAGTACGGTAGTCAAGGCAATAATGCCGTGCCACAAATCTGTTCCGGGGGCCCTCCATAACTGAAAGCAAGTAAAAACAAAAATTCTGTAAATAGCTTTACGATCACGGATCCATAAATACATCAACGAAAAATATTTAATTTGACTCTAGTTTGCCTTTCAGTAGAATACACCCACATTGACTGCATGTGTTACTCTCATTGAAAAGCTAATCAAGTTTATGTAGAGAGATGAAGGTATCTTGTCCAATCATTCCATGAATTCTGAATTGATTTACTTACTTAATTGGTCATTACAATCATTTAGTTAGGACAACAACCTAGATTCTCACAGCAGTCATGTTGTTTTAGTGTTAAATTTATCCATCACTAGCGGGACCTACAGTCAAATTACAGCTGATCTATGAATGTATTGTGTTCATATAAAATACTCAATATACTGTGAATATCCCTATTAAAAAAAAAAATCTGATAGGAATACTGCATTACCATCCCAAAAGAATGCAAATTTTTTTCCTCTCTGTTTTTGTAGTCACCAGTAGACGTTTGTAAACAATTCAACAGAAATACGTTCGCAAAAGAATTTCAAAAACAATTTCAAACAAAGTTTCACTTTCAATAGAAAATTTATGGCACCATTGTATGGACCCAGGCCAGGCCGTATGATAATTTATTACACGAAGTGGGGAACGACTGCAACAAAACACAGACATTTTTTTCTTTCTTGATTCCCCCTGTTCCCCTTCAGAAATTTTATTTTTCAAAATTAATGCGTGTGTGAGTACAAACAGCGTCTGTGTCTGTGATTAGTACGATCAAAATAGTGACGCGTCAATCAAATTTCGCTTCTTAATGGATGGATGAATGAGTGTAAAAGTGTTAATGTTTTGTTTTGTTGTCTTTTTCTCTTTTTTTTTTTATAAAAGAAAATTTGTTTTTCAATTCTTATTATAAATATTGGGAAAATAAAAAAAATTTGAAAAAAACTATAATTCCGAACACATTGTCCAAGGGCAAATACCCAGCTGGATGATTTAATTTTGATAAATTCCTTAAGTATTCTGGCATCATGAATTTACTTTATTGTATAGAAGATTTCTTAGTTTTAAAAGCTCTTTAAATAGAGTCCACCTTTGAGCTACGGAGGATCTCTAATATCGACTCTCGACAAAGAGCCTAAGCCTTCGAAAAAGCCTCTGGAAGTGTGCTTAGCCGCAACCTACTAAAGGCTGGACAGTTGTTGCAGAGATGTTCGATTGTCTCCAACTCCTCCTCATTACAATATAATTGTCCGGCTGGGATCTATTCCAGATTCTTGTCAGCGACCCAATCTTGCAGTGTCCTATAATGAAACCAATAACTAACCTCAGTCTAACCTTACCTAAGCCCAACAGCAACTCTGTTCTATCACTGTCTCTAGCAGACTATAGACACCTAGATACATAATATCCCGATTCAGTCTCCGTCCAACGTCCCTGCTCTTCTCCCTGACCCATGAAGTGAAAGTGTAGACCGACATATATTCCATAAGAAATTCACAACGCATGTTTCAGGCCATTCATCATATTATACAAGGTATTACTTTGCTTTCTTCTTACTCCTCTAGATATGTGATTCATGATCAGAGCTCATACCAGTTACTTACTCATACCATTAGGAATAACTTGGCCGCGTTGTCATCATTATCTGGGGTAATCCAACACTTCTTTCAGTCAAGTCCTCACACGGTCCAATAAAAAATTCCCAACGCATGTTGAACACTATTTATCTGATCATCCTGTTATCATCACGTGCATACTTCCCGTGTTGCATCCCCTAGATTTCTCTGCAAGACTTCTGCATAACATTATGGCATGTCAAACACAGACTTCAGAATCACTGTGCTGCACCAATCTCGGCTATTTCAATGATTTTAAGAAGCAGAATGATTGCTGAGAATATAGTGGACAGTGGAGACAGGCAGCCGAGCACAAAGTTCCTCGCGAAAATCATTGCTGCGCCAAATTCTTCATCACATGCGTGACAGTTCTTTTGAATATGGCTGTGTTGATTACGCATTAACCAGAACTGTTACTGAAATTGAATGATATTACCTGGAAGATGAAATGGCACTTGAAAACGGCTAGGCGTTTCCTTATCCTATGCTACAATAAGCATAGGTTCTAGGCTTAGGTATTGTCTGAAACCCTTCTGACTTAAGAGTAGGCTCGGTCTTTTTTTATTCTTAGTCATAGGAGTTTCCATACTTCTGTTACGGTTTTACAAGATGGTTGTGACCTAAGCAACGGTGAAAATTTTCCTCTGCGCTTATCTGGCCGCAAGCTGCACTGAATTCACACATAATCTGGTATACACCACAGGGCGATTCTATTTCCTCTGCATAACCGATACAAATTGCATAACAAATTTTATAAACACAATCAAATTCCTAGTCAATCACATAAAAGTTCGAATGGCAGCCTAACTATCGGATAGTACTGCGTTGACGTGTCCTCTGCACCTTCCTTTTTAAAGGGATTTGAGCATATCTCATGATGTTATCTAGCGGGTGGGCTAATAAACGTAAGCCAATGGTTCAAAGTCCAGCTCAAACATATCGGCGGCTTCCTCTCAGCAGAGTACTGGCAAAAAGTCTGAGCGTAAATCAAACTGTCATGAAAAATTACTCAAAAATCTGTAATTCAAAGACGACTTTGAGGTGTAGGTTCCGTCACTTATGAATAAATGTCATGTGAGTGGTGTGAGAAGTTATGTTATAAACCTAACTAAAGGCTTTTATAGTCAATTAAGTAAAAAGGAGTCTATTATTGCCCATACAAGAGCAGAAACCTGTTCTTAAGCAAGTTGAATATGCTGCGGTCATATGTCATATGTTTATTCTTCTCTTCATAAGTGAGTAATAATGATAATCATTAACATTGTCATTGCCAAGAGAGAATTGAGGTCGAACGAATATTTACCATATTTTAAATGCTTTCCTTTTATGGGGTTTTATGACCTTCTTTTTTTTGCTCCTGGTTTAATTAAAATGAAATCGTAAAATATTCTCCTGATGAACTTTATCCCCGACCAACACAACCAACAGTTCATTTGATAACATACGAGCATACGTACATAACACTCACTTAAAATCGTATTTAAAAACAAAACAATATTTCTTGCTCTTAAAAAAAACAGAGAAATAAAAGAGAGAGAGAGAGATAGAGAGAGAGAGGGAGAGATAGGTGGAGAAAATGAATTATACTACCAAATCGGTCTATAAAATCATTTTATGACAACAAAATACTCATTGTCCTGCTGTGTATTTGCTATTGTGTTTACATTCTACCGAAATCACAGGAGAGAGAGAGAGAGAGAATGAGAAACAGAAAGATATAAAATCAGTACAGTTATAAAATAACTGAAAGAGAGAGAGAGAGATATATAGAGAGAGTTAATTAAGTTTAAAATTGCCGGTTTTAATGGACTCAGTCAACCTTAAAATTATTTAAGTGCCACATAAATGTCGTTGACAATATTGCAACAAAAACATCCACACCCACGATACTAACAACAATAACTTATAAAAATGTTACACATACGCAAACACACATACACACATCTCCCAAAACTCTTGCAAGCGAGACAGTAAAACAAAAATAATGACGACATGTTAATGTAAACAAAATAAATGCCAACAAAACAAAACTGAAAAAAAGAAAACAAAAAAAAAAACAAAAAAACAAAAAAAAAAGTAACAAAACAACACAACAAAAGTAAACAAAAAAAAAAAAATAATAATAACATCACATCATCATTATAAAACGTTAAAGACAAGCTTTATTATTATCGAGAGTGAGAGAGAGAGAGAGAGAGAACAGTATCCCATAACTACATACATACCTATACCTAGAGGCTAGCATTCAACTCAACGTTAAATAAATAAATACTCTACTCACACACATAAACACTTGGTAATCACATACATGCTTTGTTTTTGCTCTGTTTCCCCCCCCCCCCCCCTAAAGGCAAATTGAATTCGAATTTTGATAATAATAATCTCCAGGTTTTTTTTTTATTCCTTCGCAGCTTTGATTACCAAAGCGCACTTGAGCGGTCCGTTGTGACGCCACAGATCACTCTTGTAGGACTTGCTCTTGTAAGTTATAACTTGAAATTATGTGCGTGCACGTTTAATTTCAGCGTTGGCCAACCTATTGGAAACCCTAAACACAGATGTGAGACCATGATTTAAACCGTAGCTCAGACATTTAGAACGAAATGAAATATGAAAAAAATATTTCTTCGGGGACTTTCTCGCGGAATCGATTTTAAACTGTATTTAACCCAGATTATTTCTGGATTCCCCCATATTGCCACATATTGCCTGAAACCAAGAGCTTTTACCTCTCTTTATCTTCCATTTTCTCGAGCATCTCTTTCTAAACATCCACTTCCATTTCACAGAAATGTTCTGCCCCCATCAAAGATGTGGAAGCTTCCCTAATTGCATGATCGTCTGCTTGCTCAATGGTGAGAATTCCCATTTGGCCAGGGACCCAGCAGAAAGCAAACTTATTCCGTTTACTTAGGGGTTTCAGCTTCTTCAGGCTTTGCCATACTATTTTCGATTTAACCTCTTAGGAGCCGACTGCTCGATTAGTGTCCTGACTACCAGATAGTATTACTATGTCCTGTCTTTTGTATCTCCTTCTCCAAGATGTATTGAGTACATCTTTCAATAGCGTAACTTTAGCTTGGGAGATACTCTCGAGTTTCCCCATGGGTTCGAAATCTTTTATCCTGGGACTAAAAACTCCTGCGTCTGCTTCAAGGTCCGTTCGTGACTCAACTGTATACCATAAAATGGTGCCGCTTTTACAAGAATACGCAGCTTTCCGTTTACTCCAGACATTTTAGTAACAAAGTCTCGTTGCAAAGTATTTTTGAAAATCATCAAGGCTACGGGCTAGGCTAGTTAAGAAGGGAGCTACCTATTCCCTAATGAATTTCATATTACACTTGCCTCTCAGCAATTAAGCCATTATTTCTAAAGCTTTGGTCATAACAATCATGCGCAGCGCACTTAAAACCAACAAAGCTTCCAGCGCCGCTGTAGGACAGGTTATACCAACACACACTAGTTTATGTAATTTGTCCCAGAAGCAATAGAACTGGTTTCATATTCGTTTTGTGTGTCCAGAGAATTGGCTCTTAGGTCAGTTTTGATTTGATCAGGGTGACATCCCCAGCATTTCTTTGAACTTGTACAGCCCTTAAACAAGCAGAAGTTTTTTCTGCCACTCACTTTCATTACAAAACAGATTCAAATCTAATTTTTATAAACCCTCTGGCAAATAATTTTTTTAGATCTAATGGGGGCCATCCCCTCAGTGAGGATTGCGTAGCTGTGTTGTGCCGCTTCAAAAGTTGCCGATGCTAGGGATGTTGTAGCCTATAGGGAGGTCAACCACTTGTTACCTAAAAAATACGCGGGTTCCATGGGGAAGGAACCTTACGTGAAATATACACCCCTGTGGTATATCCTTCCTAGCTTAACAGAAAAATTTCTAATAAAACTGTAGTTAGTTTTGCATGCAAAATTAATTGCAATAAAAGCGTAACAGACAGATAGGCAGACAGACAGACAGACAACATCTTGCAACAATAAATAATGAATCCAATGAACGAATGCAATTCAATTCAAATGAATTCAATTCAATTGTAACACAACATTTGTTTTGCATTTAAATACAGCCAAAGAGACTAACTTTCAAGGCAGCTCTTCTTTATTTTTTTTTTTTTTGCCGCTGCCAGTAGTTAACAAGTCATTGCAAAAAAGTATGTCACGAATAGAGAAAGCAATGGAAAGGAATTGGGATTGAATTTCCTGTTTCCCCAATGCTTCTTTCGATGTCATGAAGAAAATTCTGCTCATTTGCAATTCTGTATGACTGCTGATGTCTGTTGTGCTTGCATTGGATGTCGTATGTCGCATGTAAACTGTCGTTTGTTTTACTGCCAGCCTTTATTTTCATTTTTAGTTTAAATGGAGCACTGAACAGTGCGTTTAGAGGATGGCGGTAGGAAAAGCGAAGATGAATATTTAACTGCTGTGGGGTATCAAGTATTTAACAGTTTCAAATTGCATTACAATGAAAACAACAACAATAACAACAACAATACTATGAGACTAGAGAGAAACTAAAATAAATAATCTCGATTGATTAAATGTTTAGCATTCGTTTGTAAACAAATAATTGGCAACTGTTCTCCTCAATACAAGTATGGGTGCTTCGGTTACAGTCAGCAGCATTTAATTAGAAATACTTGCTATCGCTGTTATATTGCAAGTACAGTCAAGGGCATAAGTCTTGAAACTTTGTTTTCTTTGTACAAACAATTTTAAATTAAATTTACAGCAAAATGAACGATAACATGAATTATCGATATCTTTAAGAAATTATGAAATAAGGAAGGTCGTTATGTGTTCAAGTAGTGTACTCTCTTCTCTTTTAATTCCGGCAAAGAACTCAGTCCCAGAAGACAGACAATACAATATTCCCATCAGATACTGAGCATTGGCACATGCAGTAAAAGATAATTAACTGCTTAGACTCACAGCTATCTTGCCGGCAACGTGACCTTTGAGAACATGGAGTGAAATTCACATCACACATACATACTTAATTGGCCATTAACAACCCGATTAACGGATTTCGGTCTGCCGTAACACATCCTTCCAGGCGCCTCTACTTCTTGCTCGTCTACGGCAGTTGGTCACACCAATCGATGACAGGCTTCCGCGATTTGGTCCTTCCAACGCAAACTAGGTCGTCCTCTATGCCGACTTCCGCAAATCCCTGTATTAAATACCCGTCTCGCCGGAGAATACTCCTCCATTCGAACCACATGGACGAGCCAGCGCAGCCACTGGATGTTATTACGTTGCACAACGTCCATTTCGTTGAGCAGCTCATACAGCTCACTGTTGGATCTCTCATTGGACCGAAGATCTTACGTAGGACTTTTCTCTCGAATACTTTCAAGCTGATGCATCAGTGCTTAATAGTGTCCATGTCTCAGTGCCTTAAAGAAGCACGGAGAGGATGAGCGTCTTGTAATACGAGAGAGTTCTCTGCAATTCAATTGTCTATTGAGACCATAGTAGCACTTGTTGGCAAAGAGCGATTCACATCATACTGCCAGCAAAGTTGAATTGCCACCGACCAGAGAATACCTATTAACAAGACAGGGTCCAGTAATCAACTCAACTATGAACTGAGACTCAACACAAATGTAACAGGAGGAGGAGTATTGGCTCTACTCAGGCAGTGTATTATACTGGAACTAGGAATATAGATTTTGAGAAGAAGGAAAGAGGGTGTGGAGTGTTTGTGGACATTAGATTTTAAACTCTTAATACCATAGTGACAGGAAAGACGTCTGCAAAACGAGAGTTCCACATACTGATAGTTCGGCTAAAGAATGAATTACGACGGTGCTCCAATGAATCAATAGAATAGGATACCCTACCAACTTAATATTGAGCACCTTCGGCTACTTCTGTAAGCTGTCGAGAAGCCTGAAAATAAACCTCAAGGCACCGGTCCCTTCGGGCCAAAGTAAGTGGCGTAAAGAGTAAGGGAATCAGATGGAGGGAAGTATATCTTACACTGTTATGTTAGAAGACTTATGTCATTGACTGTCCATACTTGCTTAGGATCGCTAAAGGCGCAATCCTAAGTCAAATAGATTAACTATTTGAAGATTTTATTTGACATTGATGCAGTGTATCTAATTAAAATACCACGACTGTTAATTTAATTGTTTGTTTAAAGTTAAGTCATACAGTCTGCCTGTCAGTCATTGCTATTTTTGCAACGGTGCGTGTGTGTGTGCTATATTTGACGTTTGAAATTCACGTTTTTAATTCAATTATTTTTACAAACTCTTCTTTGGTAATCAAAGACAACGGGAGAGACAAACAGAGAGGAGAAAACAATCTTTTTTTATTGAAATGAAATTTAAAAAATTTGTAACCGCGTTATCAGAGAGCCTACTATCGTAGCTACTGTCATTGCAAATATTTGTTTAAGACTTGAGAGTATTTTTTTTGAAAAGCCGACGAATCTTGTAATATTTATTCATAAGTTTTCAATTGTTTATCGTAGTTTTTCTTCAGACGTCTTTATTTATTTAATAATTCAACTAATTGCCTCCATCGAAATACAAATAAAATGACGGACAAGTGAATAACACAATTGAGTTACTGATGTCATTGAATTGTGTCCTTAAACAGATCGAATTTTTTAATTAAACAAGAGCTTCTTAAGTTTGATAGGTTAAAGGGCACTCTCTTACTTCATTATGTGGTTATGCTTATAGCATGTTGCAGACAACCCAATTTTTTCGACCAATTAAACGGCCTTTTAACCCATTTCAACAGATAAAAACTAACATTCAGCATTCACCGCGACGTTCCTATGCTGATTGGTTGCTAAAGTAACAGGCTTTCAATGGTGGCTTTCGGAACCTTGCTGGATGTGCCTATCAACAAAATTGTCGCATATGGGGATCCGGAGAACCTAAAACAGATTGCAGAAATATCAGAGCATACCGTTAAAGGACAGTTTCGAGCTCATGTGGCTGGCAAATGATGCTGAAAGAATGGGGTAACTACAATCATTCAGTCAGGATTATAACCTAGCTTCTCACATCATTTATGTTGTGTGTTTTAATTTTATATAAAAGTAACGGGAACCTACAGTTTAACGTCGACTCTGAACAACAGATTTTTGAGAAACTTTTCATGGCAATTTTATTTTCGTTCAAAGTTTTGCCAGAATTCTGCTGAGAGGAGATCAGTTTTGTTGGAGATGTCTGACGTGGGGTTTGAACCGTTGTCTCACGTCTAATAGGTCAACACACTACGTACCAGACTACGGCGACTATTAGTCGCAAAACCGGCGTTAATGATTAGAAAATCCAATCTGTTTTTATGGAGTTCTATTAATGAACGAGTTCAGACTTTCACTGTGAAGATGTCCCGAAATAAAATAATTTTTCGGTTTAAATTGTTTCATTATACAACTTAATCGCCAGATTTAATTTCCCCGACCGTATTCTCAATTTCCAAACTTAAAAAACCAATCGATAGTAAGACATTTATGTCTTTGTGAAGTGCTAGAGTCTGCAGTTGATGTCTATTTTAAGAACAGACAGCTACTTTGGATAGTCAAGCTTAAAACTTAAACTGTGTACACCAATCTACATTGTATAATCGCCGAGCTTTTAAATGCATGTAACTGGCAACGTTAACTTCTTGGCAACTTCTAGTTTCCTTACTGTTGATTTGTTATTGTTTTTCGTTTCTCTCTTTCATGGTTTTTTTCTTTAATTTCAGTTCTGTTCTATTAATTTTTCTCATTTCTGTTAATTTCTCTCTATTTTTTCTATTTACAGTGATGAGTAAGTAAATATTGAATAATTTTTACAGCTGCTGCTGCAAATAAAAAGGAACAACCTACGATACGATCACAAAATGAACCACCGCAACGTATCAACATATCTTCAAGACATCAAGACTATACCAGCGAGGGATTTCAATTCTCAACAGTGTAGTCCATGCAGGCAATCGAAACGATAACGATTAATAATCTTCAAATAATCGGTAAGTGTTCAATAATTTTTATAATTTCTTTACAAATAATAATCGAAATACTAAAAGAAAATTGATTTTTTAACAAACATTTGTTGGCTATTGAATGCTATTGCAGGCTAAGGTTAGGTGTAGGCTTAGGTTAAGTGTTGTTCTTGTTTTATGCATCTTATTTTGCTCTTGAATGCTTTTGTCACGGCTAAGGTTAGGTGAGGTCTGAATAAGGTATCTCTTCACGAAAACTAATACTTTCAGCTACAAGGGCGTGTCCATATAATTGACTCATTATCATTCGGCAAAATTACTTCACATTGTAGGGTTCCATGTGGTCGCATCTGATCTACTGTTACTTACAGAATTGTTATCTTTTACGCACATTTTATTTCGGTTTCCTTTGTATGACCTTTCAATGCATGCGAGTGTGTTATGTATGAGCATGTGTATGTGTTTGTGTGAGTAAATCTATTTTAAATATTTCAGTTCAGTACGTAATTCTTAATGCAAAAAAATGAAAAAAAGACGGAAATTGAATTGTTTACGTTGAATGGAAAAGAAAATTCCTCTTCAAGAATTAAAAGAATTGAAAGAGGAAGGAAAAAATCTTTTTAATTTTCTCGAATAAATGAGTAGAAAGGAAAAACACAAAAACAAACAAATAAAGAAAATCAAACCTCAAATGGATGTGATGTTGATGCTGATGAAAATGTAAGAATTTCAGGGATTCTTTGTTATTTTCATTTCACAGGTTTTCTTTTCTTCTCTTTTATATTCTCACATTATAAAATTGCCAATTAATCCTTTAAATAAGGGATTTACTTTTGCTTTTTGGAAAAAAAAAATGAAATAAAATCCTGCAATTCAACTTAATTACGAATGCAAAAACAAAATCTATTTGGCTATGATATTTTAAATGAATATGGCATGAGTAAACTTTCCATTTTTCATTTTCCATTTTCCATTTTCCATTTTTCTATTTTAAATTTAAAAATAAATCTTCGCTCTCTCTCTCTCTCTCTCTCTCTCTCTCTTTCTGCTTTGTTTGTTCTGAAAGTAATTCGTAAAAAGAAAAAGAAGAAGAAAAAGAGCGAGGAGAGAAAATGTTAAAATCCTTTTCTTTGAAGTGGTGATTTATAACTTCATTTAATATTCTTTCTTTTATTATTTTTAATTTTTATTTTCATTCACTTCTTTGTTGCTTGCAATTTAAATGAATTTTTTGTTTTTTTTTTCTTGTTCCAACAACTCTTCACATACCAGCTTATTTCACTTTTCATAACCTTGACTTTGTGATTTTCAAAATAAAATTCACAATTTCACGCCATGTTGCTTGGCCTAACACAGTTGGATTTTTTTCATTTTTTCTGCCAAAAAGGCAAAACTGACAATACCGAAAGAAAAATCCTATAAGAGTGCCAATACAATGACTAGCAATTATCGATTACTGTTTACATATTGCCTACTTCAGTCATATAATATCAAAAACATGGTGGGCTCTTCGGTTAGAATCGTTAAAAGATTTCTTCAGCTTCGTTTCGCCAAGTGGTAATTGGCCACAATCGTATTTAAGGTAATCCATACACTCGAGGATGGAGTAGCAGATCTAGTCTAGTTCTTGTTGCTGTTATCTCCATGCACTTTATCTAAGGTATCTCTTCACGAAACTAATACTTTCAGCTACAAGGGCGTGTTCATGTGGATACATATACCATACATACTATACACGGAGCATCTTGAAATTTGTAGGGGAATAGGCTTGGAGAAGACCTTATAGAGATACCCTATACCCTTGAGAGAGTACAATAGATCGTATGTCTCCAGTAAAAAAAACATTATTCATTGCATTAGTTTTTAAATGTTTGTTTACACATTAAAGGGAGCTGCACTATTACTGGGTGTACATATGAAATAGTTTTATTATTATAAATCCAATGGAATATTTTTTTTGTTGTTATTAAACATCCATTTATAAATATTTATCAATTCTTAATTGTTACTACATATTTAAAACGTTTTCTGCACATTTTAATTTAAATCCCAATATCTACATTTTTAAACCTTTCCTACAAGCTTCCTAGATATTTACCAATTAATTACATGTCAAAATAAATTTAAAAAAAGTCCCCCAAATCTTTTTTAATAATAATTACTTTAATTTAATATGTTTTAACCTGACTCAGTATGCGTCATTTATTTTTTATACTCGTACCTAAGCTACTCCATTAAAATTATCTCGTTTCACAATATTTTTCGTTTTTTTGTACGGTGATTGCAATTAAAAAATACAATATTGCAACCGGTTTTTAGAAAACAGAAACTTTTTTACAACCAAATTTGTAAAATAAAAATCATTGACCAGCACAGTTCCAGTCAATTGCAAACTAAAATGTTAAAAAAAAATTAATTTTTATGATGCTGGTAATTCATATAAAATGCAACTCATTGTGACTGACATACAGTGGTTTTGAAAACAAATTAAAAATAAACTCAACATGTTTTTCAAATTTTACAAATTCGTTCTACAGAAGTAGACGCTTTCTTCTAGGGTTTAGTAGCACTAAAATATGGTTTAAGCTTGATGGATGACATAAAAGCTATTAGTTGTACTATACTCTCCATTTTTTATTTAACAACTTGAAATTATCAGAAGACTAGTCCACAAAGTGTTAAGTATGACTATCTGTTGCAGTGAGAAGAAGGCATGACCGTAGGTATACAAAGAAAACATGCCGGGCATCCTCCTTTATATATTGAGAATAGTGTAGATATGATCTAAAGCACTTATGTGAACAACTGCATAATATAGATGCCCAAGTCAGCAGGTCGCCAATCTAGCTATGGTCGAATATCGGGTAAAAGGCAGTACGTTTTGCCACAAGTCCACAAGTTCACTGGGCTGTCGTTACCATCGACTACTGTGCTTAGAAGATATCGTACTCCGTAATGACGAACGTTGTCTCTTGAAATAGCAAACAACGGCTGCGTGTGCACTAATCTTCTACATCACTCCAGTATGCTGATTTGTCTGCAGGTATTTTGTTTCTGTACGAGAGGGTATTAATCTGTCTATAGGTCAAAGTTACTTAGAAATTAATCGGAGAATAACTTTTGCCAACGGATGCTATCATAGGTTTAGCAAAGTAAAGTAAATTCAACTCTTGGATTCAAAATCGCTTATGTTATCTGTTCTACTACATGGCGCTGAAGTACGAATATGGATGGATGAAATGTTTAATTGAGATCCTGCTGGTAGTGTTCTGTAGAAGGATTCTCCGTAAGATTTATGATGCTCAGGCAACTACACTAAAGTACAACATATTAGTTCTTTTAGTTACACCAGTTGAGTTCTCTTTCTTTTCCAAATCTTGAATGCAATTGACAGAATGCGAAAGGTAGTAGAAGCTAAGAAATAATGCTGACTAAAGAGAAGGTTGTAATTACCAATAATTTGCATTGTTTAAGCGTAAGCTTGTTTAACTTTAAAAATTGTTTTAAAAATTTCCCAAATTGTTGCAGTAATTTATTGAAATTCGACCACTGTACCTACTACTTAGTGCCTTGTTTAATGACGATTATTTTTTTTTTATTTTATATCAACATACTAAAATTTTATCACATTCATCTTGACCCTGATTATTTGTTGTTCCAATGTTGTTCCAATGATTTTCCATAAAAATTATAAAACTAATGGAAACTGGCCTTTAAAATGTTTTCGAATTTAACAACACCCAATAACTTTTTGTGGTTTTCTATTAAATTGCCCATAACAAGTGTAGTTTATTGGTAGCCTGCACCGATGTTACAGATGTTGATAAATTGATTTTAATTTAAGTGGTTAGAACACAATACTACCTTCTAGGTAAGGTATTGTCGTAATAATTTAATCATTTTAACGATTTAAAAATCGACAATATGATACCTGATTTTGGTTTTTTTGTAGTAGAAAGTTTAAATAAGTTTTTCGATAGAAAAATACGAAAATACGTTTCTCTTTCCTGATTGATGGGGCCATTCTGTATAACTTTTCTCTCTTTATTCACTTTAATTTTTCAATAAGAGAAATTTAATATTTTTGAAAATGTTATAAAATTATGGAATAATTGAAATGCATTTTCCATAACATTAGTATACTTTTCCTATTTCACACATTGTTAGTCTGTTTCATTTTAAAAATTTGAAGAGAATAATATGTAAAGGGAATATAGCATAATTTTGCTTTATTATTCACGCCAGAGATGATTGAAACTGGTTTGTTGTATGATTTACAATCCCTTTTTTAATAAATTCAAAGTATTTTATTCCCATAGAACTTTTAATTTCCTTATACAAACGTCAGGTAGAATTTAGATTAATTTAGGCAAACTTCCAGAAAAAAAAAATACTTACTTTAAAGTGGAATAATTATTATCAAATCTTATCAATTATATCCCAAACTATCAAGCCACTGCCATGAAATGAACCAGACTTAATTAATATGCCTTAGTTATATCATCATAAATTCCTCTTTTGAAAACCTATATTCTTCTGCTGTCCAATTCAAGAATTTTCTCCTATTATTATTTCATAAGAGCCTTTAAAAATGTCACTTATACAATTGAGATCTCATATATCCCTATGAGTATTTCGATACCAACTATATCATGGTGCAACAGTTATTGTTTTAAATCCATCTTAGCCTCTCCTAATACTGAACATACAACAAAAATGATAACTCCAAACAGAAGACTTGTTAGGCCATAATCTAAGTAATTACTTATACCGACCACTAAACGTATATGGCTTCTTTGAATACTAAGCAGTGCAGACCAGGCGGTGTATATTATTAACCTCCACAATGTCAGATGCATGCAATCTAGGACATCAGCCACTAGATAATCTTCAATGTCGGCATGTTCTATTTTTCCTGTATTCCAACATAATGCACAGCATCAATAGGAATCATTTTATGAGTGTTGGTCTCAAAAAAAAAAAAAAAAAAAAAAGGAAGCAATGTTGTAGTACTCAGAAAAGGCTATTATGTGCTGTCATTTAGATGGGAAGTCGCAGATTGATTGTTAAGAACAGAAATTTTCATGTCTGGAAACAGGCTCCATTGTTGGTCATTATAGAGCACAGATATACGATTTACTAACTCCTATTCGTGTTAAACTCGAACTCAAAGATCGTCTTAAATGGTTTTATTTTCAAATCAGTGAATATAGAAGCCATTGGCAACGGACGGAAGAGAATAATCTACATTTTGATCAGCTTAAAAGGTGTAATTCCAATCGATTATAATTTGAAAAGTAGTCCCCTTTTTTAATTACATATTATTAGCTTAAAGGTTGTAATTCCAATCGATTTTAATTTCAAATGTAGTGCCCTTTTTTAATTACATTTTATATCAGATTCACACATATTACGCTTTGCAGGTGTGCCTATTATTTTTTTTTTGTTTATTGCATGATTTCAAACATGCATATTAAAAAATAGTGTATTATGACAATATCGTTTTAAACAATATATTATAATAAATAATATCCATTATATATTTTATTATTACGTTATTAACGTCTAATTAGATTTATTTGAACATTTTGCAAAGTCATTAAGCCATTAAAATATTATTTTATGAACAAGCAGGAAGCACTTGGAATATAACTACTAACTAATGACCCTTTAAAATATTATTATGAAGTTCAGATTTAAAAGAATGCAACAATTTATTTTAATTAACAATCCTATTTAAATGAAGTTAAAAGACATAAGATTTAAAAATTGGGATCATAGACCAACTGAATTCTTCTAATACTAAGCTTCTGCCTCTATATTTAAATAATTTAACAATACTTTTAGGTTTCACAAATACACAAATAATTTGAAATGCTTATGGAGAATATTATTTATAGAATATAATAGTTAATGCATTTGAAAATTATAACATGAATAAATTTAAAAAATTTCCATTTTATATTTGCGTTTTTAGTTTATTTTAAATGCGTTCGTAAGTTTATAAGGTTTACTTTTGTAATATTGTATGGAAAGATTTATCGTTTGGTTAGGTTAGATCAGATTTGACGTATGCTAAGGGAATAATAACCAAGAGGTTTATGAAATGATACCCCAAAAGTAAGATACTAGGCTGCTAAGTAATAGAACTCAATCACCCTTGAAGCATCCATCTCCATTATTTCATTATTAAAGAATGATCTGTATAGAACACATCTTATGATCAGAAAGATTACGTCAAGGCACACACAGTGGATCGAACAAATTGACAGCCTATAAACTGTTCTATACTGTTAAATTAATTGATTACCGCGCAAGTACTCCTCAGAATGCGTTGGTAGCTCTTGAACTGTATATCTTTAATGACTATCTATAGCTATGAAGCTTCTGTTGTATTGCCAGTTGCAGAAACTTGTTTTAAATATGAATATCATTCAATCAATCCTAGTATAGTTAGCAAAACTATCATTTTGCTCTCCATAAATAAGTAAGTGGGTTAAAAGGACGGTTATAACCACAGTAGCAAATAGAGGAACGTCCAAAGGTCAGGGCACCCTAAGTCAAGTTTGTCCAATTATAAAACTCAGGAGAAACAGAGAGCTTAATGCATCTTTCAAGGTATTTGACCTCCATTTATCAAAAGCCGGTAATCACAGAGGCTGAATCTTGTCCCCCCACAGAGAGTTTAAGATATCTTCTAGGGTATTCGACTTTCAATATCAAGAGTTGGATAATCACATAGATACTCTATAGCGTCTAACTCCTTTGAAATCTTTTCTTAAACTGCGATTTCTCGACAGACGGTTTAAAACATTTTTAAGGGTATTCGAGCTTCTTCTATCAAAATCCGAATAATCGCATATAAATGCTCTATAGCACCAAACTTCTTCTTCCTTCTATTCCAAATCTGACATGGAAATGTCCAATAAGATGTTCAGTACACACTCTTTCGTCGATAAATAGATAAAAAACGATTTATTATCTCAAAACGTCTTTTCCTTCTCTTAAACTGGAGCATTATAATCAATAAAACCATACCATCTCATACTCAGAAGTACCACAATGTCCTGGAACTAAACAGAGACCGGCCTAAAGGCTCCTGTGAAGCCATATATACTACGACACGAATCCTAATTCAATTGCTTTAAAAAATAACTCATTATTCATATACAGAGTTTTTTACACTAATTTTATTTATTTTTTTTTTTGTTTTTAATTTTCTAAAAACGAAAATATAATGTCTTACAAGCTAGTTGTTTACAATAAAAATGTAAGGAAAGAACGAAAAAAGAAAATAAATCCATTAAGTGGTGATCAGATGAAAATTATAAAATTAAATTCAAGACATTTTACAAAAACATATTTAAAGTTAATGTTGTTGTTATTTACGTTGTTGTTTTTTTTTTTATTTAGAAAAGCACAATATACTTTATGTTATGTTTCATAACTAACAATAAAAAATAAAATAAAAATATTCATACTTTTTTCAAAAAGTGCGGGAAAAAAAGAAAATATATCCAAAAGGGAGGAAAATAATTTTAGGAAAAATGTCACATTCCTAGTATCTCCTCACTGCATTTCATTTCTCCTTAACGATGTTGTTTAATGACGACTACCTCTTCATACATGACTATATATGTATATACTGGTTCCTAAACACTGTTGAAGTTGAAGGTGATTTCAAACTTATGCAGTTGGTTTGTACATGAGTTTTGCTTTCTTATAAGTTTTTAAGAGATGTTGTTTTAGTTAATGCTGTTGTTGTTGAGTTGTTCTTTTGCTGTGACTAAAATTATGTTGTATTTAATGCTGGAGCCATAAGCACCAACGTCAATGCTGCGAGCGGTATTATGACATCAGTCTTTGCTACCGGCTGCCTGTCTCAGCAGATCATATATTTTCTCTTTAATCCATTCTTTGTTGTAGGGAGCGTAGGTGTTTGTAGATTTTTGGTATACCAGACAACTAATATCGGCCAATTGGTCTAGGAAATCAAACAGTTGGCTAATATCATAAGTAATGGTGGGTGTATTGGGGTTAATACGTTTTAAATGCTCCTCATAAATGCGACAAACACCCTCCATGCACTCGTTGACACTGTCGTAGTCACTGTAGGTGCGTGTTTCCGGACGTGAACCAGGCTGTACCAATAGAATCGTATGAGACATTTTCTCTTCGGATTGTTATGGTTCTAAAATCAAAGCAGTCTTTTTTTATTCAACACACCAGGAAACAAAAAGAACTCGAGTTTGTCAAGATTTTTCTAGCAAATTAAGAGTTTGTTTCATTCGCTCTCTTTCTTGCCAATAAACTGAAAATATTTAATAGCCATGTTAATCTCCACAGTTCTAATAGGATTTGTTGCTATTGTTTACCTACCTTTACTCGTTTTATGTTGGTTTTAAATCAGCAAATATTGCAAATATCCCAAGAAAGTTAAAAAAAAAAGTTTATTAACTTTTTGCTTATTCTTCTTGTTGGTAGCTGTCAATTTGTATACGGCATTTTTTATTTGATAGCATTGCCAGCTTCAAATACTTTTGTGATAACAAAGAGTTGTATTTTAAAGTAGTCTAGAAGAAACAGAAAGCAAAGTTGCCATATGAATAGTGCGTCTGTTTTAACGCAATGGCTGCGCTAATGGAGGCAAAAATTACTTATTCTATATACACACCGGTTCTATCACCACAGACAGTACAGTGATTTATAGGGATACAGTACCAATTTCGAAAACGGCACTTTGTTGATTTTCGATTTTATTCACCACACCACCAAAATGCACCAAACTTTGCAAAACTCACCACACTTAAAACTCCCACAGTTCCCAAAAATTCAACACATTTTAAAAACACACCATAATTTAAACGTTAACGTTTGGGCTTAGTCCGTTATATCCGACCATATTGGTAAGAACACACCACGCACAGAGAAAGAAGAAGAAAACCAAACCCATCCACAAACAAGCAACCTACTAGCCACATCCCCTCGTAAATTAAATTTCTTCTTTAATAGATTATATTTTTCATTTATATAAATCGAAACGAAAAAAAGTGCAGATTATTTTAATATCAATTTTGAACGAACAAATAACGCATTTTTCCATTTTGCCAGACAGAAAAAAATTTAAAATAAAAAAACGTCTGAAAAATAAAACAACGCTGAAAATATGTTATATTTCTTCCCTGTCTAGCTGATTTTAGTTGTCCACTGTTAGTTTATGTCATGGCTAAAAAATACCATCACCCGACAGATGTTAATTTCATCAACAAAAATTGAATATTTTTAAAGTCTCTACGTGAGCTTGGAAAATTTTTTATTAAACATTTTTAGCGTTTTTAATGGCCTCAAACTTTATTTCAAAAGTTAATTTTACTGGCAACTCTACTTTTCTAATGATCATAGAGCACATGGTGAAAATTTATGATCTCATAAGCAAAGAGGTAAAGTCAATGTATACAACAACAAAATACATGCATATAAACACCATACATATGTTCTCTTTGTCTTGCTCACGAGAGAATAACTCAACAACAAAACAATAATAACCAGGTGAATTTGCTATGAATAACAGCTGATTGGTAGTGGGGTGGGGGACAATTTGTTTGACAAACTGGACCAACAGCAATGATACTACACCACACAAATACACGAACGTCAAAGAAACAAAAACTGAGAGACTAATTTCAGTATTAAACCAACGGCGACGGCTATTAAAACTCCAACAAGAAAAAGAAAACGAAGAGCTGAAATTGAATGAAATTTGAATAACGGAAAAAGAAATAAAAAGTGAAGCGATTATTTATTGAAAAAAGTATATAAAATTTATGAAAAAGTTAAATCCCAAATCGTTTGCTTATAAAATAAACTAAAAAAGTCCAAATTAGAGTAGATTGATTGAGACGCTGTGTGAAAAAGTTTGCTTTTTTTTCTGTTGGTTTTTCAAAATGGAGAATTAAAAGAATTGTGAAACCAAATTTTTTTTCCTCTTAGAAAAACAGTTAAAAAGCAGTGTAAGAAAGAAAACGAGAAAAAATATTTCGTAATTCTTCAAAGAAAACAAACAACAATTTTAATTTTTATATTAAGTGCGGCAGGCAATAAAATTAAAACCAAAAAGTGCTTAATAATTCTTTTTCCTCTCTTTGCCATTGCTCTTAGTTTTTTATGATTTTGGCGTTATTGATGTTGTTGTTGTTCCCATCGTAAACAGGTGGTTGTGTCTCGGTATTTTCGCGGAACGCTGTTAATGTAGCCGTCGGCATCAACGTCGCGTATTTTAAAATCGTTGTATTGTGTTGTTGATATGGGCAGTGCGGTGTGTCCAATAGTATTTGTTTTAGTTTCGTTGTAGTTTTAATTAAAGTGTACCCACTACAGTGTTTTTTTTTGTCTTGTTTTACTTTTTCAAGTTCATTGATCGTCGTGCCGGTCGGTTTAACAAAGTTCGTGTCGCCTAATTCGTATGAGAGTGCATGGTTGTATGCATGAGTTTTTATTTATTTGCATAAGTCAACTACCCTTACCCTCCCCATTGTTTGTAGTTAATAACAGAGCAAAAGTCTCGTGCTGCTATTGCTTTCTCTTACACTCACTCCCGGTTTCTCTCGTGGTATTTGCAGATAATTTGTATTTGTTTCGTTTGTTTTGTAAACAAAACAATACAAAAAGCCAACGAAAAAAAAAATAAAGTCAGTGCGTTTGATGTTTGGAAAACTTTGTTAGTTCCCGCGTTTTTTCGGCGTCGTGTGTGATTACGTCTGTGATTTTTTTTTAATTTTTCTTGATTAATTTATAATTGTTTGTGTTTAAATGAAAATAATAATGTTTTCATCGTCGCCCACCTCTTCAAAACTTAAAGTTAAGGTATATAAATGCAATAGGGAATGAATTTTCAAAAAAAAAATAAAATTTTTTCTTTTCAGAGTCCTGAAGAGCCGGCTGTGCCTACATTGCGTTGCCTATTGAATGGGCCTTTTAAGGATTTACATTTTAGCGTTAGTGATCATCGTATAGCTCCTGTTCACGATGTGGTCTTTTTAGACGAACCGGACAATTCAACGGTCATACCTTTAATATATCGACCTAAACGTTCAACAAGTCCCCCGGCCGGAGACGCTGATCAATCAACAGATGACTCGAACGTGTACTATTTTGAAAGGTAAATGATTTCAAATTCATAGAACTAAAAGAAAAACAACAAATTTAATTTGAGTTTAATCGGGAAAGTGAAAATGTGCCATTTTGAATTTTTTTTTTATTTTGAGGGGCTCAGTATATTGGATTTTTTAAGGGTTAGGTTTTTCTTAGGTTAGAATTGCATCAGTTTTGCTAAATCAAAGCACACATTATAACTCATGAATGCCTTACGATACCCCTAGAACTATCTGACAAATACTCATAATCAACATTAGAGCTTTTTTTTATGTAAAAGATGCCTTTAGAAGCAAGCTGGAAACTAGCCTGATTACCATTAGTTGAAAGTTCTTTACTCAGGATGTTTTTCTCAGCGTGATTTATGATCATAATCTCGGCCAGAAGTAAAGCTCTTTTATCTCTATATTCAGAAAGTGATGGAGATAAATTTAGTGCATTAACTACGTGCGATTTTCCAAACCAAAATTGCATTTTGGCTAATCATGGAAGATGCATTGCTTTTGTCTGTATTATCTTTGACCTTTGCAGGAGCTGCGAAAACAAGAAAAAGGAGAGAAATTTACTTAACCTCTTGGGTATATGTCCAATGCTATGTTGTAGATGAAAGCACCAAGGCATTGTACTGTAAATAATGGTCACAAGAACATAGGAAATTTAAATGGCAACATCAGACTCTCGGAATGGTTTTGGATTGATAGCCACTTTTAACATTTGACAATCGATGATTAGGCCAGTCATTTCAAAACGTCGGGTTTTCTTCTAAGCAATGGTTAAGTAGTTATACAGTGTAGAGCGACATTTGTGCCAATTTGTTGATTCGCTTAGGTAACTTATTAGCTAATCGATCGCTAATCACCTGTCCATCACTATCGGGAACCTCTTCTTTAAAATTTATTTTCAAAGAACGTTATGTAACTTGAGTTCCTAAATTCTAAGTCCATTTAAGGGAAATTGTAATCTAATCGTTAGTTTGCTGGCAAAATAGACGCTAACTCGTGAGTTTAAACCTAGGCTCTAACACCTCGAATATAATAAATATAAAGAAAATCTTTCGTTAGGCGACTTTCTCTCAAGCGCTCTTCCAGAAAAAGCTCTGAGAGTGAATTTAACTCATGGACAAAAAAAAAAAAAGAAATTGTTGCAATGGTTAAATAAGCATCACACGTTATGTTATGTCGCGAAGAGCTTGACCTTGACCTTCTTTGTTTAGTACACAGTTTTCAAAATAGATGGTCATATATATGGAGTGCGATAGGTCAGTGTGTATTATGCCTCTTCATGCTCTAAATTAAGTATTCAAAATAATTTTTATTTCTGCTTTAACATTACAAGTCATGACCCACTTTCAATCTTCAATGGTTATTAATTTTAATTATTTTTGTTTTTGTTTATCTTTTTTGCTTTGTTTTTCTTTTTGTTTTAATGCAATGATAATGCAAAATAATTATAGTAATTGAAGAAATTTTTGTACATGAGTGTAGGGATTTGTTTGGTGTTAAAATATTTACTTAAAAAATCCCATACAATACAAAATTCTTAGTTGTTATTGTTATTTTTGTTGTTGCTGTCACCGTTTGTCATGGTTATTAAATTTATTTATTGTTTTCAATTATTTATTTATTTGCTAATTTGTTGTTCTTGTACATTGTTTATACACGTACATACATACATATGTACATATATTATATCTCTTAGTAATTATTTGTTTGATTTTAAAAAAAATTTTTATTTTTAATATTAACCAATCAATTATTTATTAATTATACACACACATACGATATACATATGTATGTATGAATGTATGGAATGTGTACAAAATTTTATTGTTTTTATTTATTAAAGTTAATGCCCATTTGAATGAACGTCTATTGACCCTTAAATGTTATGAAAGCTTATGAATAAATGATGAATGGTATCGTTGTAAAGCGAAATTAATTCCATTGTTTATTACAGTTTAACAACAACAATATGTATTGAATACTTAAAAATAAAACAATTGCACTTTAATGTCAATGTGCTAGCGTGGGAAAATTTTATTATAGGTTCAGAGCACCTGGATTTAATGATTTGATTAGCTTCATGAAAGTACCTGGTTTTGTAGAAGTTGCAATGCCAATAATAGACCCAGCCAGATGAGGTTAAATTAGTTTAAATTGACGGTTTTTACTATTTATTCTTTACATATTTGGCATTCCACATTCTAAAGGGTTATACATTTTGTGGTTTGACGCATAAAGCGATGATTTTAATGAAACTTTCGTTTCACTGATTCTCCTTACCATTATGCGTGATCGCCATTATGTGATTTAAGTGACCGCCTTTGGATTGACTATAGCAATCGATATTTTTAAGGTTTTTTTCGAGATACTATTTCTCATGTTTCGGGCGGCAACTTGATTAATCTAGATGGATTATAAGTATTCCCACAAGAAAAAAGTCTAATCGGTCATTTTGTGTTGCTGGTGGCAGCGTCTTGTTGAAATCATATACCGTCTTGGGCGTTATTTTCAATTGCCGGGCGAAAAAAGGTGACTATAATAAGGTCATAACGCTTTTAAAACACCGTAGTGAAATTTGACTTCCTCTCAGCGTGAAGTTTCTCAAAAAATCTATCGTTCAGGGTCGACTTGAAAATGTAGGTCCCGTCACTCGTGTATAAAATTAACACACAAAGCACAAGTGGTGTACCGAACGAACTAGGTCGTAATCCTGAATGAAGGGTTGTAATTCGGACCCAAGAGGCACTTCTTTTCGAAATGCAATGGCTTTTCCACAATTCTAAATTCTCCGAGTATCGTATGCGACAATTTTGCAATGTTGGCCTAACCACCGTTTGGTAAATGAGGTTCATCGCTGAAGAAAATTTCTTTTTTTTATCTAGGAAACAGCCGGTTTTAACTGTTGCGTGATGCAGAAGGAAATTTAAATGCTAAATATGCCATACTGTAGCCCCTACATGGTTGCGATTAATTGTAGGACACAGTTGAATGAACAAATTGTTCGTTTCCTTTGCACTTTGTATCGTCGAGTTGCTCGTCGATTGAATGAAAATCTAAATTTTTTCATCTTCAACTCTCTTACGTTACAAATTCTTGTACAACTTAATCAATTTGTACAACCAATTGCAACGTGTAGGGGTCGGATAAGAACAGGGTGCAGTTGATGTGGACACCATAATGTCAATTTCGTAACATTTTCTGTAATTGCAGCAATATTTTCTGCAGTGGGCACATGATAATACCGATAGTGCTTTCAAATTCCTATCTAATATTATTATTTCCTTACGCGGTAGACTGATTATGTTAGGTTAGATTAGTTTATGTTCCGATAGCTTTATAAGGACTTGGAACCTATTGAAATTATCGCTAGCTAAACTTATTCTATCAATAAATTCTAGGTGCTAAGCAATTCTTTGTCTCTTTTTAAGTGCCATACAATGACAAGGAATATGTTTTTGTGATCGTATGCGAAAACTAATAACAAAACAATCAATATTGTCTGTAATTTAACTTTAAACTATTTTTAAAGAACAATTTAAAGAATTAAAAATAATGTTATTATAACACAGATGTGTGCAGACATATTCCATTAAAATAATGAGAAAATCCTTACTCACTCTCTATGAGTGAGATTGATTCAACGGTATTCCCTGTTTTTTTTCTTTTTGGCATAAAAATAGCCGCCATTAGGCTGTTAACCGCTGATTTTTTAATTCGAAGTAGGAAGATAATAAAATAACAGAATATTTTATTTAAATATACTACCTCCAGACAATTTATAAACAAGTCACGTTTTATTGTTTTTCGTTTTTTGTTTTTTTTATTAACAATTGCAATTTATTGTTAAAAACCACGGAAACAGAAACAAAAAAAAAAAACAATCGAAATTCAAAATAAAACCAAATGAAATGGAAAACAAATAAAATATTCGATAAATGTTTGAATGAAAGGAAAAACAAGAAGAAGAACACAAAGAAATTATTCTTAATAATAGAATAAAAAGTAAAAATAGAAAATTATTTAAGAGGCAATCAAATAAAATTTAAATAATAAAACACAACCGAATTAAACGAAGCGCCCCAAAAATAAAACGTGATTTGAAAGTCATCCAGAAAAGCAAAAAAAAAAAAGAAAAAGAAAAAAAATACATCTTCAACCGTCATATAAATACTGACACGGTAGAAAAAATTTTTTTCTTTTTTTTTTTAAGAAAATCACCATAAAATACGTGACAAGGTGGTCTGTAGTATAATTATTATGTGTGGGGGTGAATGGAGAAAAAATAGTATAGGTTCAGATGTTTAATTTCCTTATAGACTGCCTGATCCCTGTAGTATCCTTCAAACAGAGGTCATGGCTATTTTAAAAGCGAAACAATGCTTGTTGGGTGGCGAGATTTACTCGGGCAGCCAGACTACTATTAAGTGCCTAGCAAACGCCTATCCTTGCCTATCATTGTCAATGAATGCCGAGAATTTGTCAGTCGAATTCCGAATCATAAAAAAGTAACTTTTATATGGATTCCGGAACATAAGGATATCGTTAGAAATTACATTGCTAATGCACTGTAACACTGCCGGTACAGAGCTCGCAATCTTTGCCATGTTACAGGTCAGTTAATTTGGATATTATTCAGTCATTTTACAGGCAACCTCATTCTTATTGGCAGCAGGAGAGTAAGTACAGTATTGATAGACTCTGCATGGCCATTTATGGTACAATAGAGCCCTTCACGGACCACTATCCCTTAAGTAGGCACAAAGAAACACTTGGCATTCCGGCAAATGACATTTGAGGATTGCAGGAGGAAGAAATAAACTGTTTCCAACCTGATGTGTGTACCATACTCTTATCATGAAAATACGGAGGTTTTTGACTTTAATTTCTGAGCACTCTAATAATAAAGATTGCTGGGGGCTGCTAAAGAATGTTTACCCCTGTTTTGAATATTCACACAATGGGCTAAGTGGTGGCCTTAGTGTGACATTTTTGTTCTTTTAAGTGGAATCCACCACATTACCTAACCTAATCCATAGAGTGTGGTCTTTTCAATCACGGCATCTAACTTTATTGAATACATATGGCAAGTCCACAAGAATTAAACAAGTTTTTCGTAGCTTGAAAATGAAAAAGAAATCTGGAATCGTATTCAGAAAGCTTATTCGAATTTAACAAGCAATGGTAATGCAGTGAATGAACCACGTAATGGGTACACTCTTTTTAATTAAATTTTTACAAAATATTGGCATTGAACTTGTAATATTATTTCAATATTTTCCATATTTTTTTACATGCTTTTAGCATTTGTTTTTCAAATTTTAGAGTATCTCTATTACAAATGGTACATGCGCTGCATTATCATGCAAATTTTAATTTTAATTCGTAATCGATAATTTGCATTTTGCTTTTTGTATCGGACTACAAACAGAAACTTGTTACTTTTTCTATTCGTAGTTGAATAAACAAGGCCATTTGAAAATCAACGCGTAAAATATTTCGTAACAGGTGTGAATTAGCAACACCACAGTAAAATCTTAAAATTTTTATCGCTTTTAGATTCTCTCTCTCTCTCTCGCGTTTAGTTTCGTTGAACCTTAAAAATATGAAATAGAAACGAAAGAAACAAATTTTTGAAGGTATTTCTTATTGATTTTAATATTTAACGCTTCTTTCTTATACGCTTCATGCTATGCGTAGCCTCTGTAAGCAAATATTTTCCTTTTGATTGATACGACGCAACATTTGCTCTCTTTTTTTAGAGTAAATTTATTACGAAATCTGATTAAATAACACAGCATTTAATGAAATCTGAAACTTCTACAATCTGATCTTGATTTAGAATAACGGCCCGATTGGGCAATACGGTTACCTAGTATACATATATCCTAAAATTAGCTCCTAAACAAGTGGGCTTAATCAGATGGATACTCTTAAACATCTAGTAGTGCTCTGTCATGGGCAAATTTTGTTCTCTTATGAGAAAGTTTTGCTCTGTTAATGCCAAATGTGGCGTTGTTAAAATTTATGGATTGCGTCTTAGATCTTTAAATTCGAATTTATCTTCACACACACAGAGGTTTACTTTGACAAACTCTTAATATTTGTTTTTGCGTGTATACAACCATCGGTAGATCACGAATTAAGCAACTTTGTGAGTACTTCAAAGTGTATCAACAAGAGTATTATGGCACTCATTTATTTATTTAACACTCAATTAAAGATGAATAATGCTCTCTGGCAAATATCTTTCCCCAATACAAAACAAAATTTTCACATTTTTAACCCATTCATGTGTAAGCAATTTAATTCGGGGAATGTGCTTACCCGTGACGTCATAATAGGACGCTATGCTCGCTACCATTTCAACTTAACCTAACCTACGCAATTTAATTGTTTTTTTTTAACTCTGGGTGGCTGCAGCGTAGAGTATCTCTACGCTCTCACTCTCTCTCTCTCTCTCTCTCACTCTCTTTTATTTTTTTGCATAATTCATTAAAACATTGACCTACAATTATCACAACTTTACAGTAAGAGACAACAATAAAAAATAAAATAAACATGCGTATGCCTGTATTACTAATTAGGTTTCGTATTTCTAATACAACAACAAATAAAACCAAAAAAAAGAAAAGAAAAAATAAAATAAATACATAAACCAACAACATCAATAGTAGTAGCATTAGCAATAGAAAAAAAGCGTGCTTAAGAAAACAGTTTCAAAAAAAAAAAAACAAAAACAAAAACAAGAGTACGAAACAAAAACAAATGCGCATAAACGTAAACAGACTTGATTTCAACTTGACATTGAACTTCAATTTAAAATACGATACGTTAGAGGAAAGACAGCGACAGCTAAACTACGAATAAAAAAGTTAAAAAAAAACAAATTAATACACTAACAATTAAGAGCAGAAGGTCAGACATTGCAAAAAAAATTTTTAATCAGACGAAGATATAAAAAAAACAACAAATAAATACGATTTAATTAAATTGGCAATACCGTTTTTAACGGGTGTTTTTTTTTTGTTTCTTTTCAATAATTTTTGTAAATTTTTTTCCGGTATAAAAAAAAAGATTCTTGATGTGTGTTAGCGGCATAAATATTTACTAAGATTTTGACATTTAACCATGAAAAGATGAAAAGACAGAATTGTTCCACTTACATGCAACAATTTGTAAAATGTAAATGGAAATCTCAATACATACGAGTACGTACATATTTCACTAGTTTTCGCCCGTGGTTTTCTTTTTCTTTTGATTTTTCAAACATCAAACAGATAAAAAAAATCACCCGTTATAATACGTTCTGCAACGAACGAGTGCTTACCGCAACTAGAATAATTGGCCGAATAAGGAAGTTTTATCTCACAACTATCATGGCCACTGTATTGATGGTCTGTGCGGCTATTCTTATTTATTGATCGCACACTATCTCTAACTCTCGGTAGGTAAGAGAGAGTTGGAATGAACCCCTAGACTCTTTTCGCATTCGATGCTCGAATTCACTGGGATTGCTATGAAATGAACTCGTAGAGGAGTAGGACTGTGTAGGATCTAACGCATATGAATTGCTAGTTTTGTACTATTTGATTGCCGAAGAGACATCGTAGTTCATATACAACATTATGCTATTGAGAGGATTAAATTCACTGAGCACCAGACGATTAGAGATCGTGTTTGATAGATTGGACCGCAATATAATAACTGATATCATAGCTTTGACGATGGGGAGGAGGAGGAGACAGTTCCTCACTTTCTTTGCTGCTGTCCAGCAAATTTAAATAAGCCCCGTAAGAGCTCCGGGATATCAGCATGTACTGTTGCGAGAAACTTAGAATGGAATAGGATAGGATAAGATGTGATAGCTTTGTTAAACACAAATCTTAAAGGAGCAGAAAGAAGCGGTCCGTTCTGATATTAAGCAATGCTGCAGTTTCAGGGCTTTGAAATTGCTGCATGACTGCCTTAGAATCAAGCCGAAAATTTGCCAGAAAGTTTAATGAATCTAGTGGTTGCTAAGCAATAAATCTCTACAGAAATCGTTTGTAGGAAAGCGTATCCTCCAACTCGAGTGCCTAACCAATACGTAATGAACTGTTGACAAAGTGACACAGTTGTTCATACTTTCAATAGTTGATCGGTACTTTTGCTATTTCATTTTGGGCCAGCATGCTACTGGCAATGAAGCAAACTTCTTTGTCAGCAGCTAATGGTGGTAAGACGTCAACATGCATTTCTATTGTTTGGATTGCTATTTGGTGGAAGTGTACCTACTCTCTAACAAATTTATCAGCAGCACTTTTACACAAGATTGACATAAAACTGCTGCGATTAAGTGAGTCCAGCTAGAGACCAACCATGGAATTCACAGAATACTCTGGAGTCGTGCTATTTTTTTTACAGACTTCGCATCTCTGTCAAAATCTTTATTTTGTATTAGAATATATGGTTCAATACTAGTGTAGCTATTGGGTCAATACTAGTGTAACTTAACTCCTATAATATTAGGCCAACGCTGACTGCATGTGAACAATTTCTTTCCTTTAGACGGTTTAATACTCGCAGTTGTACTGTATAGATTCGAATTCAATGCCACCAAATACACATTTTGATTTGATGTTGTTGTTAGGGCCGGTGACGGTGACCTATTTATAGAAGAAAGAGAATAGAAAAAGAAAAGAGCTTCAAGAAAAAAAATATGTTCTTGAAGACTTTAAAATTATCCATGTTGTGAGCAAATGTCATCGTTATTGTTTTATAAATGTACGGAATCGATAAAAATTTTGGTGAATTTAAATCGTTTACTCAATCTGAGTCGTGTTTGTTTAGAGAAAATCATGTATTTGTACTTGGAAATGAAAGGAAAGAAACAAAACAAAAAAAAAAACAACATGAACAAATCGTGTCGTTGTAATTGTATTCCTGACAGTCTTTCTAATCTTAGATAATATACAGTCGTTGTGTATTCATAACGTTGTTTGTAACACATGGAGATATGAGTTTAAGACCCACTTTTAATATTTCGATTTGAAATCATTCACCGAGTTACTGAAGACCTTAGATTGTTGTACGGTCTATACAAATGCATTACAGCTCTTCCAGTATGTGTATGAAATTTTACTTTGAGAGAGAAATGTCGCCACTCTCTCAATCTTTGTCAAAATCTGTTCTTAATTGTCTAGGTTGTCAGGCAAATGTTGCCTCAAAAGGTCCAATGTTTTATTTACTTCCTAATGGGGTAAGGAATCAGTTCTCGATCTGCCTCAGTACATATCACTCGGTTTCATTCACCTCTGAGTCACTCCAATCGATGATTCGGTTATTTCATATTCGGTCTTTCCAATGCAGATTTAGTCGACCTTTACGTCAACGTACACTCAGTATCTCAAAACAATTTTTTTCTACTGAAATATCTTCTTCCATAAGTGATCGCATGCCGGAGCCAACATAGCCAATAGATATTGGTTCGGACACGAAGTTCAATGCCTGAACGACGGAATATCTTGTCTGGAATTATTCTCTCGTACTGAATTGGGAAAGCGTAATAACTCGTGTGTTTTAAGAAGCACAGAGAAGATGAGTGTCAGTTTCGACATGTTGGTTAAGGTGTCGGTAATCGAATGGCTTTAAAATACTTCCAAGATAGCCTTGTTAATAACGAAGAGCGTGATGGTATGCTTTGCGCTGTAAAGGAGCACTGTAGAGTGTCATTTTCCTTGTGTTACCGAGGAACACTACCCGCAGCGCTCCTCTGCTTGTTGCTAACATATTTGTACAGGCTTCGTACAAGGCTCTTGGCACACTCCCTCTCTATAACTCTAAAGACAGTGGTGATATAGCGCTTGGGAGGTTTAAGTGCTTTAGTGTCTTCGATGTGCACAAGAAACAAGACACTCTTCTTGCCAAAGTTGTAGGGGACGACACAAAATATGTTTTAAGTCACGGTGTTTGTTATTGGGCAAGCTAAAGATTTTCAAGATTGGGTACACAAATATCTTGTCCAATAAAAACCTCCTTCGAAAGGCACCAACGAAAATTTGTATACGAGCCTTAGCCCGAAATGTGAAATCGATACAAATATGACAAAAATTAACGAGAGAAATTTTAAGCCAGTAGAAGAGCTGCTACTACCATATGTTCAGGCCATAGACCTCTATTGGGAGTGAAAGGAGTTAAGAAGAAGAATAAATTGGAGAGGTCACCTTGTCTGAAACCTTGTTTATAAAAAAGTTCGAAGAGGTGTTTTGTTATCATGACAGACTTTTGGAAGGTGCTCGGCATCATACCTTCTCAGCTCCGCGGGGGTAACGACATCCGACATTCCGGCGTTTACGCGATCCCATATTGCGCTAACCAGGGTTGTCTTTTCTTCGCCAAAAGAATCGCGTATGTCGATCAGATTTTTGGGGATCTTTTTTAGTATAGGAAACAGTGTAGATATCTGAAATGAAGACCTAGCACGTTTGAAGCCACACTAATCAGATTTAATCACCGAAATGGAAACTGATTTTAATCATTTACAGAAGAAGGTCAGAAGGACCTTGTATGCTGCAGAGAGGGGTCTATACCCCAATATTTGGTGCATATCATAGGGCATATCTTTTTCTTTTCATAATGGATTTCTCTATACTACACCTTATAGTCATATTCATTATTCAAGAATGTAAAATATTTAAACTATTGACCTGCTTTACAAATTTTTAATTGATTTCCTGAATTTTCATTGCAATTGCATTTGTTTTTGTTTTTTTTTCTTCTTTTATTTTGGACAATTCTTTACAACCCATTTACACAGTCACACACAAGCAAACAAGAGAACAATGACGAGTAATTAATAAATAAACAAAAAACACACATGGACATGCAAACTCGTAAGCGTTCAATAATTAATCCATTTAACTGTCATATCAATGACCCTGGACGTACCGGACGGACTCTTGATGATTGGAATTCTTTCCTCTTTTTTTCCTTCTTTTTTTTCTGTCGTCGTCTCTTTTTATTTTCATTTAAATCGTATTGATTGCATTCTTTTGTTTGTTCTTTAATTTCTTTATTTTTTTTAATTCTTTTTGTATGTTTTTTCTTTGTTGTTGTTGTAGTTCTGTTTTAAATTATTGCCTATCAATGCGTAATAGAATGCCACACTCGAAGGCTCGTAAAACAAAATCTCCTCAAATATACCTGAAATGCTCGTACATGTGGGGTTGATGATAGTTGGAGGAGAAGAATTAACCTTACTACATGGGCCTTATTCGGGTAAGGTCATAGCAAATATTAACTCTGAATATTGGCGGTTACGAGTTTGCTTAGTGGGAATTGTGAGCCTTCATTTGTGGCCCCTAGCTGCACTATCCACTTAATCGAATGGGTTTAAATCGCATGATCTTGGCTGTCAATAGACCACTGCTTTACATAAATTTTAAATACTCGCTGTCTATGCCTTTCATTGGTTTCACATGTGACACTGTTTTGTCGAATCCACATGTCAACAATATTTCCTCTCTTTTTGTATAAAAAACTAGCAATCATCGCACGATATCTGGCTATATTAACTGTAACGTCGTGCTCTGCAAAATGCAGTACATATCTCAGGGTGTATTGGTTGCTCTTAAATTGTTTCTGGCCGCTCTTCACACCAAACATTCCCGTTGCTTAATTGGCCATTATAACCATTTTAGCTAGGATTGCAACCTACCTACTCACAACGCCCATATTGTGTGTGTCAATTTTATGCACGGGTGGCGGAACGTCGACCGATTTTTGAGAAACTTTTATGGCAATTTGATTTATTCTCCGAATTTTTCTCTGAAGCCTGCTTAGAGGAAAGAATCCAACAGAAACAGTCAAGTTTCATTCAAGTTTCATCTGATCTGAAAATTGAACTACGAGATCTCGTTTAATAAGCTAACGAACTACCTACTAGACTACGGGGATGTAGCTTACGGCGACATAGTTTAGTGGACGTACCCACTAAGCCAGATATAAGCTTCATCATTCATACCACACTCATTCACCACAATGTCATCTAACACTGGAATCATTTAGAGCTTTTAATGAAGCCATTTTGATTCTTTTTTTTTCTTACGCAGTTAAGGTACCTATTGCCCAATTGGCCAGGACCAATTGCGTCGTAACTTGCTTACTTACTTAATCGGTTATTACAACCTTTTAGTCAGGATTACAACTAGGTTTATCACACTTCTTAAACCTACAGTTTAAAGTCAACTCCGAACGAGAAAGTTTACATTGCAATTTTATTTTACTCTCAGAGTTATTGCCCGAAATCTGCTGAGAGGAAGTCACCGAAGAAATATTTTTTTTTTTAATTTTTCATTTCGTTCGAGATGTCTGACATGGCGATTGAACCGTGACCGCACGTCTAATATGTCAACACAATATTTAGCAGACTACAGCGGCTTTAGTAATATCATTTTCAGATATGTGGTCTTCCGTAATAATTCTTCACTACAGTCCGCATGGCAGTTACTACGTTTGGAATGACGTATGTAGCTAAAGTTTGGTGATCTTATCGAATGAGCTATACCTGCCTATTCCGAAAAGATGCCTCCACTTACAGCTTTATATAGTTTCGAACGATCCGTAAAGAAACTGTCTGTCTCAATCGGGAGTGGACGATCCCCCCCTTAGTGATGTCTGCAAGAAAAATTGCTTTTATTTTCAAGACCTTAAAAGGCCCTGTTATTGATGCCTCTGGGCGGATCCTATAAATAAATAAAGTGACATCGTAAGCCGTAAAGGTTTTTATTTTTTCAAATACTTAAATCACTTTTTTTACGGCTTCTGTAACAATGACATCCGTTTTCCATCTACAACAAACGATTTCTAATATCTGATGTTACTGTTCGTTTGTTATGTTGAGTTATTGCTTAGTTAGACTGGGTGGATGGTGGGTGATGTTGATGATGGTCTATTCCAATAAAAATTTATTTTCTTTTGCTTTGTCTAGCTTCAGTTTCAGTTTCAGTTTCATTTTTATTTTCATTTTCATTTTCTGTTTTAATTTCGAAACGCATTTCGGATTTGGCACGTGAGTCTGGTTGTCATGTTTTGTATTGTTTTTCATTTCATTTCGTTTTCTTTTCACTTAGCTTTGTAGAACAACAAGTAAAAGTCTTAGAAAATTAGAAAAAAAAATCAAACAAGACAATGAAAAAAATGAAAAATAGAAGAGACGTGAACGAACACAAAGACCTAAAAAAATATTAAATTTAGCTGGAGTCCCCTTTCAGGTTAAGCGAATCTTTAGAAAAACTAATCCCATTATGTGTCATTCATGCCATTTGGGTATTAAGTGACTAGGTTAGGCTAGAGAAATGTTAAAAAAATTTAATTTAATTCTTGGTAAAGCACTCTCGAATAGTTTTTGATTCCATCAATCGCACTAGACGACTCTTAAGAAAATAGGCTATGCACAGATAAGACAGACAAGACGTGGCGTAATGAGGAGGAAAACTTTCACAAAGAACGTAGTAGTAAAACAAAGCTATTCACTAGGTTCGATTAGCTTAGATAGTGGACCCTACTTGAATGTAGGCCAGAGGTCAAGCCCGTGGTGGTAACACAAGTTATAATATCTTACACGGAGAGCGTGTTACTGATGGATGAGGTGAAAAATATAAAATCTTTTCCACATGCTTAAACTCACAGCTCCTGGAAAAGTTATTTGAGGGAATACCAAGTCTGTCCGTATGTTTTATATTAGGATAGAGGCCTGTGAGAACCGTAATAGTGTGGCAAATGTTCATGTGAATTAAGGAAAGCAGGCGATCGGTTCTCTTCTTATCCCTATCAGTATAGCAGAGCCTAACAGAGCCTCACTGCTGTCTATGAAGTGGAACCGTTCAATAAAACAAACGGAGAATAGCTATTTTTTACCGACACAATCGAAACACTTATCCGATCTAACATGTCTTAGGTAGGAGCTGTAACATATCGAAGGTTGCGAGCTCCGTACGAGCTTAGGCCAGCTCAAAAGCAATGCAATCCCTAACGATATCCCTGCTTCCCAGAAACCATATAAGAGTTACTTTTTAATGCTCCCAAATTTCCCTGAGAAATCTTTGGCATTTGTGGACGAAAACAACCGTTGAAGCTACGTTCGTTAGAGACGTAATCGCAAATTATTTTTAGGAAAAATCCCGCCATCTAAAAAACGAGTATTACTCCATTTTAAAAATAACCATAACTTCCGCCTGGAAAACACAACAGTGAGCTTTCAGCATATAAAAGAGGTTATTACCACAGCCACCCTGTCACGTATCCATGAGCCACCGGTAAAAACCCTCAAAGGTCCACTTGGGAACCTCTGTACCTTTAGACCAGAAGCTTTGTTTTATTTGGAGAGTTATAAATAACGAATGTGTCTATGGGTTCCCAGAATAGCATGTCTATAGTCCTTATTGTCTAGGATTTAATCGCATTGAATCTTACCGCCACCAACTCGACTCTCTACTTTATTAGGAGCTCAGCGGAGAGCCAATTAGGTAAAGGAAATAATGCCTTGATAGGAATGGAATATAGCTCAACGGTGATCAGGACAGCTGACTGTCTGCGCAGTCTATATATGCGTATCAGTCGGCAGCTCCATTGTTGTTTGCACAAATTTGTATACTATAGAGCAAGGTTGGTTAAGGCCCTATTTTCGCATTCTTTGCCGAGAGCTTGGAGTTCAGAATGATTACCCCTAGACATTTAACCCTCTGTGATAAGAAAAGTTCAAATCCTACTATTCGTGAGCGTTGCCTGGTAAAAAGCATTAATTCCATATTAACATTTGAATCCCACAATAAGGAACATTTACTTGTCAGCATCTCGCCTATTCCAATAAGTTGGCTGTGTCTTGCCTGCGGCCCAATTAAAGACATACGTTATGTATGCGTGATTTAATTTCTCTAGCAGTCTTTCAAGACCCTCCCATCACCTACTCACCATAATGCACATTTAACAGTGAATGTCTCTTTCAGTTTTGGGTTTTCCGAGTCCTATTGCTTGATTTTGATGGTTAACCCTCCAGTCACATAAATATCATATTTTACACGTTAAACACTCAATGCCTCTTTCACGAAGGTTTTCTGAAACCTATGTACACCACCGATTGAGAAATGAGCTGAAGAAAAGTCAGCATTGGAAGCCTATTGCTCTAGCACTCAATAAGACTTTAATTTTGGAATAAATTGCTTTACTTTAGCACTTTAAGCGTATAAATTTATTTTCAATCTTTTAATAACGTAGTAGTAGGTCGGTTATGAACACCACAATCACTTTGTAAATTAACAACGCTTGAGTCGTCACTGTAATTGTAGTAATTGATTTCTATTCGAATCCATATTCGTCAATGGTAGATCTTTCAATTAACAAATGGAAGTTCAAATTAGAGATAGTGTTGCCAGATCGACAGTTTTGGAAATCTAAGTAGATAGTTGGATACCACCGCCCGTCTGTGGCAATCAAGTTTATTTCATAACAGCAAGTTTAATGATTAAAAGATTAACTTTAAAAGATGAAAGTGTTCAATACAGTGATTGAAAATAAATGGCGGACAGGAAATTAAGCTAAATCTACCTTTAATTTAACCTTGTCCTGAGTTAATTTGATTTTCTTTGACGTGGGCGTTATCCTCGAGTAAAATAAAACCGTTCTCAATGCTATTTCCGTTATACTTTGACCCTCTCTACATTTGTTTCTATTTTCTTTTAAAGTGTCTTCTTTGTTTTCATTGTATTAAAATATTGTCTTAGGCATTCGACTAGCAAGCTAATGACCAAGTTTCTACACTAAGTGGCTCGTATTGTGTGAGGCACTAATTAAATTAAAAATCAAAATTCACCACACACACTCAAGAAGCCTTAGAAATTAGCAGAAATGGTTTGTTACTCGGCTAACGAACAAAGCCATAATGGAGGCATTTTAACTGACTTAATAATTAGTTGACGTTCTAGCGAGACTAAAATCGTTAGGTTTTGTGTTAAAACAACGGAATTTTTTTTAATAAATTTCATAAAAAATCGATTTTAATTAAAAATATTTAAAAAAAAGAGTCAGAAATTGTTTTAAAAACAGTGGAAAAGATAATACAACTCTGTTTAGCAAAATTTCAAAGTAAAAGCTGTGAATTTGCAGAATATTTGGAAAATATTTTCAAAATAATTCAGAAAAGAATTCCAAATAGATTTCCTTGAAATAAAATCAATAAATTTTCTAGAAATTTCTTAAACAAGAAATCTAAAAATAATTATCGTGTGTCCGTACAACTTTTGATAAAAAAAAAAAAATAAAAGAATCTTGAAAAAATCATAACTTTTTCTAAAATGCCCGAGGGTAGTCGTTATTATCAACGCGATGTTGAAGAAATCGAATTCGAAAGTGACGAAGAGGATGATGAAATACAGGGTGTTGGTGTTCGTGTACCACCAAGTAGCAGTCGTCGTCCCAGTACCGCTCGAGATTATCAACGTGAAAATCGTCGATACTACGATGATGATGATGATGAAGTATTCGAAGGCGCAGAAGAAGAGGAAGAGGATGTAGAACTTGAAATTGAAAATTTGTAAGTTTGGGAAGGGCGATGTGGTATAAACACAAACAAAAATAATACCTTAAATAGGGTCTTAATTAAAAGTACTTAAATCACGCACTGTTGGTTGTCCAAAATGGCGGATACTTTTATCTAAAATGTCTTTTGTTCCCCTGTTTAGTTACGTATGATAAATTACATGATATCCCGTGCAGAATTATTAGTGCAGAAGACTTTACTAAGTAAACTAGAATCGCCTATCGGTATCACGCCGGTTCAGGCGTGCTTATCCGCACTCCGAATGAATTTGTGTACATCTCTGTCAGGAACAGGTTATCTTTGTTCCCGAATATATACAGTTCCTCAACTACAAGGCTACAAAACTATAGATTCGTTCTCTTTCAGACTGATTCTGTAATTGGCTACTTCATATCACCTGACTAGGGCTAATCAGTGTCCCTGATAAAATTGATTCCCCGATTAAAGAATGCGATATGGTCCTACAGCTGCACAACTACTAATTATCCTTTAAAGAGATTCCACCAGTTACCAGACATTATACAACCTGTGCCGAGCCAGTTTGTATCCCTGCAAAATTGACCAGATTCTTCAGTGAAGTTACCGTGAGACCGTCCAGATCATGCGCCTAATTCTAAACTCCCGTAGAGCGACGTAATCCAGAAAATAGCTACAGTATGGATAATTCATATGTTCCGACTTATGTGCAATCATTGGTTAGGTTAGGTTAGCTTTAATACCAAAGCCGACTTAAGCACGTATAGCGCCCGGTTCTTGTCCGAATTCCACCAAAATTATCGAAGAAGTTGGTTAGTGCATGGGCTGCACACTAAAGCATTCGTCCAACTAAACTTAAAATTAATTGGCCATTACAACTCTTTAGTTAGGCTTACTACCTAGCTTCACACACCATTCATGTTGTGTTTGTTAATTTTATCCATGACTGCTGTAAATTCTTGTTTAATATTGACTTTGATCGACAGATTTCAGAAACTTTTCATGACAATTTTATTTAGTCTTAGAATTTTTGCTAGAAGTCTGCTGAGAGGAAGTCGCCGACCTACTAAAGTACTAAACTACCATACAGTGTTCAGTAATTATGTCCGTTAAATAATATTAGCGTTTCTCTCTCAAAGAACAAGACAGTTTTTGTTCTTTCCATTGACAAAAAAGGCCAGAGATTTCTGGACATTCTAAAAGTAGTGATGTTAGTGGATCTGAGGTTTCGAAATTCAACTCTCGAGTACAGCATCAGGCGTTCTAGTAAACTTTCATCCAAAAACTATGCAAGAACACGCTCATTAAAGTAAATACTCGAGTCTGCTACACCAGTAAAGATCGGGATCACTTCGTCTCATGGAAAATATTCCACTCAATAGTCTTTGGAAGGCAGTATAGTCCTATAGGATCTTATGAAGTACAGAGTTACAGATAAACAGTTCAATCCTCGCAAGAACATCCCGCAAACTTCTCGTTGGATACTCCCAATGCGAAAGAACTTCAGTGCACATGACTTCCTGAGCCTCAGCACCAACTTCACAATGTCTTCATAGTGTCTAGAGCATTGGAAGTTATGGGGCTCCTTATCCCAGAATGGTGAGATGTATCTTTGTGTGCTTTATTCAAAATTTACTTAAACGGTCTTAAATACGATTAACGCAACTTTAAGCGTGTTTTTCCGTGATTTTTGTGATTCTATTTTAGTTTAGAAAGCTCAAGGTTGTTAAAGAGGTCACCGAAATTTCTTAAATGAAAATAAATTGTTTGCTCTCACTTCTATAAATATTCCGCTACATAACGTTGCCATGTTTCTTCAGTGATAATAACCCAAATTCACGAGTATTCCTTTGGCCTAGTGTTGTTGCGTTTGAACATCTCTTGTGCAATACAAGAAATAATGGCGGTTCTTAATTAATATTAATGAGTACGTTAACAAGTGAAAATGAAAAAAAAATTCACTTTTCGACCAGCATCATGGTTCAGCATCATTTCTTTACATCCTTTTTTGTGTGTTTTTTTGTTATCAGATTTTCCTGTGTCTGTTTTTCTTCTTTCTTGTATCCGTAATGTCTATGTCACCAATTAAGGTCACACACGTGCAAATAAATCGTGTTTTTCTGTTTATTTGTTGAAATTTCAACGTGATTTTTAAATTTCGACTTTGCCTTTGAAGTTAATTTTATTTGCATAGGAGCGGTTGGGCAATTAACGATTTATTTCACTTTAAAGTTGTTTTCATTGGCATCTCTTTCGCAATTGCTTTCCGTATTCTCATACCCTGGACTTTATAGTTGAGTGTTTCCAGTTGTTGAGTAACACAATATTTTGTTCAATGCCTCCCAGATGTCTACCATTAGCGAGTTAATGAGTTGACTTTCTATACATCCTTCAATGCTTCCCAGAGCTCTGCTATAAGAGAGACAATGAGCTTCAATTCTATACGTCGTTCAATGCCGCCAATTAGCGAAGCAACGAGTTGTAATTCGTAGAAAAGTTATGTGAAAGGAATAGCTTGAAGGACTTGTCATAGACTCTTATCCATGGACAGCATGCCTGGTTTCTCATATCGCAAAACAAACGTTAGATTTCACATACAAATTTAATACTAATAGGACGTAGCGCAAATATGAATCTTTGGCAAGAGGAATAATTGCCCGATGAATGCCTGCAATGGATCTCCCTCTCATTATTGAAAACTTTAAGAAGTAATTCTAATATTAATCCCTTGCACAACGTTGCTAAAGAAAAAGGCAATTACAAGAACAGGAATAGCTAGAGGATAAATTACAATAACAAAACTACATAGAAAAAATATATTAACTTCTAGAAGTTGCCAGACCGAAAATAAATTAAGAATAGAGACAAAGGTGACAAAAGAAAAAGGCAATTACAAAAGCAGGAATAACTAGAGGATAAATTACAATAACAAAACTACATGGAAAAAATTAATTAAC
>QOCX01000188.1:202242-228186 GCA_005959815.1 Sarcophaga bullata | reverse complement strand
TTCAGGATCAGATTCGGAAGTAATGTCAGAAGAGAGATTAATGAAATCACCAACAGCTTCTTCTTTGAAATTATTCAGGAAAGGTTCGGTGCCAGGGGATTTAGATCGGACTGTAGGAATGCACAAACCTTATTTGCATAAAAAATAATTAAGATTTTACGTTGACAGACGATAGTTCCTGCATTTATTATTGGTATTTCCGTTCGTTATTTCGAGATCAAGGCAAAAAGTGCTAAGCTACGTTCCCACGATAACCGGATGTCCGATCCGGAACGACCAGATATCACATCGGCCAATGGATGAATGCGGGTCTAAGAGATTGGTCGGTTACAGTTACATACTACCCTCTAACAATAATGTAAATACTGAAGCCAGTGGCTATCCACCCAACAGTGACAGAGTACGACGTTCCATTTGTAACCCTTGTCTGTTGGCATCCAATTAGAAGGAACGAGACCTCGGTATAATGCAACAACAGTAAAAATTTGTGCCATATGAGGACATTTACTAACCTAATAAATAATAATAAACATCATAGGGAATGAATCAGCAGTTTTATAGCTGACTGTTGTGCGAATCTTCATGCAATAACAATTCCTTCTACACTTACAGGACAGGCGACTACTTCACATAGGACCACACAACATACTAGCCCCACTACTTCACCTCGACAACGTAACCAGACGGATCAGGCGATAACCTAACGTCCACCACCACATTACATTTTTCATCATTTACATTTCTCTGAGCCCAACGGACTACACATCATACTGACAATCGCCTAAACAGTCTAGGGAATGCTCTCTTACAACATATTTAGGAAGGATACAAAGAGAAATAATGGCGGCGGTCTCGCCCTCATTTTTGAGCGCAACATTATCAATAAAATGCTACCACACATCCCCTTCCTAATTCAAACAACTGTTTTGACGAGATGACCACATCGGTAAGGCGGAGGATATCAATGTTGAAATCACCAATGTATATACATACAGTACAGAATCTTGCGTTCACCCCAACATCACTCATCTCCTCTAGGATGATATCCGGATTGATTAATATGTGTGAAAATAAATTCGAATTGAACCAACAAAGACAAAAACTAATTATTATAACAGAGTCAATGTTAAAGTTGAGATGTTAAATTTTGAGAAATTCTCAATTTTCTTCAAATTCTCATTTTGATTATTATTAGTTGTGAATAGTTTTATGGGCGGCAGGCGGGGTTGGAAGGGTAATTTTCCACAATATTGGTCATCCTCCCCAGACCATGCTAACATAGTGTCTGTTTCGAGCCCGATTTCTCAAATTTCAAAATTAATTTGGAATATACCATTCAGACATAAGAATAGGGATATTTTTGATTATATTTAACACCACAGTCCTTGTCTGTAGACAGAAATTTCTATAGGTAATCGATTTGTTGAGGAGCTGGTGGAAATGAAGGTCAAGATTACGGATATAATTGGGTTCATAAACGTGATTGACTAAACAAAGGGACATCTTTAGCAGACTAATTGTCTATTGGACATTATGTCACCTTGAGGCAACAAACCATTTCTCTTTTCATGTTTCTTTTCTTTCCTTTTTTCATATTCTATATTCTCTATTTTTTTTTCTTTCTTGACTGTTCTTTAATCAACTTTACTTTCTTTTCCCCTCTCTGACGGTAAATAGATCTTTGGTTTGTACCCATTTTTTTCTGAAGTCACAATGGACTAATTGGTTTCCTGTACAGGCCACTGCTGGTGCAGTGATACGCAACTCTTTCAGTATAGGCTAACGCAAGTCAAAAATATGTTATATATTAAAACCGACAGGCCATTCAAAGATAAACGCACAGACTTCATATTTGATCAAATAATATATGGATACAAAATATTACTAAATTTCTATAGCTACTGCAAATGAAACATGGTTTTGTACTTACAGCATAGAACACTAAGATTCCTGACGTCATAGACTACAGCATACTTCACTTCTCTTGTTAAATGGAAGATTTCCGAGTAGAAGAAAGAAGTTCTTATATTACTGATGGAGTATGTTTGAATTCTATTTCCCAACGAAAATCAATTTTAGGTTATGTACAACCACCATGTTGATAGCGTATTGGATTCAGTTCAATGTATTCCTTGTTTTTATTTAACTAGTATTTATTCTTCAATTATATTTAGAAACACTTGATAGAATGTACATTACCGCATCACATTTACACACTTTTATTAAATTTTAATTTATTTTACACATCTTTTTTAATTTTCACAATTTTCAGCTTCTTTTTAACACACAAAATATTTCTAACGGAATTTTTTTTTTCATTTTTTTCTAAAAAGTAACAAATCATCCATTTTGCAAAAAAATGTCATGTTCTTACTACTTTCAATATACAACCATTCACAGTAAATACACTTTGACTGCTAAAAACTACATAATAAAGTAAAACCAAACAAAATAAGCTAATAATAAACAATAATAATAACAACACACATATACTCACCTGTTACAGCTATCAGCTTGTTGAAAATGTTCAATAATAAGACGTGTGTGTGGTAATCAGAATCTCTCCTCCTTGCTTTTACAAATTGATTCTAAGAAGTAGTAAAACAAAAAGATATAAAAATTGTAGTTGCTGCCAAAATCGAAATATTAACAGCATATGTTCAATAAAACCAACAATTCGCATCATTACGAATTGAATTTAAAAAAAAATTGCTTTGCTCTCTGTTGGATGCCCCTAACTAACGAGCATGATCAGTATTTTAGTGTAGAAAGTTGTGAAAAAAAATCATTTAGAAAAACAAAATCAAGAAGAAAGTACCATTTAATAATAATAAATCAATTGTTGTTTAGAGGAAGTAGAATGAATCGCCAACGCACTGTGATTATATTTAAATCAGAATCGGATAGTACCGAAGTGTATGCAGCCGAATTAAAACGTCACCATTTCAATCCCATATTTTTGCCTACTCTAGTGTTTGGTTTTAAAAATTTGGAAAAGTTACACGCCAAACTCCAGCACCCCGATGACTATGAGGGTTTGATCTTCACTAGTCCACGCTGCGTAGAGGCGGTGGTTAAGGCGTTGGATAAACAAGAATTGCCGGGTGCTTGGAAAATGTTGCATAATTATGCAGTTGGTGAGGTCACACACAATTTCGCGCTGACTGAACTGCAACAACTGTTTACCCATGGAAAAACAACGGGAAATGCTCGTAACCTAGCTGATTTCATCATAGACAACCATGAGGGTACCAAAGACATGCCGTTTTTATTGCCTTGCAGTAATATAGCCCAAGATACTTTGAATGTTAAATTGCGTGAGAATGGTTATCGTGTGGATGCCTGTGAAGTATACGAAACAAAATGCAGTCCCGATTTACCTGATCTCATGGATAAGGCTTTACAGGCTGAGAATATAGAATATTTAGCATTCTTTTCGCCTTCTGGTGTCAATTGTACCTATGAATACTTTAAAGCCAAAGGCCTGGTCATGGACAAATATCGTTTGGTGGCCATTGGTCCCAGTACCCGACGTGCCTTAGAAAGTAAAGGCCTTAAGGTCTACTGTACTGCTGAACGTCCTACAGTCGAACATCTAATTAAAGTCCTTATTAATCCCCAGGAATGCCGTGAGAATCTGGTAAGAGATTCTCAAGTTTCTTTGCATGAATAGATTAGAAAAGGAACTGTGTGGTAAACAAAGGCTGTTTAACTATTTTACTGTTGTTGTTAATTTATATTTAATATTAAAAACTAATGTGGTTATTTATTTTTACGTTTGTATGCTATTCTTTTACATATTTGAGGACAGAAAGACAACAAAAACAAATCAGTCATTAATTTTAAGGTGAAATATTTGTAATAAAAATGAAATTCAAAATTTTTAAAAATAAATTTAATAAATTTGGAACTTTATTATTTTGATAAGCTTTAATTACATATTTCTACAAGGAATATTTTTAGTCGTTATAAAATACCGTCCTTTATTAGATCGAAGTTGAAAATTTAAGCCATGGCATCCATACTTTTGCCAACTACATGCTTTTATATCATTGGTGGGAGAGCATTTAAGCAATTTTATAAATGTCGTTACTGACACAATATAAATAAATAAGATTAACAGGGGAACAATTTTCCCTAAACCGGAACTGATATTTTCGTAGTGCAACAATAACTGCCTCTGATGTTCAGTACAATATTACGCGACTTAATATCTGCCTCGATATTCGAAGCAATGTTATTCCACAATTGTTGTTGCAGCCGTTATCTATTGGTAAAATTTTATTTTCACCGCGATGATTAAACTATAGAAAATGAGATTTTCTTATCAAAAACTTGAAGTTCAATATTATCAGTTTAAATAAACATATTTGTTTAAATAAACTGCAATATGATTCAAAAGTTTTTGTTTATAAACAATTAAAAAGCAACATTTATTTATAAACAGATTATTTTTTTTTTCTTGTAATTTTTATAAAACTTTATAATAGATTCCAGTGATTTTCTATTGTGTAAACAATTAAATAATTTTATAAAATTTATAAGTCTTTTATTTAGTAATTTGGGCAGTGTTACTGACAGCAGTGTTTTTGTGTTAATAATTTTAACTTTTATGTTTAACATTAACGAATACCACAAATATGAAAAGAAGAACAATTTGTCTAAAGTTTTAAAATACAAAAAAGTTAACTATCTATCCATAATTGCATACATTATTTTACTTTCCTTAACGTAAAAACTAAAAAACCTTAATTAAATTAGAATTATTTTACTATAATAAAATGTAAATTTAGAGGACATCTATTTACAAAACGAAAAATAATCAATCCAATGAAATATTTGTGCATGATTGAAAAAATTTTAATTGTTAGTAATGTGTATAGGAAAAGAAAATTAGTTAACAACTTTTGTAACGCTTGTTTAGTCTTAAACACTAGTTATAATATAAAAATAGTAATAATAGCAAAAAAAAAAAAAAAATAGAATAGAAAAGAATAATGAATCGATTATGAATGGCAATCAAACTTTAGTTGTGTAAACTTTGTTATCAGCTGCTATCTGCTAATACAAAATGTCTGACATTTTTAGCAACTGGCAACCTAACTGGAGTTCAGTTGTCATATATAATCGAGCCATAAGAATAACTTTGAAATAAATAGCCTTCAGGAGGAGGTAGTTGCAACAAAAGTTACATATTTGACTAGAGAAGTAGATTATGAAATAGTTTGCCCTTCTTTCCATTTGTTAAGCAAATCGCTTCTTTTAATAGATGGCAATTCTTCATTAATTTTACGTAAATTAAATGAATCTATAGAGTTTCTCGAGGAAAAATTATTGCTGAAATTACAACGGTCTGTAAATGAGGGTTGTTTCCAAATATCCGAATTGCCATTAGAGAAATTATTAAAAGACGTATTGCTTAAAAGGGATGGCCGGGGTGAAAATAATCCTAGACGGGGTGAATCAATGGGTTGAAAACCGTTAACATTGTCACCGGTTAATGTTCTCTGCTGGTAGTCCATAGTTAAGTCGGGACATAATGAATTCTCTCGTGAGGTATTACCATTAACTCTTCCGTTTTGGGATTCAAACCCCGATGAGTGTGAAGAAGATCTTGATAAGCTTTCATCCATGGGTGTTGCCAAAGGTGGTACTGATGTTGGTATAACTAGACCATTACGTGGCATTTCAGCCAGGGATTGTCTTTGATTGAAATAACCACCCGATAGCCATGAAGCATTGGATACCGTTGTTAAATTATTTGTACTAAATCTGGTGGGTGAGAGAAGCCTATGATGAGTGATAGGCCTTTGACCTTGCTCCTGTGGTTGTTGATGATGATAAACTGCACTGCTTGACACAGAGAGTGGTGAAAGCAATCCCGTTTGCCTACCAGGCACTGTAAAGTTATTAGTATTTACAAACATAGGGCCAGAATTCATTGAATTGTTTGCCGCTGTATAAAACGAAGCCTCATTATCTTGCACGTGATTAAAAAATCCCGTTCTATTAGGCTCTGTAAAGGAATTGTTCAGAACTGTAGAGTGCGCCGCTGAAGCGTTCATACCAAACAAAGTTGATTGTGGTCTTTCCCTGCTATTCAACTCTAAACTAGGATTATATAAACCCTGACGACCTGCCATAGGCACTGGCATGGGTGTGGCAAACATGGGCCTTAACGTTTGATTATCTTCTCTGGCATAATTGCGAAAACTTGAATTGGGAGATATTTGGGTACGGGGAATTTGATTAAGCGAAAAAACCGACGAAGTCAATGGTGACCTTGTTAAGCGAGGCGAAATTTTTTTCTGCATTTGTAAAGGAGATGTAGTGCGATAGGATTTGTTAGAATGTACAGAATCATTACTACCATTCAATTGTTGACTTAATATACTCATAGTGTCCTCATCACTTAGATAATCTTCTGAATAGATCTTATGGAAACTGTTGCCTGTGGTGTCATGTAGCTTAGGGGAAGGTTCCGGTTTTGAAGTAAATGACATTATAAATGTTAACAAAGATGTAAAGAACTGTAATAAAAGTAGAAAGAAAATTATTTTACAAAAAAAAAACCAAGAAAAAAATTATTTCTAATAAAAACTTACCATCAATATTTGAGGCGTAAAAGTCCAAGTTCGATCAACTAAACCGCCTGCAAAAAGACTCCAAATCACCAATAAACCGGTAAATCTGGTCAAACGGAAACTATCTACTATATTATGCATAAAGGATAAACACAATAATGCAAATGGAGAAAAGTTTATAAACATGGAAGAGAAATTGTAATGAGTGACTTTCAAGCCCATGGAATACATGATCATCATGAAGAGTGTACGTGAAAATAATGAAATTTTTATTACCACCGCATGCTTTTGTATGACATCCATATAGGAGCCCATTACCTTAATTAATGCTATTATATGTGATGCTATTAGAAATATTTGATGTCCTAAGGATTTGCCTAAAAATTGTGTAAAGCTTTCCTCTTGGAGCGTTGAAAAGGCACCAAGTAGACAACATAAATTAATAAATGCCAGTATTGTGATAAGTTTACGTAGCCGTTGTTTACGCTGCTCCTGTTTGGCATGTTGAATTTGATCAAGATGTGGTTGTTTCAAGGTTTCGGCTCCCTTAATAATGAAATCCAAAAATTTGGAGCCCAATACCATTTTCTTTTTCTCACGCAACACTTTATAGAGATGACGATCACAAGTCGAACAGAGGCGATATTCATCTTCTAATTTTGCTCTGTAAAAAATGGAAAATTAAGAAAATATTTTTTAATATTAAAATTATTGAAATGTTTTGTTGTTTTTGGAGGCAGTAGTAAAAGTGCTTTACTAGTTTTCTCATTGTTTGACTCAGTATTTTAAAAGATCTCTTCGTTAAAGCCTAAAATTCATGGTAGGGGGTTGAAATGGTCAACCAAATCGTGTACAATTTTCGTATGGTTTTTGAGAAAATAACTGTCAACAAAGAACATGATTGAGTACTAATATTATGTCCATTACGACCACCATTTTGAATGCTAAAGAGATAAGTATAGTTCAACATATTTTACAAAAATATGTACTGATACGTGACACATGCATGTTAAATTCTATCTTCGAATCACTCCAGGATCGCAATAAAATCAATCCATTTTAAGGAAGATTGCCATTCGGGTGAAGAGGTGCTTGGATACGCCGCAGTGAGTCTTAAAGACGGTCAGAAAAATTTGTCTGTGGTTATAATGAATATAAATCCGAATATATACAGCAAACTGCTTTGGCTAAATGTATTGAAATCCATTAAGACCACATCTATAGAAATATAGAAATTTCAATATATATAGACAGACAACAGTTTAGGTTTGATCTGATTAAGCATATTTATCAATGCTAAGTATAGTTTACAAATGTTTTGTTTTCAGTTGAGTGAAAAATATTAAAGTTAATCATTATATGGTTGCATCAAATCCTTTGTAAAAATTTACTTTCCATCGTGTAGACTATTTAGTAAATTGCCAGAAAAGCAAACAAGCAACCTTCAATAGGTATAAAGTCCACAAGCAAAAAAACTACATAAATTTGCAGTACAGTCAGGTAAAAACAGATGAGTTGCAAACAAATGTCTGTGTTTAGCGCCAAAATGTAATTTTTTAAATAATTAAAGAGAATCGTAGTAATAAATAAAGCAGTTAATCATACTCACTTATAAACTTTTAACTCCTCATCCCAACGCGATTCATTTTTTGGCTCAAATTGTGCTAGTTTTTCCACCTTTAAACGTTGAGCCTCATTACAAGCTTCACAAAAACCATTCTGGGTTGATTGTTGCCGCAGTCCTAGTGGCTGCTGCTGGGCCACATTAAAACGTTCCGAATTGTGGCTACAATCCAACTGTTCGTAGATTTCACGATTATAGTCACCGTTTTTATTGAAACCATTGTACTGTTCACATGATGGGCAAGTCCAACAATTAGCATCTAAGTAGGGCACTTTTGTGTTTTGATTACAAAACCAACAGTTGACACTGACGTTGAAACGTGAACTATAAATAGACAAATAAGTAAGCAGACAGGCCATACAAAATTAATAGTTGCTCTCAATGTATGCATGTGTATTGAAAACATATAAAAAGGCGCGAATGAAGTCATTAGTATTTAAACTTAATTAACCGGTTTGTTTGTGAAGCACTTAAAATTTTTCTCAATTATTTCCCTTTAGATTCTTACCGTATTTTAATATAAAGCTTATAAGTCACTAATAATACTACAAAACCAATCGCCAGCATTGGTAATATGCTCATGGCCAACGATAGCAGTACATTGTTATTCATATTCTTTTTATAACTGTAACACAACAATTGTTTATTATCACTTTTATCTTTTGTTATTGTCTTTTTAACACTTTTAATTTATTTAATTAATTTAACTAAGTATATATTTTTAATAGGTATAAAAAGCCGCCGTACGCCTGTCACTTTTAATTTTATTTTTCCTGGTTAGCACGCTGTTTGACAATTAATTAATGAGTGAAAATTATATTCACCACACCGGTTGTTTTAAACTATATGCACAAGGTTGTAAAAATTCGTAGTTTTTCTAGGTAGGAGAGCATTTAGGTAAATTTGAATGAAATGAGTAAACAATTCGACAACAAAATCTTAATTGTTAATTAAACTTATTTATAATATTGAAAAACCCTGAAATAAATGCATATGGTAATAAAAACCCGTGATATTTATAGGCAGAAAACAAATTTATGAATTCAGAAAAATTTAAACGAAAGGAATAAACTGTTTGAAATACTTTTTATTTATTTCAAAATTTTTGAAAAGCTCGAATATAATCTATAATCGATTTTAAAATACCTAGTTTTAGCGACGTATATTTTCGTTAAGATCGGGAGCACTTTTTGTATCTGATATTTGTGTTTTCATATAAATATCTCAAGCTGAAAACAATCCAAAAAATAAGTAAACAAGAATTTTTTAAGCCATAAAAATACAACCCTGTTGCAATATAATTATTTGCGAGAGACTGCATTCTCAACAGCTGTCAAATTTGCGGGTATGAGAAACTCATTTCAAAACATCGTAGCTGCACGTGTTCTAAAACTAAAGTTTTGATTATTTTTCATTTATTTATAAAGAAATTTGAATAAAATATATAAAACAAAATGCAACACGATGATGTGAGTAAATCTGAATTAAATATTAAAACAAATTTAATAAAATTCGTTAAACATACGCGTTTTATTTGCAGGTTGTTTGGAGCATTATCAATAAGTCTTTTTGCTCACACAAAGTCAAGTAAGTTGCTGTTTGTGTTTTTTGTAATTTCTCTTAATGGCAGCATCACTGAAAATGTAAAAAATTTGTTTGTTCTAGAACGGATACACGTACCTTTTGCCGCCATGAATACAACATAACTGGCTTATGTACCCGACGTACCTGTCCTTTGGCCAATTCACAATATGCTACAGTTCGCGAAGAAAAAGGTGTCATTTATTTGTATATGAAAACAGCCGAAAGAGCTCACATGCCCAGTAAAATGTGGGAACGCGTGAAACTGTCGCGTAACTTTGAAAAGGCTATACAACAGATAAATGAAAATTTAGTGTTTTGGCCAAAATATATGATAGCCAAGAATAAACAACGTTTTCTGAAAATCACTCAATACCTGATACGTATGCGTAAATTGAAATTGAGACGACAGAAGTTGATAGTGCCTTTGGCTCGTAAGATTGAGAGGAGAGAGACCAGAAGAGAACAGAAGGCTTTGATAGCAGCTAAGATAGAAAACCACATTGAAAAGGAATTGATGGAGCGTTTGAAACGTGGTACATACAATGACATTTACAACTTCTCTCAAGCGGCTTTCAATAAGGCTTTGGCTGCCGAAGAGGTGGAAGATGATGAAGAGGCTGAAGAAGATTTGGATGAAGAATATGAAATGGAGCAAGAGATGGATGAAGAGGCCAAGGAATTAAGAAGAGAATTATTGGATGAAGAATTTGTTGAGGCCGATTCAGAGGAAGAAGTCGACGATGAGGAGGAAGATAGTGACGAAGGTATGAGTGATTCAGGTGAAAAGGAAGAAATCGAAGTTGATAGCGATTTTGAAGTGTCCGATGAGGAAGATGGTGGATCTGATATTGAGGTAAGTAACAGAAGACATATTTTTCCTTATACATTCTTCATTTAAAGTCAACCCTAAAAAATTAAACAATTGTGAAAAAAAACTTCAAAACGTTCTCGAAAAAAAAAGAATTGAAACCATAGTCTTGTTTGAAATTATTAAGGTTTTAAATCTAAAGAAATTTATAAATCATAATTACTAGTTGTTTTTTCATTGTTAATGTTGCTTCCCAACTTTTTTTATTGAGGCTAATCCATTAGTAATTGCAGACATTAATATAGTGAACTGATTATAATATTAAGCTCTTTAGAATTTTAATTTTCATTACATCATGTATGCTAGTATCACCAAATTTGTAAAAATGTTAACAAAACAGGATCATTTGCTGCTATTCATATTAAAATATTACAATTTGGCGTTTTTAAGAATCCTAAATACTAAAGTAAAATAACTTTACTTAAAACGAGTTATTAAACTTAAAAGGATACGTTTGAAAGTAACTAAACAAGCACAAGTTACGTTTTTCGAACTTTCGATTATGATTGGACTGCAAGCCATTAACTCAATTGTAGTGAAAATAAAAGTTTTGATTTTTGCGGAAGCTTTTCAAAAATTTGTTAACAATTGTTCTTTCAGTAATTCTTCAGAAGTAAAAATACTGTTGAAATACATTTCAAAAAAAAAAATTTTTTTTGTAACAAATAACAGCAATTAGGGAATCTAAATGCATAGATCACCTTGCAATTGTTTATTTACATACATGTTTACAGTGCTGTTTACTCTACTTCTTTTCTATTTTGGATATTTCTTAAGACACGTGCTCATCTGCTACTTAATACTAGCCAAATAAGAAAAGTTATTTTAATAATGAACATAAAACTTTAAAATGGTTCATTGGAGGATTTAATTAGTCTAGCTCTACTATTATTTTTGACCTAATAATAGCAAAAAAAAAAAAAAAAAAAAAGAAACAGACATTTAAAACAATGTAAACATTTCATTTTTCTTAGATAATGTTTTGAAATTTGAAAGAAAATTTGCAAAAGATATGCGAAATATTTATTTCAGGCAATAAATGAATGCCTGTCATATACTTCTTAAAAGTGCTTTCATGTAAATGCTCTCTGCGGCTATACGGTTGTATTTTAGCATAATTTTTCCAGTACTGTTGTTGGTTTCCAGTAATGAAATCGTAGCTAATTGGTTTCGATACACAAGAGGCTTCACATAACCTCACAGAAAATATTTTACTGGGATCAAATCGCTTGATCTAAAATGGAGATTTATTACTCGCTAAACACTGTACCTCTCGAGCTGTGTCTGATTGCTTATAATAGCAAATTCGGAAATTCTTAAGATTAGTTTTCAATAAAAAAAAGTGGAAAAAATATTTTTCGCGCAGATTAACACATAGTCCACTGTGTAAAAACCTTTGGTTCAATTGCTATCGGCAAAGGAAATTTTCTGGGCGGAAAATTCTACAGCACCTGGTTATAAATCGAAATAATCATTCATACGTTCTAGTTCCAAATCAATGTCGCCATGATACACAATAGTGGCATCAATAACCATTTTCATGGAAAATACTTTCCCAAAACTTATTTAAGATGCGAAAGCAAATGTCATTAAGGGTTGTTTCAGTTGTCTTCATATGTCAGGAATCTTTTTTTTTTTTTTTGTTTTTAATAAGATTGTAAAACTTGCACTGGCCTACATTCATTTTGAATTTTTTTTTTAAAGATGTTAATTAGGTTTCGAAATGAATAGATACTACTAAACCTCTGCATAGAGGCCTTCTAACTAATAGACAGACTTTAAATTTGAAATATGCTGTTGTATTATCAGATTTCAACAGTTTTTTTAAAGAGGGTTTTGAGAAACAAATTAAATGTGTGTTTATCTTGGCGTATCAAAATACAAAATTCTGTTATTGTTACTGCTTCTACATACAAGTACAACTGCTATATTGGCTTTTACTTACTTTGTTGACTCTTAATGCTATCGAATAACTGCCTCACTAACCGACTACATATAATATTATCTCTCCACAAATAAACTTCTCTACTCTACTCTTAAATAACAATGTATTTCTGCTATTATTTGCCACTTAGATTAATCTTTGCTGTGTTGTCTGCTTCTTTATTTTGTTTATATTGTTAATAAATTTTAGATTTTTTTTTTTGAAAAACAATTTTTGTTTTTTAATTGAGGCTTGCAAAGAATTTCATTCAACAATACACCAGCAACAGTTAGTCAGTCGTCCGGCGCGTTTGATAGTGTAAAGCCAACTGAATAAAGAAACACGTTAATTTTATTAATTTTTCTCCAATTAACTCTCGCGCTCTGTTTAAATCATAAATAAAATAGAATTTAACAAATAAGATAACCAGTGTTTAAAGAGATAAAAACGGAAATACAAACAAAAATTTGTAAATTCTGTAAATAAAAGCAAAAAAAATTCTTGTTAAAGTTGAAGGAAATATGGACAAAACGTGCTTGTTTTTTATGCAATTTCTGAATATTGAAAAAGTTTTTGAAAAAGTGAAATTTGTTTTTAAGGAAATTTCTATTAAAAAAAAAAAGGAAATACTTAATGTTTTGCATAAATTGTTAAAGAAAATGTTTTACTTTCTTTAATAAAGTGTAAATAATTTGAAAGTAAATAATAAAATAACAATTTGAAAAACAATTACTCCCACAATAGGATACACCAGCGGGTGCTTTTGTACGAGCTCCTAGCAAAACATCATCGACATCAGCTGCCACCACCGCCAAGAGTAAAGCCAAATCTAATGGTGTTTCTACAGTGTCCGCTAGCAAAACGAAAAGACGTGTTAAAAAGCCCAAAGTTGAAATTGAATATGAAATGGAAACCGAAACAGACCGGCATAGGCTACATAACTGAGGTAGTAATTAATATTAACATCCTTTACATTTGTATATACATAATTATATATAAAGAAAAACACAAAACAAAAGTTAAAAAACTATTAAAAAGTCTTTCCTTGTATGCTTGTGTGCATAGTTTTTTATTATTATGCTCTTGATATTTTTTAATTAGAAAAAAAAATTTACTATAAACAATAAAAACTCTTTAAAAAACAACAAGTATTTTAATAATTTTAATTTAAAATTTTTTGTCTTAAATTTGTAGCAACGAGTTTTTAATTAAATTGAATATATACATATATAAAAAAATATATTTTATATAATTAATTAAATAAAAAGAAATATAATATTAAATATATATTTTGTAAAACTACAAAAAAAAAACAAATATGTTGTTTAATTTACAAAAGAAAAAGAAAATTTTTGGTATGAGTGATCAACAAATATATTATTTTTTTATATTATATTTTTTTATTATAATTATAATATAATTATATTAAAATATTGTAGTTAAAGTGCTGCTTGATGATACAAACCAAAACAACAATTAAAATTCTAATCCATATGAAGGCAAAAGAACTTGCAAATAAATTTAAAAAAACTGTAACTATATTGTACTATCTCTCTCCACTCTCTCTAACTATTTCTCTGGACCATTGAATTGCAACAAAAAAAAATCCGTCTTCTTTATATAAAACTTAAAAAATAAATTAAAATAAAATAAAAAAAACAAATTAATAGAGAAAAACAGCAACATTTAACTACTATTTTTTATTATTATATTATTAATAATTTATCTTAAATATGTTTATTAATTATAATGATTAAATATAATAGTTTTTTTTTCTTTTGTGAGAAATTAAATTAAAAGTATAAAAAAACCACAAAACAAATTTAGTATGTGTATACTTTTAAGGTATAGTTGATGTTTCTTTTAAATAATATTATATTTTATTCTTTTTTTCTTTCATTATATAAATAAAAGAAAACCAACCATTAACAACAAACAAACAAGCAAAATATCTTTAAATAATTAAAAAAGAAAATAAAATCCTTTTTATTTAATTCTTTTTTTCCTTTTTTTTTTGTTATTTTTTCAGTTTAATTTTTTTTTTAATTAAACAAAACCTAAAAAGTTACAAATATCTTTTTTTATAACGTATTTGTTAAATTAAAGTTAAGTGAGTTTAAAATTTCCATTTAAAAACATTTTTTTTCTTTAAAAAACAACAAGTATTTTAATAAATTTAATTTAAAATTTTTTGTCTTAAATTTGTAGCAACGAGTTTTTAATTAAAATTGAATATATACATATATAACAAAAATATTTATATAATTAATTAAATAAAAGAAATAATAATATTAAATATATATTTTGTAAAACTACAAAAAAAAAACAAATATGTTGTTTAATTTACAAAGAAAAAGAAAATTTTTGGTATGAGTGATCAACAATATATTATTTTGTATATATTATATTTTTTTATATAATTATAATTAATTATATTAAATATTGTAGGTTAAAGTGCCTGCTTGATGACTACAAACCAAAACAACAATTAAAATTCTAATCCATATGAAGGCAAAACTTTTTAAAAATTAATCGGTTAAAACACACTCTTAAACACCCCAGCAACATATTCATAATTTTTTAAAATGGAAAAGTATAATTAATTAATTAATTAATGAGTATAAAAGCATAAGCTTCAAGAGAAAATAATTTAAAATAAATATTAAAAAGTCTTCAAATCAAAATATAAAATTATAAATGAAAAAAATGTCGCAAAAGAAACGCTTACATTTTAAACGAAACTAAAAAAAAAACTAAAATAATTAAAGAAGAAACATTGTTTTTTTAAATGATACATAATTTTGCATTTGATATAAATTTTCTTAAGATTTCTTTGTACGCAAACAAAAAAAAAATCTAAATGTTATGTGCGAGGAGAGTTTTTGAAAAAAGAAAGAAAACCAACATAAATTTTATTTAAAATATTTTTTTTTTTTTTTTTTGAATTTTTTATATTCTGATACTTCGTACCAATACAATCTAATCAACAACTACTAAGAAATATACGCCCTAAAGTAAACAACTTTAGAATAAAATAATTGTTTTTGCATATATATTTCCTTCTACCCACCTACACTAGCTGTACTAGCCTGCTAGCCATCTATACCAGCTGCAGGCTAGGAGGCTAGCATAGCAGGCTAGTATAGCTGGCTTGCAGGCTCGTATAGGTGGCTTGCTAGCCATCTATACTAGCTGCACTAGCCTGCTAGCCTGCTGTGCTAGCCTTCTAGCCAGTTGTACTAGCCTGCTAGCCGTCTGTACAAGCTGCACTAGCATGTAAGCCAGATACACTAGCTGCAGCCGCCTATGCTAGCTGCACTAGCCTACAAGCCACCTATACTAGCTGCACTAGCCTCCTAGCCATCTATACTAGCTGCACTAGACTCCTAGCCATCTGTACTAGCCTCTAGCCTACTACTGGTGCAGCTGGCTAGGAGGCTACCACAGCGGACTAGTGCAGCTAGTACAGATGGATAGTAGGCTGGTCCACTGGTATAGCTGGCTTTTGAGGGTCAGTATAGCTGGCGAGCCATATATACTAGCTCGCTAGCCGGCTGTACTAACTTACTACTTACCTATAACAGCCAATTAGCCAAAGTCCTTACGGTAGTCAAAAAATCTGAACTGATCAGGGTAATGTCAAGCACTTCACTCCTATTAGAAGTAAGGCTAGTTCATCACCCCGATTAGCGATAACAAGTTCTTACTAATAATAAAATCAAAGAGGCACTCACCACTTTCATCATTATCGGAGCTGCCCTACATCATACGGTGTGAGTTGTCGTCAGCTCCAATAATGACCGGAATTAGACGTTGTTGCGCATCTGCTATCTGTTGAATGAAGGGTTACTACGGGAGAGAGAGCCCATAGTCGTGCGCGAAGTATGATGATGTCATCCAGAGGGTCTTCGAAGGTATCCACTGAGCAGATCGGGGTATTGTCCAGCTCTTCCCTTCTATTAGAAGTAAGGAAGGTGTTTATCACCTCGATTAGGGATAAGAAGGTTATTACTAATAATAAAATTAAAGAGGCACTCACCACAATCATTGGTACCGGAACTGCACCACTAAGTATGGTAGGGGGATATAATGACTAAAATCCCATAAAGTCGCTTATCTGCTACCAGTTGACCAATGGGTTCTTGGGGGGGGGAAGCCAGCCCATAGTCGTGTGTGAGGTATGACGATGTGATCCAGAGGGCCTTCGATTTTAGCACGATGGTCACGGTAGCGGTGTTATTGCCGTTATATCTGGGGAGGAGAAAATCTTTAATATTAGTCTTGAGCATTACATAAGCCCTAGATCTACTGCATTTTGGACAAACGTTGTCCTGCCATCCGACAACACAGAGCTCCTGGAATATAACGGGCTCTATATCCACCATTGCAGTTTTAAAGTCTTGGAGATTGATTTGGATTACTCTCAGCATCGGCTTGAGAATCAACCATTGTAGCGTCGGCGTCCTCTTCATCTGATAAGGCTACTCCCGCGCCAGTATTAATACTTATAAAGAATTCTCCAACCATATATAAAGAATTCTCCAGCATCGTCCAGAGTGGCTGCTCACGCTTCCGCAATCGATATCCTCGGCAGTAAGGTTCGAGCCGAGAATCCCGGAAATATGAGGTCCAATGAGATGGGGGTTACAAGACTGCACTTAAGGGACAGGGAATTATAGACCCAGAGCTAGATTGAGCTGAAGCCATAATTTATCTCTTTCCCCGCGGGTGTTGATAAGCAGGAGAGACTCCATCTTCTCACGGTGATCGCCCTACTGGTCGGCAAACTAGTTTACCCTCCAATTGTCAGTGGATAGATCGGTGTTGATGACCTTGAGAATCTTTAAAATGGCTTCGTCGTCAGACGGTTCGACAGGGTCCAAAGTGCGGCAATAAGCCTGGCTTCTGGCCATACCTCACCATTCGTATTTATAGCCGTCTTGTAAAACTCCACAGATCGGAGATCGAAACAGGCTATCACTTTTATATGTCCTTTAACTCATCCTTCACCGCGATAAACGGGTGAAGGGTTAGGGTTGTAAGCCATTACCACAAGGAAAATATTCACTAGTTCACGTTCCACTGACTTCCGCTTAGTAGGAGCGATGGAGCCATCCTGATGAACCTGATCAATAATTGCTCAGGTAAGATTCCTTTATCACCTCGCTGAGTGTTTGGATGACCTGCTGTGGTCGAACCGTCAGGGTTGCGCAGACGAGCGAGGTTTGGTAGGGAATGCCTTAGGGTTGGCTACCTATGCCGTGAACATAGGTGGCGGGTTACAGTCGTTTAGGTGGAAATTAGCCCAAGCCAATCGGCCCGTCTCGTTATCTAGTAGGAGTGCGCTGTCCACAATGATATGGCTGACCTGCTACTTTTATTTCAAGGTATTGTTGACACCCGAAGGTGGATTAGAGTCGCGAGCTCACGCGCAGACTTCTGTGTCAATGCCTTTTTGGCAGCCGGAGTGCACGGGCATATTCGCAACACTTCTGGAGGTGGATGGCGCCTGAGACGTAGGTGTGGCAGCCAAGGTGGTAAATGTGGCGACACTAGGGTGCCAGTTTCGTGACTGGTGGTCACTACGGGCGAAAAGTGTTTTCTTCATAACCTCAGCACTCCTTGCGGATCTGTTACCACGTTTCCGTTTTTATCTTTGCGGGAAAACGCTCCGAACTCAAAAAATTTGCTTAGATGTTTAACCTTTGCATAGAGTATCATTTCTACATCTGTACATCTTGACTTACTCATGCTCTCGCCTTTTCTGCCCCTTCTTCTAGCGTCTAAAAAGGCATCTCTCATTCCTTCCACTCCCTGTAGTCTTCGACAATGCTGGCATAGCGGCTAACTGCAATGTTTTCTTGTGTGCAGCTTATTCGCTTCGCTACAGCTGCCTCGCGATTTTTCCCAACGTATCATTGGTTTTGTTGGGACGAGCGCTCGAAACGAAGTCCTGTTTCCGCAGTAGTGCGCAATAAGTAGGAGATGATGGCAAACAGTTCACCAATGTCGCTAAGGTTAGATGGGGAAAAAAGGAGCTTAGCCTGGTTTCCAAGCCTTACTCACAACCGGAATTTAAAATCCACTGTCACTGTCAACTTATATACGGCAAGAAAAGGATGTTCTGCGAGTTGCCATGTTGCCTACAATCAGAAACTTTACCTTTTCTATATGCATCCCATCACATACAGATTGTTACGAAAGTGATATTGAGTTCTCTCTTATGTAGATGGTGTAAATAGTAATAGTAATGTAAAACATGTTTCAGTATTTTTAGAAATAATTTGCCCTTTCTGTTTGAAGCTTTGCAAAATATATTTTTACAAATTAATTTTCATAAGTGTTGTGGGAACATATGTTTAGTAGGGTTATTTATAAAAACAACTAATTAGTAGATCATTTAAATTAAACTAAAGCGCTATTTATGAGAACTATAAAAAATAGGGGCGAAATTAAAATGATTCATTTGTGTTACAAACGAACGGGATTAAATCACAAAGCAGATGAGTTTTTAAGTTAATTCTTAATTACACTCGTGTCAGTTGGAAAACGTTTAGCAGACACTAAAAATATAGGCTTAAAGTGAAGTGACAGGGTAGACTGTGGTACATTAATTAAAGGTTCTAATATTAAACTTTCTTATAGGCTCACTGCAGAGTTTTCCAAGCAATTTGGAAAGCGGCGCAAAACTTGTTTAGTGTCATGATATTCCTTGAAAATCTCTTGAGTTACTCGGACAGCCAGGCTGTCTAACGAACGCAGTTTTAACGTCCGTCCTTGCCCACGAATACAGAGGATTTCTTAGAGAAATTTACGATCATTCAAAGATAACTCTTCCGGGACATTACGATATCGTTGACGAGCATTATGCATTGCTGAGGAGCTGGCCAGGGCCGGTACAGAGCTTTCCATATCTGCCATGTTATTGGGCATAGATATTCCGACTGCCTCAGTTAATTTAGATATTATTCACTCCTTTAACAGGAAGGCTCAATCCTTTAACAGGAAGGCTCAAGTACGTACGATATTGGTAGACTCCATTGCACAAAAGTGCTTATTACGGGCAAGGGATATTGACCCGTAATGTAGGCATGTGGAAAGACTTGGCATTCCGGCTAATGGTATTTATGGGTCTGAGGAGTTGAAAGAGATAGTTTTTCATCACATATGTTAGTTCACTGCTCTTGCCATAAGGACACGGAGGTTTGTAACCTCTCATTTTCTGACATCGTCGACCAATAGCAAATTTTATTTGGACTCGGGATAGTTTCATTTAGGGAATATATAATCCCCGGGTAGAATAAATTGTGGTATCACAATGGGGATAAATTCTGGCCTTCTTCCTTTAGGGCGTACGCTACCTAAAAATTTCCCCCCACTATGGAAGACTTATATACAAAACTAATATTAACATAAAGACTTATTTATTGACAGGAAAGGATTTAATTATTAACAGAAAATCCATGAATTACTCAGAGAAAGTTTTTTGTTATTATATTGCTAATAATAAATAATAAAATACTCTGACGAAAATAATTCAAAGTTTTAATTTGATTTAAATGGTTTTGTGGTTTAGTTATTTAATAGAGAAATTTATATAGCACGGGGCTATGTATTCTTTAATGGACTTATTTTATACCAAAACAGTAAATTTACACACACAATGTGTGTATAATACAAAGTTTTAAAATGTAATTCTTTTGTATTGAAATTGAGCTTTTGTTTGATTGTAAATGTTTTTTTTTATTATTATTATTTAAGGCCGAAGCTGCCGCTGCCTTGTTGGCCGCCTCAACAACACCCCAACATCATCATGTGGCTGAAGATGAAAACGAGAATGAGGAAGAACTTACAAACGGTGATGCTGGCGGTGATGTATCGCGTGATTTGGATACTGATGAACATATCAAAGATCCCATCGAAGATAGACGTACATTGGCTGAACGTAATGAACGTTTACATGATCAATTGAAGGTAAGTTTTGAATTTGGCTTAAATTGAAAATGAGTAAACTAATGAATGCATTAATTGTAATTTAGGCCTTAAAACAAGATTTGGCTCAGTCACGGGATGAAACAAAAGAAACGCAAAACGATAAAATTCATCGTGAGAATGTTCGTCAAGGACGTGATAAATACAAGACACTACGTGAAATACGTAAAGGCAATACAAAGCGTCGTGTTGATCAATTTGAGAATATGTAAATTAAACTCTAACCTGCTTGTGTATTTACAATTTTAAGCTTGTTAAACGAAAGAAAAAAATTAACCAACAACACAAACATTTATAGGTCAGCCAATTTATATTCCTCTTTTATATAAAAAAAAAAATAAAAACAACATCTAATAAAAATAATAAATAAATTTAATAATAAAATTGAAAATCCTAGAAACAAAACCCCAACAAACAACAAGTCTTAAAGCAATCAAATATCATAAGAAACGGCAAAATGAAGAGAAAAACTAGTAAAAAAAAACACAATCTATAAATACCCTGTTCTAACACTACCATTTTATTATTATATGAAAAAAAATGCTTTTAATTTTTATTTTTTTTTTTGTTTTTCTGTTTAAAAGCCTTAAAATTACAGTTGCTCTAGCTTGCTAGCAATCTATACTAAGGTGCACGTAGCCTGCTAAGCCTGCTGTGCTAGCTTTCTAGCCACTGTACTAGCCTGCTAGCCATCTATACTAGCTGCACTAGCCTGCTAGCCCATCTATACTAGCTGCACTAGCCTGATACCCCTGCTGTGCTAGCCTGCTAGCCGTCTGAACTAGCTGCACTAGCATGGAAGCCAGCTATACTAGCTGCACTAGCCTGCTAGCCGTCTATAACTAGCTGCACTAGCCTACAAGCCACCTAACTAGCTGCACTAACCTCCTAGCCATCTATACTAGCCTTCTAGCCACCTATAGTAGCTGTACTAGCTTGCTAGCCGTCTATACTAGCTGCACTAGACTCCTAGCCATCTGTACTAGCCTCCTAACCATCTATACTAGCTGCTCTAGCCTACTAGCCACCTATACCAGCTGCACTAGCCTGCTAGCCGTCTATACTAGCTGCGCTAGCCTGCAAGCCATCTATACTAGCTGCACTAGCCTGCTAGCCCAGCTATACTGGCCCGCAAGCCAGCTTAACTAGCTGTACTAGCATCGCAAACCAGCTGCACTAACCTATTAGCCATCTATACTAGCTGCCACTAGCCTGCTGTGCTAGCCTTCTAGCCAGCTGTACCAACCTGCTGAGGTGTACTAGCTGCTCAGCCTACCTAGCCACCTAACTACCGGCCCGCAAGCCAGCTATACCAGCTGAACTAGCCTGCTAGCCGTCTATACTGGCTGCGCTAGCCTGCTTAGCCAGCTGCAGCCACGCTATACTAGCCTGCTAGCCACCTATACGAGCCTGCAAGCCGCAGCTACTACTACTAGAAAGAAAGAAAAAAAATTAATTTTCATTCCATTTTCTTTTTTTTTTTTTATTTTTCTGTGTAATTAAGTTTTAATTTTGATTTTAATTTGTAATTTTTTTCTTGAATAGTTTTTAAATTTTTTGTGTAAATTTTTCTTTTTCTATTATTAGGTCATGAATCAAGATGTTAAAAAGGAAAATCCTTTACAATTCAGATTCCGTGCTAAATTCTATCCTGAAGATGTTGCCGAAGAATTGATTCAGGATATAACTTTACGTCTCTTCTACTTACAAGTTAAGAATGCCATATTGTCGGATGAAATCTATTGTCCTCCAGAAACTTCAGTTCTATTGGCCTCGTATGCTGTGCAGGCACGTCATGGCGATCATAATAAATCTTTACACACAGCCGGTTTCCTGGCCAACGATCGTCTGTTGCCTCAACGTGTCATTGATCAGCACAAAATGTCCAAGGAGGAATGGGAACAATCGATAATGACCTGGTGGCAGGAACATCGCGGTATGTTGCGTGAAGATGCCATGATGGAATATTTGAAAATTGCTCAGGATTTGGAAATGTACGGTGTGAACTATTTTGAAATTAAAAATAAGAAAGGTACCGACTTGTGGTTGGGTGTTGATGCCTTGGGCTTAAACATCTACGAGCAAGAGGATAAATTGACACCGAAAATCGGTTTCCCCTGGTCAGAAATTCGTAATATTTCATTTTCCGATAAGAAATTCATTATTAAGCCCATCGATAAGAAAGCACCCGATTTTGTTTTCTTTGCTCCTCGTGTGAGGATTAACAAACGTATTTTGGCCTTGTGTATGGGCAACCACGAGTTGTATATGCGCCGTCGTAAACCCGACACAATCGATGTGCAACAAATGAAGGCCCAGGCCCGCGAAGAGAAGAATGCCAAACAGCAAGAACGGTAAGTTTCTAGTCTCTTTATGTTTACTTTAAATTAAATTTCTTAAAAAAATTTTTCTCTTTTTAAAGTGAAAAACTCCAATTGGCCTTGGCTGCCCGTGAACGTGCCGAAAAGAAACAACAAGAATACGAAGATCGTCTCAAGCAAATGCAAGAAGAAATGGAGCGTTCCCAAAAGGATTTAATGGAAGCCCAAGAGATGATTCGCCGTCTGGAGGAACAATTGAAACAATTACAAGCCGCCAAGGATGAATTGGAATTGCGTCAAAAGGAATTGCAAGCCATGTTAAATCGTCTCGAAGAGGCCAAAAATATGGAGGCCGCCGAAAAGGCTAAACTCGAAGAGGAAATTATGGCCAAACAAATGGAAGTCCAACGCATACAAGATGAGGTCAATGCCAAGGATGAAGAAACCAAACGTCTACAAGATGAAGTCGAAGAAGCTAGACGTAAACAGGTGAGTTGAGTATACCGAAATCCGCGAAAACGAAAAGAAATTAATTTTAAGTAACGAGTCAATGGTGTTGTACGGTAGAAGATTAAAAAAGAATTTCAATCTTTTCGTATTCAAAATGTGTGCAAATTTGAGGTTACAGAAGTTTAAAATACACAATTTTTAGATAATTTTGTTGTAAGGAAACCAAATACTCTGAAGGAGGCTGACGTACGAATTATAATAAAAATTTTATGAACTTTTATTTAACACTACCATGGAATTAGATTAGCTTAGATCGAAGTGGTAGCTTTGATTACCAATGCTCACTTGAGGACGCATAGCGGCTCGTTGTGACGCCACAGTTAAGCGGCTAACCTGGAAAACCAGCCAAAGCGACATCCTTGACATCAATGGACGATAAATCCGTTAACCTGACAAGAAATGGAAAGCCATGTTTTCCCATAATGTAATAAACCGTAAGCATGGCCACTGTAATTGAGATGACATTGCGATCAGGTCCGAGTAGTTGGTTGACGCGCCTTCTATACATCGTGGGCCAAGTGGTGGCAGTGGAGCAAGATTACTCATTGACTCAGGATGGATTGGCTTCCCGAAAGAATTTTCGCCCAATGGCAAATTTAACCGAGGCATATCCAAATCGATAGACGAGTGTTCCGGAAGGAGTGCACCAGCTTTGGCGAGCTCGTCGGTTCTGCAGTTGCTAGGAATGTAGTTGTGCTGAGGGACCCAGACTAGTAAGACACTGAAGCGTCCAGAGAGAACGTCGGGGCAGCGGCAACACTCTCTAACGAGCATAGAGTTAATCATAACGCTCGATAGAAAGCTTATAGCACCCTGACTATCAGAGGAGATTGAGATGCGGGTGAAAGGACTACCGTTGATGAGAACCCATTGAGTGTAGTAAATAATAGTTTTACCAGCCAGTCAAGCAGATATACTATCCGTTCTAGCCTGCAAGCCAGCTATACTAGCTGTACTAGCCTGCTAGCTACTTATACCAGCTGCATTCCCAACTAGCCATCTATACTACCTGCACTAGCCTGCTGGCCAACTATACTAGCCTGCTATGCTTACCCTCTAGCCAGCTGTACTAGCCTGGTGAGCTATACTAGCTGCACAAGCCTCCTAGCCAGCTATACTGGCCCTCAAGCCAGCTATACCAGCTATACTAGCCTACTATCCGTCTATACTAGCTGCACTAGCTCGCTGTGCTAGTCTTCTAGCCAGCTGTACTAGCCTGCTGAGCTATGCTAGCTGCACTAGCCTGCTAGCCATCTATATTGGCCCGCAAGCCAGCTTAACTAGCTGTACTAGCCTGCAAACCAGATGCACTAACCTGTTAGTCATCTATACTAGCTGCACTAGTCTGCTGTGCTAGCCTTCTAGCCAGCTGTACCAACCTGCTGAGCTGTACTAGCTGCACTAGCCTGCTGTGCTAGCCTTCTAGCCAGCTGTACCAACCTGCTGAGGTGTACTAGCTGCACTAGCCTACTAGCCACCTATACTGGCCCGCAAGCCAGCTATACCAGCTGCACTAGCCTGCTAGCCGTCTATACTGGCTGCGCTAGCCTGCTAGCCAGCTGCAAGCCAGCTATACTAGCCTGCTAGCCACCTATACTGAATTGAAAATAAATAAATATTTTTATTAATTTTCTTTATATATTAAAATACTTTTTTTTAAATTTACAAACAAAAAAAAACATACAGACTGGATCAATGCCATTTTCAACATGGTAATGAGAAATTGCACAATGCTTGATATTGTTATTTGTACAGCTTTTAAAAAAAAATATTTTAATCATATATGCATACATATTTGCAAATATATTCATATACTCGTTTCGGAAAAGAATGTGAAATATCTACTTAATAAATACTCGTTCATTTTAATTGAATTATACTTGTTTTGAACTTTCTGGTTGTCTGCTATATTTTATACAAAGTTTAATAAATTCAATTTATTTTCATAATGTTTGAATTTCAAAATATTGTACTTTTAATTCTGGTTTCCTACGAAATATTCTCTTTTAGTAAAGCATAAATTAGCAATATTAATCATCAAAAACAAGTAATCTTTGCAATGATCTTATAAAAGCATAAGATAACTAGTTATCTTGTGTACCTGTACGTATTTTGTGTTCAAGAACAAACGATTTCTTAAACCCTAATTGCCATTATTTCAATTAGAATACCTGGAGGTCAACAGATAAAAAAGAGCTAGAAGAAGAAGGTCCTAACACCACTCAGCCAACTAGGTTCCATTATAAATTTTAAGAGAACCTTAAAATCGGCTTTATCTAAATCTGTTCTAGGTTGGGTTAGAGGTAGAGGAAGAAGGTTCTAACACCTTTCAACTAGCTATTATTATATTCAGGAGAGCAATAATGTCGGCTTTATCCGAGGTCTGAAAGCCATAGTCTCCTAGAAACATAACAACCCCGTCAATCTCCCCAGCGCTTCTGCTCTTTCTCCCTGTCGCTTCAACTGTCAAGGCCGTAAGAATGGCAATTGGAGGCTTTGAAGCAACTATTAGACTTCTTAGCATTACTAACTAGTTG
>QOCX01000188.1:186528-201859 GCA_005959815.1 Sarcophaga bullata | reverse complement strand
TCTTAAATAATTTCAGAGGAAACACATTATTTAATGGCATATTTATGTCACCTTAGATAACATATTTTATTTCATAAAGGAAAAATTACTTTTAATTTCTTTAAATCCTATCCTAAACTATAATTAACTTAATCACTAAATCTGGCAACGTTGCTACTTGCTGGCCTAGTTTTTCTTTTACGCTACTTTTCTCTTCATATAATGCGCGTCAATGAGTTTTTAAACTTTGTGACAATTTTTTGATGAAATCCAAATAAATGATGTATGTCTGTATGTATGTATGTGCGTGTGTTTATAATGTTTAAAAAGTTATAAAATTAACACAATTCCTTTAAAGAAAATTATATTCAAACAGAAATAACAACACAATAAAACTTTTATAAAGTAGTTTTAGGGGTTTTAGTTTTATAGACTCTCCCGCTCCCTGGTGGCTATTGATTTTAAATAAGCGGCGCTACTAATGTACCCACTCATACACATTTGTTTATACTTTATTGTGTTTATATTCATCATAGATGTGATTATAATTTTATGTATTGTAGGTGTATGCGTATATTCGAAAGAGTGTGTGATATACGATTTGTTTTTGAAATTTTAGCAAGTAGTAGTTTATTTTTCTTTGATGTTTCATCGTTGTAGTTGTTGTTCTTGTTTTTGAGATGACATCTCAACTATGAAACGGTAATGCCTCTCTCATTGTCTATAATCAACAATCTTGTATAGGGGGGGGGCCAAATTCCATTACCTTCCCCCCCACATGCATGTAAGCGTGACAATGTCCAACTTTCTAATATGAGTAGCAGTAATTGTTTGTTGCTTTTGTGTTATTGTTATTGGCGTTTTTCGTTTTTTTTTTTCCTCTTTTTATTTACTTTTTGACCAGCCATGCAATCAATAATCCAATTTCAAGTCAATCTAAACACAAACGTTGTATAAACCATGCAACTATGTGCACTTGCATGTCTTTAGGGTATTATTGATAAACAAAACGAATTGTATGCTTGCGAAAGAGTAAGATAGAGAGAGAGAGAGAGATACAGATCCATACAATTTATTTCAATTGATTGATATCTTATTAATTATTCTGTATCTGTATTTCTATTTTTAATTAAAATTATGTTTTTTTTTATTATTATTTCAGCTAAATGTCCGTGTTACCACTATGGATGCCGAATTGGAGTTTGCTATCCAGCAAACTACCACCGGCAAACAGCTTTTCGATCAGGTTGTTAAGACAATCGGTCTACGTGAAGTCTGGTTCTTTGGTCTGCAATATACCGATTCTAAAGGTGACTCCACGTGGATTAAATTATACAAAAAGGTAAGATATTGTTTTCCTTTCTTCTTATGGTCTTAATTAGACAAGATTTTAACGAAAAAATATTTTAGAAAATTAATTTATAATTAAAGCCTAAGTAGATTTCTGCCATAAAAGATACTTATTATCTTTACGAAAGACTAAACTACGAATTATTTCTTATCGTCTAAAGATAGGTGACACATCTCTGTATTGGATTAACAAGCAATTTTTTGTTGGAAGTTCTCACCTTTCTATAGTACAACAAAGAATTCCAAAGCCCTTAGGGTCGTACACTTAGGAATTTATAATACCCCACCCTTTGGTTTCTTTCGTAAGCTCCCGAGCAGTTTTAAAACAAGATAAAAGGAACTTTATAGTGTCGACTTAAAAATGACTCATTAGTGGCCAAAAACTTTAATGCTTTCTAAAGCAAAATGCGAATGAATTCTCATTCGAAGCGTAATCTATAATAATTCCCACTGGGATGTTTGGATTATTGTTGAAACTTGGGAACAGTTTAACCATGCCATTAGCTCGTGTATAGAATGGGCATAAGACGTAGAATCTATTATACGTTTACACGCTGGGCAACACTCCTATTGAAGGACTAATATGTCTATTACATATGGCAAGACAACTTTAGTTGTTTTCTCAGTTGCCAAATTGGTATTACAGATTACCACACTTTCAACTGACAGCTTAAGTGGCTAAATTTGGAAACTATAAATTTGTAATAGCAGCGTAGATTTTATTATTAATATCTCCGGAACGTATTCGTCACCGTTCAGAAGTAGGGAGGCCTATAACTCATGGAATAACCTTTCGCCATCAACTAACCCGTTAACACTTGAAGGGGTAAAAACTCTTTAACCCCTAATTAAGCACGCTAAATTCACTATCTCCAGGTGTACTATTAATTCCTTCTATGCTTTAATAAGTTTCCAAGTTATTCTCTAAGGAACAACTTTCTTCTTCATGTATGGATTGGCCAACCAATTTTTCGATGTTTCTGTCGGTTTTATGCTATAGTCAAATTCGCCATGACATCATGGTTTTCTCAGTGTGTACCCAATAATTCCATGCAATTTTTTTCATTTTGCTACAGTCACACTTGCATAATTTAATTTTTTTATTGTTGTAATTAAGATAAAAACAAAAATGCATTGTTCAACATTCCGTTACTATTTATTCACGAAATTATTTCATTCCCACATCCCCATATTTTGTTTCGTTTTACACTGAATGAATAAATAATATTTTCTGACAATTATTGTTATTACTGTTAGCCTGAATCGCCGGCCATAAAAACAATAAAATATTTAAAACGTGTCAAAAAGTATGTGGATAAGAAAACGGCCGATGGTCATCAACATCAAAACGATGAAACCGATGATAGTGATGGTGACGATATGGTGGGTGGCAATATGTATTGCGTATTATAAAAACAAGAAACCCTTCCGTCAAAAATAATCCAATGAAAACCAAAATAAAAAATAAATTATTAGAAACGCTCTTAATAATCTACCCGTGAAAATATGATTACTTTTACAGCTAGAATTATTTTAAATGTAATAATTTATTAATATAGGGTGGGCCATTTAAAAGTTTAAATTTAAAAATACAATAAAAAAAAATAAACGGTTTGAAATTTTGTCAATATTATTTCATTCATATGACATCTGTCGCGGCTGACCTCACACTCGTACACTTTTTCGAGTATATGGGATCGTATCTCGGCAATGGCATCATGAATGTTGGCCTTCAAAATAATAGTTCAACGGTGTAAAATCGCAGCTTCTTAGTGGACAATAAGCATCGACATTTCGGCTAATTAAACGGCCATCAAACGCAATAAATCGACTGTGGTATGAGATGTGTGGCAAGTTGAACCGTCCTATTGAACATCAAAACTTTGAAGTGCGGGTACAAATCAATCGGTTATCACGGTGCAATATCTATCTCCATTGATCGTAATGGTTGCATCGTCCTCATTTTAAAAGAAACATGAGCCAATGATACATCCGCTCAACAAGTTGCATTAAACATTAAGTCGTAATGGGGGATAGTAGGCTGAATTTTGTAACACTAGAATGACATAAGTATTTTCAGATTCGACATAACCGATGGTTCAAATTTAAACCGATAGATGGCCCATCCGTTAAAAGTATTTTAAAAATAAAATTTATATTGTATTGCAGTTTTGTTGTCATTTAAAATTTCCCAGTAGCAGCTTTTTCTATTTTGTTTTTTTTTTTTGTTTGCCTTCCATGAAACCATTTTCTTAAAACCACATTTATTTACTTAATTATTGTGTGTAATAAGGTTTTCTTGAATTGTGGGTGTATTCGAAGCAGAAGTGAATGCCATCGAGAGTTGTGTTGAATACAATGTGGATAGAAAGTACAAAGGACGGGACATAGCAATACTATCTGAGTGTCGCCATGTAATCTCTTCTGAGGTAATCTTGAAGACAGAATAGTCTTGTAAGTGAAAGCGGAATCAGATAGGTAGATAAGAAATGTTTGACAATGGCTCTTTTCAAACCAAATGGAATTGAGACGATCTATAAATTTTCGAAATAAAATGTTTTTTCGACCAACATTCAGGAAGGGATACTCATTGTATCGGAGCCAGGGAAATAGATTATGAGAAATGGGCATTTGATTTGAATCTATTTATAAATAATAGAGAAAGTATTTATAAGTAAAGTTCTACCTGGGTTAAGACGACTAAAGAACGAATGCTACCTGTAATGCAGTGTACGATCGATCCACATAATTGGCCATTACAACCCTTCAGTCAGGATTACGGCTTAGCTTCTCACACCACTTATTTTGAGTGTGTTAAATTTATACATAAGTGGCGGGACCTACATTTTAAAGTCGACTCCGAACGACAGATTTTTTTTTGAGAAACTTTTCATGGCAATTTTATTTACTCTCAGAGTTTTTGCCAGAAATCTGCTGAGAGGAAGCCGCCGAAGAAATATTTTTTCATATTTCGTTTTTGATGTCTGACCGGAGATTCGAACCCTGGCCTTTCGTCTAATAAGCCAACACACTACCAACTAGACTACAGTGACTTCCAAACGATCAATCCACTGGTCATAAAACGGATGTTCTCTGTAAAAAAGATGAATGATACGTTAGGATATATGATTTTCGAGAATATTTTTCCATATTTCGCTAGAGAGAATTTCGGTGTAGTATGGTGAAACAGTGCGCCACTTTCATTTATAAACACCTTTTCGATCAGACATGCTTACGTGGTTTAAATAGTTAGGAGATCAGATGGAGTGAATTGATATGCATCGAACTATTCAGGAATAAAATGAGGTTCGCAGGAACGCATCTTTGTAAAGAATCGGGATTATTTCGGATCTAATATCTAGATGTGATGATGAGAATAAATCATTAGAACATTTACTTGAAACCTGTGAGGCGTTAATGCATCTCAGGAAGAAGCATATGGGAGCGTATCAATTCTTACTGCTCGTATAAGCCCCTGCAACATAACTTTATACCTAAGTTTGTTGTATTTGGATGGTTGCTTTGCCTTTGAGAAGGATACTGAAGCATACTTTAAGCTGTTGTAGTTACCTTATCATTCCAGGCCAATCTAAAGATCTATATTCAAACATATAAAAATCATTGATAAATATTTGTTTTTGTTTTTTAATTTTTACTTTTCGTTAAACTTGACTCGTATATTGTTTTTGAAGTTTACTTAATTTGTTTTCATTTATTTTTTTTCCATTTCTTTACAGATCTTTTATCCCCAACTAGTGTAAATAAATAAAACGATTTTGTTTGATTTTTTTATATCGATTTAAACGATTTTTTGTTCTAAAAAGTATTTTAAAACAAAATGTCACGCAAAGCGGTAAGTTTATAAAATTTATTTTCTTTTTTATTTATACTTACATACACGTTTTAGAAATTTAAATCTACTTACATTAATTAATTATTGAATAAAGAAAAGTATTTAAAAATAAAAACCCAACCAAACAATATTCGTATAAAGTGCTACTATATTGTGAAAGTTTGCATTATTATCATTGTAAACAAACTTACAAAACATATTAGAAATTTTCTCAAGAAGTGTATTTCCAAACAATTAGGATAGGATAAATTGGCAGTCACCTCAGATGGCATAATTTATATTGTTGCTAAAAGGTTCCATTGAAATACTGAAAAAGTAACTGTATTCCCTATTCCGTAATAACTGTTACGTGGAATCTCTCAATCATCCAAATAGCTCTATGAAGCTGTGGATTCTTTGGCTATGGACACGTTCTGTTTTGAGTACTCAAGAATTCTTCATTTCTGGTTCACAAGTACCGAACAATGACCGGTCTCGTCTTCTTCCACATCACTACAACTGTTGCAGAAGTAGTTGCGAGATATTCCCACCCCTCGGGCGTTTGTACTCCGCAGCCGGTGTTTCGTAATAATTGTTATGAGATTGCAAACACAAATTTTTGTTATCAATGTTATGTCCAGGTAGGATCACATTAGTATAACGTCTATACAAGTGGATTCATTATCTCTAATCTTTTCCTGGCGAATAGCTAAAGTTTGTGTGGGATCATTTGCTTGCTAAACGAATTTCTAAGAATTTTCTGTTGTACTAGCCTTTGTAATTGCTTCAGTTTTGTTGTCTCTTTTGTCTTGAGTCCAATAATTCATATGAGGGTAACCGTCGAATATCCCGCTATCGCATCTAGAGGCAATCTCCATGCTTGGAAAATCTTAAATGTGGTGTATACACTTTCTAATGGCCGAAATACTGTCAGAAATTAGTCGTATAAGATTTTCAAACAATAAAATCCAAGTTTTAAAATGGGCGACTCAGTGCTAAGATCTAAATCCTACTGAACTTCGTTGAGATGACCCCAAAAATCGGTAATTTAAAAATAAACCGAGAAATATGGTGCAATTATGGACTTGGGTGAAGCTAGTTGGTACTTTATTTTAAATGCTGAATATGAAATCTTCATCACTCTTGCTCGAATGCTTTGAATGTGAGTGAGTTCTTTGGCAGTATATATTTAGTTTTTATTTTAATTTATAAAGTTTTCAGAGTCAGCAGTAAAGTTTCACAGCCATAAACTAATACCAAATATGAATTTGGTATTATATGATATTATGAAAGTTCGCAGCGTCCTGAATAAGGCTGTTGATTTTAACTATACTCCCCTAATTCGGGTATGTTTAGACGGTCCACGTTACAATTATTGTTAGGGCATTTTATGCTTTCGTCTCGAAACACAGCCAACTTAAATGATTTATGTCTTGATGCGGTTGATCAATTTTGGAATACAAGTTTATAGATAGAGGTCGTTGACGTAATTGAGATACTCAATATGATGTCTTAGGTACCATTAAATGCTGCTGCTTTCTAGCGCCTGTAACAGAACCTAATCAAGAGCAATTAAAAGCAAAATAGTGACACATAAGGAAATCTTGACTGAGTTTAAACTTAAAATATCTGTTATTAAGAATAACTTCTTATATAAAGTCCTCACACTGTGCTTTCTTACAGGCGAATATATTGACGAGCTATGCTAAACTAAGGCGGCTTACTTGTTACGTAACTTGTTTAGAATTTATTTTAAAACAATAGCAAAAAAAAACCAAAAAAAGGAAAACACTTAAAACCATTAAATTAAATACCCATTTTATCATTGATTTGACGCGTGTCAAACCCAAGAAACGCGTTTAAACACGAACATTATTTCCATGTCATGTCTTTTTCTGTTGCCCTCTTTATTTTTTCTTTCGATCTTTTTTGTTATTAAGTTTTCCGTTCACGTCAAAGTAATAGACAATGTTTGTTAACAGTTTTTGATTTCATATCAAAAACAGAAAAAAGTATTTTAAAGTTGTTTATCAATGGACATCATTATCACATTACAGTTTTTATGACGACAGTGACTGTTTCAAGCGAATAGGAAATTTAAAAAAAAATATTCAAAAATATTTTTGCCAACATTTTTACTTAAAATATTACTAGCTTGTCATTATAAAGTAAGTAAATCAACTTATTCGGTAACTTGTCAAAGAAAATTTAATCAAATGAAGAATTTTATTTATAAAATACAAAAAAACTATCATTAATTTGATCATAAATCTTTTATAAAATTCCCCTTTTTAAATATTTTGACGTCATTGTATGGACGTCATTGACTGGCTGTTCGCCCTGCCATTGATTTGATTAATTTAATTTTTCAATTGTTAACAATTTTTTTTGTTTTTTTTTTTCTTTTCTAATTCTCAAGTACTTGTATTTTGGTGGGTCTTTTTATATTTTATACGCTGCTATATTTATTTTGGTGGCTTTATTTATCAATAAAATATCAATTGATTATACGTGTATTCCATTGAAATTTTGTATATTTTTTTCTAATTTTTTTAAATTTTTTCATCATTATATAATATCTATGAGCGTATGAAATTAATTTGAACCCTAGTAATCGTTTTCTTTTGCCATAAATGGCAATAAACAATTAATTTTTATTCGGTATACGTATGTACGTACATTGACTATGATATTAATTACTTAAATTCCATTGAAATCAGTTGAATACGTAAATAAACTACCATTCCGGGACACGTTGTTTGTGAATTTTATTGCAAAAATAATCAGTAACTTGGCAGCACTCATATTTCGCATAGATTAAACTTACTTGTGTGCACTTTGCAAAAGGAACAGCGGACAAACTATTGTAAACGATTTGTTTATGCTTGGAAAACAAAAATTAAATATAAAACCTATGAGGGGCATTTTTTGAGTGCGAGATTAAACTCAAGTTTAAGGTAATCTCCAGTTAAATTTGATCTTCCGTTAACTGAATTTGCATGTTTTGATTTGATCTAAGATTAAACGTAAGATTATGCAAAATTAAAAACTGAATACGAAGATTAAAGAAGAAGAAGATTAAATCATTAATCTTGCACTCAAAAATTGGCCCTAGGAGTTACCATTAGTATTACAATCATATTTTTAATTTTTCTAATATGTTAAGCTATGAGATTTGCATTCGTAAACAATCGAAGCTTTCTTTCTAGAAATTCCAAAGACATTTCTAACTTTTACAAGCTAATGGAAGTTTTAATTGGTTTAATAGCAAAAATTTATTAAAATCAATGAAAGCCAATTAGAGAAACATCATAAGAACTTTATTTCAGGGTGTAATTTCTCAAAATTATTCTCTAAACCTATTTATCTTACGAAGGAAGGAACTCTGAAAGCATTGTTTGCTTTTATTACATTCAATTAAGGTGCCCTAGTTACTGTTAAAAATGTTTCACAATTTTTACCGTTATCTAATTTCGAAATTAACCTTAAATAAATATAAGCAATTATTAAAACTAATTAAATGGAATGGAATGGCAGAAGCACTTTGATTTTTTATTTTTGCGAAATAAATCATGACAAAATTGCAAACGTACCATTATCAACCAACCAACCATCATTGCAAAACCCTACCTTAAGTCTGCCTCCTCCCCATATGGTTGTTACCTTCCCACCTTTCTTGCAAAAAAAAATACAACTCTGACTCATAACTGCTGAATGAATGAATGCGTGAATCATTGTGTGCGCGAATGTTTTTCTTGTTTTTTTCTTTTTAATTCGACAAAGGTGGAGAACACCTTTTTTTTCAATAGTCGGGATGATCCAATCGGCAACAATAACTAGCAAAACTATAACGAATGACAGCAACAAATTACGAACGTTGTTAACAATCATTGTTTGCTGTTGACTGTGTGTCAATATTGAATTGTGTGCTATTTTCCTTAATGGATAGTTCGATGATGATGATGATGAAGAACTGCGTGGGAGGTGCAGGCGCGTGTCGTCGTCTCTTTGTAGATGTAGTTAGATTAGAACTTAAAAGTAAAAGTGATTTTATTGACCCATAAAGATAAGAAAATAGTAAATAGCTAAAGTGAATTTGAAATTACCGGGCAATAAGGAAAATACAAGTTTAGTTTGATTTTTGCAAAGGGGCAGGCCAAGTTTTATGCGATGTATTGGCTGGCAGCCACATTTTTATTATTTTTGCTATGGACTCTTTAAAGGACGTACAAGGCTCTGTCATAAACTTCTTTACCTTCCATTTCGGGTTCCCATCTGTTTTTCTTGTTTTGTTTTGTTTGCTCTACTTGAACAAGTGTTTGATTTACGAAAGCAAGTTCTAGAATGATAACGTTGCCGCCTGTCGTCCTTATACGTAACAAACTGACCATTTTCTCATTTCTGTGATGGTAAAAACGATTCACCAAAATACAGACTTTAAGAATGTAAGCAAGAATCCATTCGCAATATCATACCAAACTGTTCATGAATGTGTTTCCATTGTTGGGATCTTAATCGGATTTACGACGGAGGATAACCTTTGTGATATTTAGTCTGGAAATTAACCTTGCCTAACACCTCCTGCAGAAAAGAAAAGATCTGCTAGATCACTTAGAAAAACAGACAAAAAATGCAATAGTCCCTCTCAATTAAACACCTACTGTCTGCCTTCATGTGACATTGCGATATGCGTGATTTCCACAGAAGTTACAAATCGTTAGAGTGGAACATTGGCGGGTGGGTAAAGGACATTGATCGGTATATAAGAGAGTTTGAATGGCTGAGGCTGAACGACTCCTTCCTAATCGTGCACATTGATGCGTTTTTAATTAAAAGGAATGTGGTAGCCTATTTGAGTTTCTTCGAGGACTAACCTAAGATCATATTGAAAAGTTAAATCTTGCTTTTATGTTTATTAAACTTGTGAACTTATAAAAAAAAATGTGTTAAGTTACAAGTTAAGCTCCTCTACATTTAGATGGATTACAAATAACCCCAATAAGAGCAAGCAAGTCATATTTGGTATGAGTATTGTTTACATTTGTCTTGTCTATGGTAGTAAGTCTCTCTCTCTCTCTCCTTCTATTTGCTTAAGAAAGCATTTTGAGCCTTCTGTATTAACCAACTTGTTATTTCTCTCTCCTCTGTCTCTCTCTTAACTGTATTCTACTAAACAAACTAAACAAGGTAAACAACAACAAAGTCAATCACTTCAGTTAAAATGTTGTTTGATTTGAATTTTTATTCGTATTACAAAGAAAAAAGGTTCTCCTTTTATTTTTATCGAACTCTCTGGTGTCAATCAATTTGTTTATTATAATCGTTTACGTTGTTGTTTTTTAGTTGCTGTTGTCTGACGAATTTTACATTTTCTTTCCACTGTCTTCCTTTAGTGTCATGCATGCATGTACACATATGAGCTTGTCAGTCAGCCAGTCCTCTTGCAACTGAGTTGCCGTGGTGCCAAAGGTAGAGTTAGTCAATTGGTGGAGAGACAGGGAGAAGCTTTCTATTTTTTTTAAATAGATTTGGTTGTTGGTTTTATTTGATTTTGTTCTATTTTCTTTTTATTGTTGGACTGCTACTACTAATTGTAGGTGTGGTAACATTGTTTTATTGTGAAAAACATTAAAACAACAACAATAATAACAACAAACAATGACGCAAGAATGAATATTGGTTTAAATGGAAATATTGTATGTTTAGTTTCCAATAAAACAAATCATGGTTCTCTTGTGAACATAGAGCACCATACAAAAAAGAAAGGAAAAAGGGAAAACAAATTAAAATCGTTTTCAGTTTTTCAATTTCAGTTGCTTTCCAAACGTCGCTTAGTGAAAAAGTGTTTGAAAATTAAAAATTAAATTACCGTTATACGAATTTTTTTTATTAAAAAAAATCAAGCATTAATCCGTTAATAAAAATAAAAACTCACCACATGGTTGTTTGCAAGAATCGTTTACGTCTGCGACGTATACGTTGTTACGGTGGCAGTTTAAATAACAACAAGCCGGTGGGTAATAATTAAAGAAATCACAATTAAAATAATTTTAAAGTTATAAAAACAATATCTATATTACGTCGATCACAAATAAGTGCCTAAAGATTTATTAAAAAAAATATGTGTAAAGTTTAAAAAACTATGCTACCTTTTATACGAAATTTAGAAATTTCGGTTGTGGTTTGATTGTTGCTCATTTTCTACATTTGGACAATTATAATAATTTACCTTCAGTTTTTCACTGATTAAATAAAGTATCGCCTAACATACATTATTCCAAATGACAAATTTAGATTGACAGAGTTCCGTAAGGACTGAGGTAACGTAGTAAGTAAGCGAGATCCTCTTCGACCTAGAAAGTAATAGCTTTGGATTGGAATTTATCCCTAATAATATGCAGCCTAATAGTTTGCAAAAAAAAATTGATGGCAGTCTATCTGTCCGATTAGATGAGAAGCTCTTTCTCAGGGTATACATTCCTACTGAGTAATCAGTATATCGACTCGAGTATAGCCACGTCGTTTTCATTTCTGGCTTCACATTTCAGCGCGACGGTATAATGTAACTTTTTTTTTTACTTCTCACAAATATTTGCGCCTTCGGAAAGTGTAAAATTTGTAATTAAATTTGACAATGCAGAAACTTCGCAGTACGAAATTTAGTGCAGTAACATACATACATACATATATAATTGGCCATTACAACCCTTCAGTCAGATTTACGGCCTAGCTTCTTACACCACTTATGTTGCGTGTCTTCATTTTATACTTGAATACTTTATATTGAAGAAATATTTTTTCATATTTCGTTTTTGATATATGACCGGGGATTTGAACCGTGGCCTTTCGTCTAATAAGCCAAGACACTACCTGCTAGTCTACGGCGACTTATAACTAAATGGACTAACAAAGGCAAAGAAAATCTTTTGTAGCGTTGACCACGCTTTGACAAATATTTGTGTGATCATAATAGGGCAAATGAAGTTATTTTATAGTTACTTTTAGGCATAACACATCACACATACTATACTTCGAGAAAACCTCTCCATATTGCTCGATGACGAGCATGATGAAGCAAAGGATTGTATTTAATTTTTTTTTTTTATTTTGTTACCTTCTCTCACATTTCCCGGCTTAAATGAATTAATTGTAGCCAATAATTGCTGTTCGAAATATACGCCCAGCTTCCTCTTATAATGTTCTAACCATGAACGCAACGGCAACTAGAAACGATATCATGGAATAGAAATGTTCCCAATTCTATTCTGTGACTGTTCATGTGTCTTGATTTCATTTCAATAGTTGCTTGAATGTCTTGTTGCTTGTGGATTTTTATTTAAAAAATTATTTGGAAATTCAGACTTAAGTTTATAAAGAAACTTATATTTATCAATAAAAAAAGGCCAAAGAAATAACTTTCCAATCTTTATTTACAAATTTGTAGAAAAAGAAATCTCTGAACATTTATTTACTTCATGCATAACTAATTGAAAAAAAAACTTTGTATATTTCGGAGAATATCACGGTGAAGGGCACACTTAATTCGTTATAAACAATTTTTTAAACATCATTATTACAATTTTCTATGCCCCATCATGCCTGGTGCACTAAAGCCGCCGTTTCACTTGCTGGCTGGCTGTGCATTTAACCTAAAAATGTTAATTGGATTTTATTCACCTTAACAAAATGGTTGTTGGTTGACTGACTGACTGTTGGTGTGGTGGTAATGTAACATTGTTTTTCTGTCGCTTTTTGTTTTGCTTTTTTCATTCTATGAAACGTGCATAAGCTTTTTCTCTTACAAATGTTTGTTTTTAATTATATCCCTGAATTTAAAAAATAATATTTCATTTCTCGACAATATTCATCTTTATTCCTTAAATAATTATAGAGTTGCAGCAGTACTATGGCAATACTATTTTTCAAATAAATTAGGCACCACTTTTAAAGAGCTCTGTTGATGTATAATAGCGAATACTATTGCTTGATTTGCTGTCGGTATAAAAATTTCGAATTGCGAATTTAATATCTTTGTTTTTGCTATGTGATGATAATTCTGCAAAATATGCAGCTCCTTTAGAAAAAAAACATATCCTGCAAATTCAATCTTTTGTTTTTTTTAAAGCTTAATGCCATTTGACTAGTGTTTTTTTAAAAAAGACACACTCGTGTTACTTGTACTTTACATAAATATTCTGTTTGGATTTATTTACAGTTACATTTACAGCAACAGTTGTCAACCATAATAATTGTCGTTTTTTTTTTTTTTGTTATGCTAATAATACCCACGCATGCATGTACATATTCACAAACAAAATTAATATTCGCAAAGAAAAAAAATACAGTAACGAAATATGAAACGAATAGAAACTAAAAGAGAGAATTAGAGTATAATGAGCTTATTAACTATGTTGCCAGAAGCAAATTCCCTAGAATTTCTGAAAATCTCAATTAAAACATTTTTACAGACACTGTTTACAATCTTATTTTGATTTCACATGAAGGATACAGTATACCTTCACAATATTTGATTAATTACTATTAAATAAGAAGTAATATGAAATAATGTTATAAAATACAGAGATGCTGTTGTATGTATGTTCATTGCACATTTTACTAAAGGCCCAAGCTTTGGAGACTATGGTGAGGGTAACGAGAGACAAGTCTAACATGAAAATCATCAGGATACTTGGTGACCTAATGAATGGGTTCACTAAAAGCTTTCTATATAACTGTTCCTGAACAGAATCACTCTTTGATTTAAGGAAATACTTCACAGCGAGACAGTAAAAAGTGAATTGAATAATCTAGAGGTAAACAGGGTACTATTTTAGGAACAAGATAAGGTTTTCTCTCTCTCTCTCTCTCTCTCTTTCATTATTTCTGAGTGATTATTTACGAGCTGTCAAACTTAACATTTAGCGCTTTTATATTATACTGGTGCATTGCAAAATATTACATTGGCAACAGTTGGCATTAGAATTTGGCACACGAATTTCTCATTTATATACATGAAGTGATCTATTATGCCCACCTACTCCCTCTCCGTTTTGTTTACAAAATACTGAGAGCTTCAAACACTTACCATATGCCCAATTAGAAAAGCAACAAATTGAATAGACAAAACGTTACCAGAGGCTTTACAACGTCAATTAATATTTTTTTCTTTAAAATTTTTAATTGTTTTTGTTTTGCTGGCATAACACATAGAATAAGATTATTGCAGAATCATATGCCATCAGTATTTAATAATTAGGAGTTACAAAGATAAGTCCATGTAAATGTAGCGTCCTCACTCTCGCTTTCTCACTCTCTTGCACTCACTCTATATTTTGTTTAGAAATGCCCACTTTAATCATCAATTAATTCTGAATTGTTTCTGATGTTACTTGCGAAGAAAGTGATTGAGTGAGTGTTGCCTTTGTGCAGTTCTTCATGAAATGTTAAAATAACTATGCCTTCTATGAATATTAAAAAATTTTTAAATAGAAAATAGAAACGTTTATTGTTTATACGATAATAATAAACAAAATCGATTGGTTTGCCATATACTTGTCTGCTTTTGTAATTGCATTTTACCTTTGAATTTATTTTCTTTTCAATAACACCCACTTTAAAAGTCATTTGCTTATGAAATGAAACGAAAATATTTTGGCAACCTCTACTACTTTATATGAGTAGTTTATTTAATTTTTTTTGTTTTCTCTTAAAAAATTTTTTATCAAAATATTAATATTCAACCCACAAACATACATATATTTGTTTTATATTATTTAGACATCTACATAACTTTGAATTTCCGACATAAATTTGCGCAAACAATATAAAAATATTGGACATTCGAGAAAATTTTTCAAGAAAATTGGTTACAGATATGCAACGAGTTTTCTTACAATAATAATGTGATTCCATTATTACACTAGGTTAGAAGTTCGCGGTTTTGTAAGCGAAAAACTGACCTATTTAAGTTTTATAAGACACTACTGAATTTAAATTTATGCCATTAATCAATCGTATTGTATAGAAACATCCCAGCCTGTAAAGCTTATTTATAATTTCCACACATTCATTATCATTAGACAATTTTAGACAGAATAAAAGAAATTTAAGTCGCCGTAGTCTAGTAGGTAGTGTGTTGGCTTATTAGACGAAAGGCCAGGGTTCGAATCC
>QOCX01000188.1:52635-186512 GCA_005959815.1 Sarcophaga bullata | reverse complement strand
CAGCATTAATAACGCTGCATTAAAACATGTCGAAGTTTTTGTGAATGAAAAGCAAAAAACAGTTGAAAATAACTACTGTTTTTGAAAAAATTAATAGAAAACTAATTTATTAGTCATGAAATATCTCTGTTAAGAGAGTATTACAGAAACTATAAAAAATTATTATTAGTTTTGTTTTCTGCTTCCTACGCCTTCTCTATAAAGGGATTACATTCATGAAATTATTGAAAAATTAAGAAAGAAAAAACATAATTCCCATATTGTTTTTTTATGCTTAATTTATTCAAGTAAACAATTACTCATTAATTGTGTATGAAAAAAAGATCGCGAAGAGTTTTTAAATTAAAAATCTATGTACATATTGGCATTGAAGTTTTTTTTTTTTAAAAGATGAATAGACTTGTCTTCATGAGTTTATTTTTTTAATGTGTCGTGTAGTCATCAGACTAGTCGTTAAAAGCATTTTTAATGTTTATTGTTTATTATTGAATACATTCATAGAATACAACAATAATAATTAAAATCTCTGTATAATAAAATTAAGTTTAAATATCATTCTAACCTTGTGTGCTCATCATTTGCTTATTAAATTTTTTTTTGTATTTTTCCCTTTATTGATAAATAATAGTGAAATTTTGTTTTTAATTCCTATTCACTGTTTGTTTTATTTCTCACAAAATTGAGCTTGGCAACGCTAGTTAAAATGTATATTTTTAAGATTAATGTTACCAGGCTTAAAGAAAAATTGTAATAGAATTTATTGAACAGCATTTTATCCATGTGCTCCATGCCACTCATGGAAAAATCATCACACACACGCAACATGGGAGGGGTAAGAGGGTAGGTTGTAATCCTGATTAAATCGCATGCCGCTTGGCTAAGGCACCAATTGCGAACACTTAGTGCGTATCACTTAGTGCCTTGACAATACAGAAAAATTTTGAATTCTAAGGTCTACGCTTAATTATTCAAAAATATTAACTTTTTTTAAACAAGAACAACAGCAATACATCATCAAATATGACCAAAAAATATTTTTTTTTACAAAATAATTTTTTTTTGATAATACTCACAGAAACGCAGTTTAATTGTTTGTTTTTGGCTTTTTATCAATAATTTATGAAAAGTATGAGATGCGAGTGTATATACCACTTGTACATGTGCAAGTAATTTGCCTTGAACTTGATTTTATTTTAATTTTTTTTTAAATCAGTAGCAGCAGACTATAGCAGCGAAAGGAACAGCAATAAAATTGAGAGAAAAACGAAGAAAAAAAACCTCATGCACGTACAATTGTAATTTAGACTGCCGTCTGGTTTTATGTTCTTTTTTTCATTCTCTTCATATGAATCTTTAAATATATCCACACATACACATTATGAAAATTTTAGCGTAATAACAGCGCAAAAATTCTCACGCATACTTACAAAAACGAAGATCATGAATAAATCGTTATAAACGGCATTAAAAGGAACACATAAAATAAAGATACACAAAAGCGGATTTAAACAAAGCAGCCAAATTTATAAATCACATGCTATAAACACAATAGACGCAACACAGCAAGCACAGCAATCTCTCAAAATTAGAATACACGGATGTATGTATATGGAAATGATTAGTTTAAAGGCAAGCAGCGATACAGCAATGCAATCTGATAGCAGCATTTGGTCCCTCTTATGTATTTATAGCATAATTTTCGTGGCCTTGACTATTGTCATTAGAATTTTCAATTGATGATAATTTTCGAAATATCTTACTTGTAAATTTCATAGCTTCTCTTAAAAGTCTTTAACCCTAAACAGTAAAAGAATAAAGTACAGAACTTTTTTCAAGTGTTGATAAACTTTATACAACAAACATTAAAAAATTTTAGTTATTTTAAAACTTTAAACGAGAATGATTTAAAATGGATTCGTTATTATTTTTATTAAAACGTCTACTACACATTACACTGATCTTGTGATGTTAAAAAAGACACACACTTTTTTCAATTACATTGTAAAAGGAACATAAGACTTAACTTTTGACATTCAACTAAATAAAGAGACAAAATCGTCACTTAAATACCATCGTCATCACCAGCAACAACAACAAGATGACTGTCTCGTCTGTCTCGAAACTGTCTAGAATTCGCTTTTCTTTAATCATTAAATGCAGTCAGTGCCAGACAGACACAGTTACAGTCACAGCTGCACAGATGCCTGGGTGGATAAAATGAATGAAGATGAATGAATGAAAGGAAGGAAGGAAGGAAGGAAGAAATGGAGGAGGAACTTGATAGACACTCTGTCAGACAATAGTTAATTGGCAGTGACAATATCTTAAAATAAAAATCACTCTTTCTTGTGTGTTAAGTATCAAGTCTTTCTTAAATTTATTGCTTAAATGAAGATGAAGAATGAAGTGTGAAATTAAATGCAAAAAAAAATTTAGAAAAAATTTTTTTTTTTTTTTTTTTAGCAATTAAAACTATTTTTTATAGATTTAAAATAAATGAATACGTCATTTCCTTTTGGCAATAAAACATTTAAAAATCAAACGTCCGTTACGGTAGTCAAGTGCGAAATTCTCTCTTTCTCTCCAATTGTTTTCGTTTCCATTTCTATCGAGGCACCCAAACATCCCACATACACATGCTTAAATTTAAATATAAATGGCTGGTGTTTTTTTTATTTTCTTTGGTTTGTTTTTGTTCTTTTTCTTCATTCATTTATTCATTCATTCAATCATTTATGCCCACAGGAAATCAATCTGTCGTTGTTTTCTTTTGATGTCGTCATTCGTTTCTTGGCGTTTAGAAAACATTAAAAATGATTCAAAATATTCATGACTAATGCCATAGATTTGAATGGATTATCGTTAATATTATTATTTCTATTGTTGTTGTTGTTGTTGTCTTCGTATTTGTAACAACAGCAAACAATAACAACGAAAATAAAGCAAACGAGGCACGTGATTTATAAATAAAAATTATAATGAAAATGAAAGCTATATTTTAATCACTTGTTTCTTTATATACTAATAGACTATGGATTTTTATAAAAGGTCACACTGTAATGAATTAACGTTTTTAGAATTTTTGTTGTTGTTGTTGTATATTGGATGTAAAACTAAAAAATTGTGAAATTGTTACAATATTGTAGAAAATTTCTGTATAGTATAGGCTCTTACGATAGTTTTCTCATTTAAAAAGCTCAAGAAATATAATGTATTTGTTAGAAGAAAAAAATTCGCTCTGTTTTTTGCTACTATCCCTAAACTTAGTATCAACGGAGTAGCTTCCATCACATCTTCTTGTTATTTATTTTTGACAGTTGACAGTTTAGTGAGATTGTCTTTGACTTCATCTTTCCATCGAAGCCTCTGTAGTTCTCTTTTGGGTTTTCCCTCGGGTACCTATTGAAAAGCTAGGTCGTAATCCTCACTAAAGGGTTGTAATGACCAATTATGTATGTATGTATATGTTTGAAACACCTTCTCGAAAGAGCATCTTTACTCATGCGCACGATATGTCCAATCTAGCGTAAATTCTGTATAAATTTGAAAAACTCTAAATAAATCTTCATCGGCATGCTCAAGTACATATGTCTTTGCGCCATATAATAACACGAGGTGTATCAGAGTCGTGTAGACCGTGATTTTTATTCATCGGAAGGAATCTTTCTTCTTAAGGATCTTCCTACGACCGAAGTAAGATATTCACAAGTATTATTCACCGTTTTACCTCTAAACTGGTGTCATTTACTTACATATGGCAGTACCGAGACAGTTTAAAAAGCCCAATTTTTTTAAAAATATTGTCAACGTTCACATGATGTCCCAATCCTATGGATTCCCTGTTCTTTGAAACCAACAATTCTTTTGCAATATGCGGGTAACATGTGTCGTATTAAATGTTCCATCGCTTAAGAATTTTTCTTACAAAATATTGAAGAGATCAGACGATAATCGATCACCCTGTCTGAAACTTCTTTTCCTATTTCAACTGGTAACCTTGTGCCAGTTAATGTCCTCCAGTAAAGTCGTGTCGGCTTATCAGACGAACTGTATTATACGTTGACATGGTTTAGTGGTTGACTTTAGAAAAAAATAATTTTTATCCCCAGCTTAAACATATTATGGGAATGATGGTGATTATGATAATAACATGCTCTTTTAGAACTATATCATCTAAGGCACTGTTTATTATCCTTAACTCGGTACCACCAGACAATTACGAAAAATAATGCCAGTATTGAGCATTGCATAGAAGTATAGAAGCTATGATTGTGTGCCGAGATCTTAACATAGTTAATCTGGATGTACTTATCGACTACGAGATATCTGTATTCACTATCAATCTTGATTTAACGAAGAATGCCGGATGCATCCGACAATATCGGATGTGGATTTTTTGCAGTACAGTTGCTCATACTACAATGAGTATTATCTATCGGTCTCAATTCAAGTATTTCTAAATACCTGAGTAATTTCACGTGTGTATTCTTTTTATTTCAATTTAGAGGCACTCTCTTACTTTAGTTTTTAATGACGTTGTGTTTTAATTAAAGTGTACAAACAATCAAGCTATAAACTACGGGAAAGCCGGACAAAAGTTTTCATAATGGTTTTCGAATTTATAAAATTAAATCGTTTTCTCCAGATATCGTAATATCAACTACGAGTATTATAGGTTAGGTTGTGCTACCTCTTGAGAAAGAGTAGGACTTGATCAGCTAAAGTTTTTTTTCTACGTTGTATCTACATAACGCCAATCAATTCGTTTGGGTGTAGGGGTCATTTCCTAAGTATTTGTCCTACTTACACAAAAACGTTATGCATCTTTTTAAAAACAATATTACCACATTTCAAAACAAAAAGAGTGCTACCAATCTATTTTGCAAATACAGACTTAATTCATAAATAATTCATACAGAGACGCCAGCAAACCGTTTATTACAGTATTTCTGCATTTGGTTTAGGAAATAAATATTATTTCACTTAACATTGAATAAATTTTATACGATTTATGTTACATAAATGCAAATGTTTAATAAAATATTTGTTTTTTTTTTTTTCATTTTCCATATTTTAACAAATTATTATTTGGTATCTACATATATTGTTTTGTTAATAAAATCTAACCAAATATAGTAGAAAATAATAATTCAACTTGAGTTTTTATTATTTTATTTCTCAATAAAAAAAAAATATGGTGACGTCTTTTGATAAATTCATTATAAAAAACCAAATTAACAAAACAATTATTAACCTAAACTGTCAGTCAAGACAAAAACTCTACATTACCCCCCTTAGTAAATAACAAATATGAATTATTATTTAATTTATTTTTTTATTTCTACAAGCGAAAAAAACGGTTTTTTGTGAATACAATATATTTAGCTTAATGAAACTCACACTCACATAAAACAAATGTTAATTATTCTGCTGCTCTACTTTTTATTTAACAATGGAACTATAAATAACAAACGAACAAAAAAAAAGCATGTATACTATATATGGAAATTAAATTCTTTACGTACATATGCATGTGCATATACATTAATATATGTATGTATGCATTGTTTTACAAACCTACAGCAGCAAACAAGCAATGAAAAATAAAGACAAATTGGAAAAAACAAAACCTTGAAAAACGTGCAAAAATGTTAATAAATTTTCAGCGATATGCACAAACATATTCAAAATAAACTCTCACCCCCTCCTCCCCCTTCTTCCACTTCTTACTATAATAAGTAAACCGTTAAAGTATTTATAATGTGACAATTGTTTGTCAGCCAGCCACCATATATTTTATCTTCTCCATGCTTAATCGTATACCCCCACTCTCTCTAATACATACAAGCAATGCATGCTTTTTTTGTTGTATATGTGAGTAGAGAGAGTGAATTCGTTATATGCATGTTGATTTTTAGTATGAAACTATAAATAAAAATCTATTTTTTTTTTGTATTTGTTTATCTTATCGAAGAAACTATTATCATCGACAGAAAAAATAAGAAATAATTTGTTTTTTATTCTTTTTTATTTCATTTTATTCTTTTATTTGTACAATGTTATGGACATTGAAATAAATTCCCATAAAAAATAAGTTATTGAATATAAATATGTACATATTTAAACGCATACATTGAACAATATGATAATAAAATGTCCATGTGGCATTCCATCTGCTGAGAGAGAATGGGGAATAAGTGCAAGAGAAAAAAAAATCGCAAGAATATAAATACTTATACTATGAATGTTTGTGATTTTTTTTCTTTTTTTTTTAATTTAAAATTAACAGTTGCGATGACCACGTTGATAATTTTTGTCTAATTACAATTTTTAATTTTATTTTGTACTATTAACGATACTTTTCCATCGGAATATTTTATTTTATGCATTTAATTTCATCGTTATTATGAATTAATACTTTATTAGACGCATAATTACTAGAGTAGGATATTTGTCCAATACATTTAAAACATATTGTAGGTTATGTTGGATTGTAAGGATAGGTTACACTTCCACTTAGACATAAAACACGGTCCATTGTCGATACCTTCAATATTAAAAGTTAAACAAAAAATAAAAAAAAATATTCGGCAAGAAAAGAAGCCGAAAAAGAAATGAAAGAATAGGCTTTTCGAGGGCAGCTAGTCGATAATATCTCCTTCGTTCGATTAACTATGGTAAAATTTCATTATTACAACTGATAGATGTAGTTCACTATGGAGTTAAGAAAGTTTTAATGTATACGTGGCAGTCTGAATAACAGACGCTCTTCCAATCTAGCCTAACCTAAGACCAATACATTTTTCAGTTTTAAAATTAAAGTTTTATAAAACACATGCTATCGATAAAACTTTTACTTCTTTATAATGCTCTAAAAGCACTAACTGATTATTATTTCAAGTCAAAAAGGGGTTTCGTATTTAAAGAATACGCCTACAATGCTTCTAGATATGCATAACGGTAGTTTGCGTGACATAGCGACATTGAGAATGATGATATTTTCCGGATGCTATGACTTTCTCACAATTTCTTTTGCGAGCCCCATATGAGTCAATTTTGTTTGTTAAAGTAGTTAACAAGTGTGAAGTCAGATTGATCGCAAAAGAAAATTTTGTTAGACAAATCAGCATTGAAAACCGCTAACTGCAGCACCTAATCAGTATATATAATGATTGTTTAGCCTGGTGTAATTTGTGCGGGAGCCTGATGGAGGCGTAAATTGAAATATGCTCATAATGATCCGTAAGAGAGTCCCATGGAGTTGACAAATTGGAATTATTACACTTTCACTAATAGAAGTGATGTTTTCGTGCATTGTTGTGATATACCATCTGCTATGCTTGCAGTTTATTAAACAAATGTTGATATTGTCAATACCTTGCACAGTAGGTGTATTGTACCGACCAAAATCAACTGGTAGTGCTCTAAAAGTAACCATGTTTGCGTCCCTAATTTTGTAATAGATGTAAAGTGTTGAAACATTGGCGACTTTGAAACTACTGAACGCTTAGTACGATATTTGTAATTAAAATTACACTTTTTGTTGTCAGTGTTTTCATGTTCTCAGACTTCCTTTGTTTAGATGTACCTATTATTTTATCCACTACTTTCAAAAAAAAAAAAAATAAAAATAAAAAGCGGAACATACATAATGTATGAGCGTGTGCTTTTCTTATTTAATTGTTAGTTAAACTTTAATAAATTTATCTATTAAATAAATTCTTATTTTCTTATTCCCGTTATTTGCTTTGAAGTTCATTTCGTAAAGTGTTTGCACTTTATTAAACTCATGAAATAAAATTTTAAGTCTCTATTTGTGTTGTATGTATTATGATGCTGAAAGGAAAACAAAAATATTTTAAATATTTGTTAAATACTTAACGAATACTTTAAAAATCCATTAACTATAATTAAAATTACTTTTGTTTTATTTTTATTTCGCTTTTTATTTAAATGACCACCATAACTACTGTCTTAATTTCCAGGGATTTTGTTTATTTTTATGGTTTTTAATTGTGAGTAGGAGAGAGAGAGAGTATGTTTTTATTAAAAACACTAACAACAAGCATTATTATAATAGGGGTTTGTAGGGTTATTATGTTTTTTTACTAGTATTGACCCGTGCTCTCTAATTTTAATATTATTATGGTGGTGGCTATTGTTTGTTTTATCTTTGTACTCAACAACTAGAAGTGTTGTCAACACAATTGTTATGTTTTTATTACAATAAATGTTTAGATGTTTTACGTAATTTATACATTAATTAACCCGAATATTGGTATTATTTTAAATTGTTTAAAGTGTTTAAATTTAAAAATTATTAGATTCTTTTGAAGAATAGTGGAAAATGAGATTTAAAAGTAAATTTCATAAGACTTTAATTCATATTTTTTACCGAATAATATCGAAAATATGTAAAATTTAAGTGCAAATCAAAAAAAAAAAACAGAAAAATCAACAAAATTCTGAGAATAATTTGTTGAAAAAATATACCGCAAATTAAATAATTTTGTTTTATTTTTTTTTTTTAACAATTCAAAGTCGTTATTGATTATAATCAAAACACGTAAATATGTCAAGTTCACTGGTGAAACGAGTGTAAGTCAGAGAAAACAACAAAAACAGAAATGATGACAAATTGTAGTAAAAAATAAACCTCAAAAATTGAAGTCATAAATTTAAAACACTTTCAATGCTTTGTATTTATTTATTACTAAAATAATAAATTATTAATAATAAAAACTATACGATTCATAAATCGTACGCTGGTACAAATGGCATAATGATTCAATTTTAAGGAATTTAAACATGTGGTTTTTTTCTTTATTACTGCTTTTTATTTTATTTTTTTGTTTTGTTTATACATACAATATTTATTTTCTTAACTGGAACAAATGATAAAGAAAAAATGTTAACTTTCTAAGATAAAATTGTGATCTCATTAGGTGCTAATAAAGGGAGAGAATTTTTAATTTGCACTTAAACTTTTGTTGTTGTTGTATTGTATATGCAAGTGTATTTGTTAACAGTTAATGCTTAATGAAAAAGCGATAAAACATTCGTTTTTTTTTTAGTCTATCAAGTACAAAAAATGACATCATAAATATTTTACTTTTGAGAAATTCAACAGCATTACGTGTTTGGGAAATTTAATGCTGATTTATTGGCAGGATAATGTGTTTTTTTGGAATGCTTTAGGAATCTTTGGAAATTTTGTAAATGACTTCATAAGCGATTGATATTTTTTAGGGTACGTTTATATTAAGCAAATATGTCGTATTCAGCCAACTTCTAACAGAGATTAGTTTATTTCAAGATTAAATAATATCAAAAACAAAAATCTGTTTGTAATTTTTATTTGAAAGTTGTTAAACAAATAAATTATAAAAAAAAGTATATCCTCTGGCAAGAGAGCGATAGAATTTGATCAATAATATTTTAATTATATAAATTACAACATACACCATACATCCTCTGAAAATGTAACCATCCAAACCAATAAATTATTTTAATTTGTTGTGGAAACCAATTCACAAGTATTTGGGCAAACTTTAGACTGTTTTCTCATTAATTCATTATTTTATTATTCAATATTTATTATAAAATTTCAAACTGATAACAGTATCGGAAATTATATAATGTTAATACTTCTTTATAAAAAAAATAAAAAGAATAATTTTAAATTCATAAATAAAAAAGAAATTAAATTGTAAAATAAAATATAATAATATTGCTTGGATATATTAAAAGTATTTTTTATCATTGTGAATATTGATTCAATATAAATTTTCTGGCAACGAAAGAAAAGTGTCTTTTTAGACTCGAAAGAGTTCTGATTCTATCGAAGCATGTGTAATAAGTGCAAGTGTAAGGGTAGTGGACTCGTTTCCCACTTTCCCAACAGATGTTCTCTAATCTTTTACAAGTATTACAAGCGGAGTGATAAAGATCATATCTGCACTACTGTACTGCAGAGAATAGAATGTACAACCCTCGCACTAGTGGACTAGAGCTCACTAGCCACTACCAAGGCACCTAAGTGTTAAACTTAATTGTGTTAAATTATTGTGCAAAAAAATGGGATGAAGGTTACGAAGTCGCCGCGGTCTAGTAAGTAGTGTGTGGCTTATAAGAAGTAATGCCTCGATTCTAACTCGACGTCAGACATCAAAACGAAAAACAATATGAAAAAATATTTCATCGATGACTTCCTCACCGCAGATTTCTGGCAAAAACTTACGAAAAGTTTCTCAAAAATCTGTTGTTCGGAATCGACTTTAAACTGTAGGTCCCGCCACTCATGTATCAAATTAACACGCACAACATCAATGGTGTGGGAAACTAGGTTGTAATCTTGACTAAAAGGATGTGATGACCAATTATATAAAATTTACAGCACACTACGCCCTCTCTCACATCTTCTATGATGTGCTTTTTCCGATGAAAAGAAAAAATATAAGGTTAAATTAACATATGCATTAAGCCTAGTTCAATTGTTGCCATTGTGCCATTGTCCATAAATTCCACAAGTGAGAAGATATTTAGGAGTTTGCACTCCTTCCTTTTCATTACAGTCTTTACAGAAGTCATTATCATAAAATGTGTGAGAGTCAGTGTAACGTTATGATGGCTCTTACAAAAAGATCTCTAACATAGACAGTGCTCTGTTAGCATCAGATTTTGCTCGGTTAATGTCCAAAATTGTCTTTGCTAAAATGTATGGTTTATGTCTTGGATTTTCCAACTCGAATTGATCTTCAGACGCATATTTTTATTGTATAACTTTATTGAAAATCCCTTTATAATAATCTTTATCCGTTTTTATTTCTTTTTTTGTCATTCCGTAATAATTTATTTTTATTTTACTTTCTGCCGTAATTTTCACAGTTTAGCAATTTTTTTTTCATTGTTTCCATTATGCCGGTGTTTCTTTTTTGTTTGTTTATTTTGCTATTTTTCTTCTATTGATTTTTGTTAATTAATGCAACACACAAACCACCACCAGGTATTTAATTAATAAAACACAAGTCGGTCGGGTACCAATTAAACAAACAAACATCCCCACATATGTTTGATTATTTCAAGGTAAAAAATAGAAAATAAATAAAATTGTTGTTGTTGTTTTTTTTCTACTGTCGGTGTTTGTAAGTGAATCACAAATTCTCAACGTCTGTTTTCTATTTTCTTCAATACAGCAACTTCGCATTCTCCATACAAACTGATTCCACAATACAAATTGCATTTGGTTTTTTGCTAAAAACATTTTTCACATTTATTTTTAAAATTATTATTCATTTTCAGCTTTCTTAGAACTTGACTTTATTGTGTTTGCACAGTTTCAACGGTTTTATTTTGTATTTTTAAATGGTTTCTCAACACGTCTTTTTTTCGTTCTGTCTTTTAAGGCGAGTGTATGTCATAATATTCCCAGTTAGTTGTTAAATAGTTTTATAAAAATTTAATATTAAATCGTTTCATTTTCTGTTTTTGTTTTTAATTTAAACGTCACAGAATTCAAGAAAAAAAAAAAACAATTGAATTTGCCTTGCCACGTAAATTGAACAAGTTATTCAAGTAGACAGTAATTTACCTTCACGTGGTTGGGAAAATAATAAATACAGTAAAAAAAAAAACAAAAAAAAAATAATAACAATAATAATTGCTTAAATCTATAAATAATACCCCCTTGGTTTAACATTTATTTCATTGATTGTATATACTCTGGTAATGAATCATTAAAAGTAATTACCATTGCTGTGACAATATGGTAAATTCCTTTGTAAGTCCAGTATAATTCGCTTCTTTTCAAGGGCGATCATGCTTCTAATAAACACGGCAAAATCATTTTTAATAGAAGATTTTCTTGATAAAAGAGTAGAATTCGAATCAACTCGAGTTTCTCATCGCTTTACTCAACACTAGTTCACAGAGATCAATTCTATTATTCCAAGGCTTAGTAGTACAGTAGACCAATCGCCTAAATAAATGAAGAAGAAACTCAGTACAATAGACAAGGGGTTTTTTAATGTCCTTAAATACCTATCAGGATTTCTAGAGATGGATTTCAGAGATGGCTCTACTTTTACACCATTTTTTTATTCCTTTCTGCTAACATGACTCTTTATTTTGTCTTCCTTTTTACTTTGCCAGTCTTTTAGTTTAGTTTGGTTTATTTCCATAACTATCAGCGACCTAATCTTGAAGCGAGAAAATTGTATAAATATTCAGTGCAGAAAAATTTTTCAAATTGGTCTATGGTCAACATTAGTAACGCTCGTTCTATTTCCGCATCAAATTTATGTTGCAGTCAGTATTTGTGCAGTCATATGTTGTGCAAATTTCAGTGTCAAGTGCCAAAATATTTTTTAATTGTTATCTCTTCCGGTGATGCCTTGTACATGAAACGATCCAAACGAGATGCCGGCATAATGAGCAATTACTGTAAAACTCTTTTCGTAATTTCTCTACAGTTTAATTGATTTTTTACTTATAAATTCGATTATAAATATCAACCGAATTTCATATGCTTTGCCAACTGGCAACCGCAAATTAGTAGTTACCAAAAACAAAAATTTACAAGTAAAAGTGCTGGTTTTTACAATTTTTGTCAACTGACATCTTGTCTGGAATTCGTTCTGTTACTGTCTATAATCAATATATTCTTTATGGTGTCTAGAGACTAATATTAAATATAAATTAGAATATAATTTATATGTAAACGTGTAAAATTAATAATCGAATTTCTTTTTCTTGTATTTTTCAGGTAATATTTTTTGTTGGTCATTCAAATCAATTCGTAAGTCTTGCAAAGTTGTATAATTTTATGATAAACTTAACAAAAATCAAAGCAACACTCACTATCTTATCTCAATACATATATGTTTGTAAATATTTTAAATTAATTTAAAACTGTGAACAGTTTAATAGTGTCTATTAAATCCTTTATATAATAAAGTACATTCGACGGACAGATCCCCCTCCTTCATATGGTTAATTTTGTCGTACAGTATAGTATTTTATTTCTATCCCTTTATTTATGATGTCCATAGTGACTGAAGACAGTTGTCAGTTTGTTTACATACATTTGACATGTAATTGACACTTATTTGTTAATTGTTTTTGTAAATTGTTCTTGTTTGTTCTTTGCTATTTTAGCAAGCAAAATAAATATGATTGAATATTTTATTTTTAATATAAAAACATTTCCACTTGAGGAGGAAGAAGAAAAACAATTTTAGATTTTATAGCCCGCCAGCATAATGGTTTAACACAACTGTGTTTTAAGAGAATCAGTGCTGACAACTTGTTATTATTCTTTTATGATGAGTTTGCAAATGCAATTGTGCTACTCTTGAACGAGTAATTAATGAAAGAAAGAGAGGTAGAGAGAGAGAGAGAGAGAGAGGGAGACAGGGAGAGAGAAAGAAAAGTTGAATTTTCATTTCATTATGTTTTATTACTTTAAAATAGGTCAATGATAGCAATATAAATTGAAAGTGGTTATCGAAAATTTTAGCAATTATCCTTTTACAAAAATTGCTTTACAATTAAATCGATTTATTATAAGAAAATTGTCATGATTTTCAACTGCTACGAGAATAATTATTTCTCATATTCATATTCAGTCTTAATGCCAACAAAGTACAATTGATTATTATTCTAACCTAAAAATAAGTCTATAAATAGTTTTAATTGTAAATACAGCTGCTGCTGCAGTGTGCAGTAGGCGGTATTTAAGATTTATTCGAAATCAATGATGCGTAATTAAATTGCTTTCAATGCTGTAAGGTTTGTTATTTTTTCTTTGCTTCTTTTGCAAAGAAAAAAAGCAGAAAACAAAAGACAAAATGTGATGGCAACTAGTTTAATTGCTTTTTAATGGAAAACTTAAATAAATAGTATGGACAACATTGTTTTTCTTTGTTTGTTTTTGTAATAAACGGTTACGGTGTGTATTTTTTTTTTGCTATCATTGCAATTGCTGTTGGTGTGGAAGACCATATGTCTCCCTCTTTCCGCCCCTATCTTCTTTGGTTTTTGTGTTTGTCATTTACAATATTATTCATCATATTTTTTTTCCTTCTTATGTTTTTGTAGTATTTTAAACCAACATGACATACTTTCTCAGTAATCTTGGTATTTTTTTCTCTTGTATGTGTGTACATACTTGGTAAACATTTTTTTGTTTTATTTTTATTGCATACAATTGTATTGTGTATTCACATTCTTATATAAAAGTATATGTTACTGTTGTCATATTATTGTATGTGAAAAAACATGTTTTGTTGCTTTTTTTTTAAAACAACAACCAATACCACAAGTAATAACATAGTATTCTTAGATAGTATAGAATCTGCATGTGTGTAGTTATTATTGGCTTCATAATAAAACCAGCATTCTCAGAGAAACCATTAATGTTTTACTCAAAACAGCAACAGCAACAATAACAACCAGGCAACACAGGTTTTTCTAAATCTGTTATTTTACTTCTTTTTTGGTACTTTATACTACCATTTACATTAAAATAATGGTTGGTAAGTAAAGTGCTGACAGTGTTTGTGTGATACAACAACAGCCAGGCAAATCGTAAACAGAGAGTATTATTTAGTTGCGGATTCTCATTTTCCATTATTTTTATTTTTTTTTTTTGTTTGAAATTGAAGAAAAACACATTTAACCAAGGCATAGGCATTGCTGTCGCTGCTGTCTGTATATGGAGGCAGTTTATGTGTGTTATTTTTATTTTGAAGATCGCATGTCATTTCTAAACAACACTACCACTATACCACACATTTTACACTGAGAAAAACTCTCATATAAGAAAGAACCCCTATTAATATTTACAAAAACCAGTTGTTTGCCACATAACAAGTGTATGTTTTTTTTAGACTTTAAACTTGACAATGTTTTTTTTTTCTTCGTTTCTATTCTCCGTTTTTTTTTCTTGCTGCTGCTGGTTTTCTTTTAAATTGTTGAAGATCACAAATCACACACATATGTTTTAGTTTTGATTTAATGTTGTGTTACCGTTTCTTTTAGCCAACTTTATTACCGGTTTCCTTTACTGAAAATTTCTTGTACGTAAATGTGTCAATTTTTCTTCTCTTTTTCTATTTTTTTTTTTTATTATTTATTGTTTTAATTTCAAAGAATTTTTGCTGCTGTTGCTTCACTATTTTTGTTATAAAAAAGAAGGATTTGGCGCTACAAAAAATGTCATCATATGCGAACCAAAAAAATTAAAAAGTTAATTTGAGATTGAGGTCGATCTTGGCAACAAAAAAAAAAAAAACTCGAATGAGAATTTGTGGAAAATTTTAATGGGAAAATATTGTACAAAGTGGTGTGTGCTACTCTTAACCAAAAAGATTAAAAAAGGCACCAAAAAACAATTTTTCTTTCTAGTTTTTGGGTACGATTCAAATTGGAAAAAAAAAATAAATTAATATTAATTGAAAGCTTTCAAATGGATTTTAATATGGTTTTTGAAAATTTTCTTGTTTTGTATCGTCGGGTAAAATGTAATATCACTGGCAGTTTTAATTACAACAGGCATCGCTATAGCCGTGTTTGAAAAGCAACATTGCCAACTTTAATCTGTTGGAATTAGTGAAATTTCATAGTACTTACTTATTTAATTGGTCTTACAATCCTTTAGTCAGGACTATGACGTACTTTCTCACCCCAGCCATGTTGTGTGTGTTGATTTCATCCATTAGTGGGATGCCTACAGTTTAAGGTCGACTTCGAACGACAGATTTCTGTCGAAAAAATTTTCGTAGTAGAGTTTTTGTCAGAAGATTGCTAAGAGAAAGTCGCCGAAAGAAATATTTTTCATATTTCGTTTTGTTTGAAATGTCAAGGCTGGAGTTCAAACCACAGGCTCGCGTTGAATGAGTCAACACACTACCTACTAGACTACAGCAACTTCAAATGCAATGACTTTATATTTTAAAATTTCGGAAATTAAAACAATTCGTTACCACAATTTTAGAAGTAGTCAATTAGAAAATGGGAAACAAATAATTTTGAGCTTTTAATACTTAAAGTCGGATCGATTACTAAATTCATTAAGCTTTAAACTGGTTTTTAGCTCGATTCTAAATAAGTCAATACTTTAAGTGAGAAGCTCTGATGCTTACATCTAATACTGTTAAATTGAGTTTTGGTAGCTAATATCTGAGGTATCGCTTCATGTGATGTCACAATAGACCGCTGTGTTCTCAAGTGATCTTTAAATTTACAAAGATGCCAATTTTGCCCATCGCCAAAAATCAGAATCATTTTATTAATTTGTCGCCCCGTCTTTAACATACTCCAGCAGGAAAAACAATTTGATTCACGTTATATCCGAGATTATAGTTCTCTTATAAAATTTCAATTTGAAACAAACAATACTTTTTTATTTTGAAATGATTTTTGTTGCATTCAGATGGAGTATGCCACGTTCCGTATAGTACTGCAATAACTACCAATAACAATATTTGCTGCTTAAATGCATTGCTTCCCTTATCTTATACTTTTCTAAGTATGTACTACGTGAAGTAGTATAATTATGTGTCTAAAGTTCAAGCAATAAGATTATTTTTTTTGGTTGTTCAGTATAATTTTTATAATTATAATAACACAATAATTTTTTTTTGTTTTTTGTTCTCAAGTTGTCGTGTCGTGCCTTCAATCGATCACTTGCTACGTCAGTTTTATTTTAAAGTTTTTAAGTTTAAATTCAACAACAAAAAATAGTAGCAGCAACAAAGCAATGTTGCGTGTTTAAAAAGAAAAATTAATAATTAATTAATTAAAAATAATCGCTATTACAGGGAGTATTATCTTTTTTCTTTTTTTTTTTGGCAATATTTTTTCTTAAGAATTAAAATCACTTTGAAGCGAACTTTGTCAAACCAAATGTTTGCCGTTTTTATCGATTATAAATTGCAATTTTTAGTGCACTCTTAGGAGATTGTCGTAGTGATCGAAACAAATGATAATGTAAAGCTACAAGAACTAACTAACGAACTAACCGCCTTTTAGCAGTCTTCTGGATAAGGTTAAAATCTAACTACCATCAAATCTGTTGTTCGAAGTTGACATTAAACTGTTGGATCCGTTACATATAGAGTAAATTATCAAAGTATTACAATGATCCATAGAGTCGAGTTTTATTCAGACTAAACTGAAAAAAATAGCGAATAAGTCATACAACCTTACCGCAATCTAATGACCTTTCAATATGGTGGAAGCGTTATAAATGCTCATCCAAGTCCTCTCAGTGTCTGTTTGATCATTAAAAAGGACTTTTGGTCTAACTTTGAATTATGGAACATAATATATTTTTGCTGATATAATCTGGTTGTTTGAATTTAATTACATTTGGTCAGTCTGTTTGAGATCTAAGCCAATTGTTTGATCGGATCGTAGATGTTCATAATGAATAATGTCCTTTCAATTTCACCAAGCACAAACCTTCATCTTTTTTTGGCATCAATCCAGAATTTTCGCCATAAAAGACGCCGTTGTCTAGTAGGTAGTATCGGCTTATTAGACGCAAGCGCTTATTTCAAATTTAGACATTTCGGATAAATCAAAATATGAAAAAAAATATTTCTTTCGGCGACTCTCTCCCAGTAATCTTTTGAGACTTCTAGCAAAAGTCTGTCGTCCGGAGTCGATAATAAACTGTAATCCCCACTTCTCATGTATAAAATTAACAGACACAACATGGGTTGTATAAGAAAGTCTGGGTGTAATCCTTACTAAAGGGTTGTAATAACCAATTAAGTAAGCAGTTGCTGTGACGAACAAGAGGTACTTGCCGTACGTTATGCTGAAGGAGATTTAAACAACTGATTTCCTATCATGTACTTTAACTCACTGATTCATCTTAGGTGTTAGGTTAGTCAGCGACTTTACCATGGTTCCGGAATTAGGGAATAAAAAAAAACAATTTTATATTTTTCGCTCAAGTACTATTGCTATTGAATGTGTTACCATTGTGTAAACATAGACGGCAATATCAAATAGTTTTTTTTTTTTTTTTTTTTTTTTTTATAATGTGTGCCATTTTTTGCATAACATCAGAAATTTTTTTTTCGGTTTGGTTGTGGTTTGTTTAATAAATTGGTCAAATTTCTTGGTATTGACTTTAAAAATATAAATTTATTGTGTTATACCCAGTCACTCGATATTAGTTTTCTAAAGAAATTAAATGATGGAATTTAATTCAATTCATATGAAGTAGACTTTATAATATATATCTTATAAATAGTTGAAAAATAGAATGTGTGTATTGTTTGTGTACGAGCTTGAATATAAAAATGTTTCTTAGTTGAAAGATTCTTATTCACCAACATGGCAACTTCAACAGAGTGTTATGTCAAGTTCAGTCGCTATAGTCTAGTAAGTAGTGTGTTGGCTTATTTATTTTACCCTGGCTCTGAACATCTCGAAAGAAATTTTGAATAAATATTTCTTTTAGGCCACTTCCAATGAAAAAGTTTCTTCAAACTGTCGTTCAGAATTGGGCTTTAAATGTATAAAATTATTATACACATGTGAGGAGTGAGAAGCTAGTTGGTAAACCTGACTTAAAGTTCTTTTTAAGAGTTTGATAAAAAATAAAATATTTTTCCCATTTAAAGCTGGTTAAAGCTCAATGTTGTTAGGCCAGCCAGCCAGCCATCCAACAACGAACCAGTCATATACTCGATCAACAGTAACATTGGGGGCTACCGGCGGCAGCCATAACACTTACTGTTACAATAACAATACCAACCGTATCGTGAGAGTAAGAGAGCAACGATCACAGCAGTAATCTCGCAAGTCAAGCATACCAACATTGTTGAACTGGTAAAACTGTCAGGCACAATAAAAAGAAGAAGAAAAAAGAGGAAAAAGTCACAATTTTTAACGACACAACACAGCCAGTAACTTTGAATTTTAAAATATTTTCGCCATTTAGTTGGCAGAGAACTTGCTTTCGCGTATGATCGTCCAACACACAGTTGCGGTCGTTTAAATATCGGTATAAGAAAAAATACAACAACAAATAACAAAAAAAAAAATAAGTAACTCATCTTAAACTCGGTCAATAAAAGTTCGTGCAGTGCAAAATAGAAAAAAAGTTAAATTTTATTTTTAAAAAATATATTTTTTTTTGTTGTTACAACGTCAATAACAATAAAAAAAGGTGTGTTTGAACAAAAAGAAATTATAATATTCATTTAAAATCAATTTTTTTACTACTTTTTAAATAAAAAAATGAAAAAAATTGTGTATTTAAGCTGCTGCTGCTGTTGCCTCCAATACTGCTACGACAATTGTTAATTATTTTTTGTAATTCAATACAGAAATTTTCGAGAAAAAATAAATTTCGAAAAAACCTGTTAATCAAAGTGAACTGATGGTGCTAATCAGTTTGAAAAACATGCCCAAAATGAATTTATTTTTTCAAATGATTTTGTTTTTTTTGCATTAATGTGGGCTGCGGTTCTTTTGACAAATTTTCTCTTTTTCTTTTTTTCTTTCTACTTGATTTTAAATTTTTGTTGCCATGATCTTCACCTTAAGCATGGATTCATTGAATTCACTTTTTTTTTATTTTCTTATTGCTTTCTTACCCTCCCAAATTCGAGTATCCAAGGCACTTGGAAGCTAAGCTCTCTATGTTACTAATGAATGAATCAAGTTTCTCTCACTATCTCTCTCTCTCTCTCTTTTCCTCCCTTTCTTTGTCACAAAATATTTCAAGATTTTTTTTATTTTAATTTAATTTTTTTTTTATTTTACTAATTTAATTAACATGTGAGTTACTTATGCTCGCCACCTGTAGATAAGTAATAAGAAATTTACTAAAAAGAGAAAGGAGAAATTAAATAATAAAGAACGTAGTTCTCAATGCAAAATTTTAATTAATAATTTTTAGTTATAAATTGTTTTAGCAAAAGATACAAAAGAAAACAAAACATAATAATGAAATAAAATAATAAAGGAATTACTTCTGTGTATGTACTAGAACATTAGTAAATAAAAAAATTATAAATTGAATATAAAAATTAAAAATATATATGTACGTATCTAATTTAAAATAACTTATTTAGGCTTAATGGAGAAAATGCTAACACTGGTTTTGTTGTTGTTGTAATAACTTCATTGCGTAGGTGTCTCTTAATATCCGGAAATACAAGAGAATGTTCATTTATAACCTATGTTGCATCTGTAACCATTCGGTGCCCGCTGATAGAAGCAAAATTCGGCAGACTGAGTTTTGCAATTAATAAATATGGCTTGTTGCATAAGGTCTAAGTTACTCTGCTCGTAATAATTATAATATAATTTGTAATTATATTCTAACAAATAAGTAAATACTTGCATTGTCTGTAAATTCGGAGATAGCTGACAAATATTTATCCACCCGAGTTTGGAGGTAGCTTAGAAGGCTTCAAAATTAATTAAATAAGAATAGAACAGAACCAAAAATAAAATTGTACATTAAAAAGAAGAGAATGATGGAAGAGGTGAGAAGCGGAAGAGAAAACGGGTATAAGGTGTGCCATTTTACCAACCAGGCAGTGTACAAAAAGGATCTATAGGTCCGAAGTCCTCATAAAAACTAAATCCCTTATGCCTTAAAAGATATCGTGTGCCATTATACGAAGTCTATGCACCGAAATATCTCAGCAGAGGCAAATATTTCCGACAGTCTTAGGCTTATCTGCATCACTGAACAATCTGTATATTACTCCAAATATTTTGTTTCCACAAAATTAATAAGATTAGAACCTTTCAGAGATTGCCCCACCATATCTGTGATGTCTTCCTTCAAGTATCATTTTTAAAATTAAATTCAATTTAACGGATGCCTTGGGCCCAATTTATTACATTTTTGTTACTACTTATAGCAGCCATGTTAGTCTTTTTGAAATTGATTTTCTTATAGCATTGGCAACACCACAAACACAAGCCAATTTTTATTTGACAGGTAACAACGCATACATTTTTCTGTAAAATGGTTCTTGTGTAGAATTTTATTATTTAAAATAAAGAAAAATATAAATTCAACACAAATAAAATATAAATAAAGTGAAATTTTAACAATTATTTGTGCTTAATTTGTACATTTTTTGTTGTTGGAATTTTTCACAGCAGCAAACGCTCTGTATATATGTATACACTCCTCAAGAAAAGAACAATTGGGAATAACAAGTATCACAACAAAAAGTGTTTGGTGTTTTTGTCTCACCAATTTTTGTTGAAAAATTTAGTGTTACGACAGCGTTTGCAATTTTCAAGTAGCGGTAAGTACCCTCATAAATTCCTTGGAAGCATTTTTAATAAATAATGTTCAGTTTTCAACTTTTGTTTTAGGTTTTAAAGTTTAAATAATTAATTAAAAAATAATAAAAGTTCATGAAAAAATTGCGTTAATCGAAATTGTCGGGCATTTGTTTAAAGTAAACAAAAAAAAGTTTAGTGTGTTGAAAAAAAAAAAAGAAAAAAATCGTGAAGTGATTGTAAAAAGAATCACAAACAATGAATGTCACACCCGGGGAACCCATACCTCCCGGTTTCGAAGATGAGGTCAATCGTGAACCTCAAATACAGTCTTCAGTAGATCAGTATAAAGGTAATGCCTTAATAGGCATTGAATACACCGTCGAATTGCATGAGGACGATCGTCATCAACCGGGCTACTTATGTCTTTTGTGCGATAAGCGTGGCGATCCACGCACTATTATTAATCATTGGTGTTCGTTTAATCACCGCATGAAATATCTAGAGAAACATTACCCCTCCGCTGTAAGGGAATTCCAACCTGTTAAATATAAACCGAACTCCCACAATATAATGATACTTATTGTACAGAGTTTAGCTGAAGCCATAGAGGATCATCATGGTCGCCTAAAAGTAGCGGTTATGAATGCTGATGAGTTTCGTAAACGTAAGACTCTTATAACAGAACAGATTATTCAAAAATATCACTATGACGAAAGGAATGGACCAAATTTTCTAAACGCTATTGACCGTACATTGTGGGAACAAAAAGGCACCTCTAAAAAGAAAGATGCTAACGTGGTAATTAAGGCACCAAAGCGTCTTAACGCAAATGCAACCACGTCGAAAGCCAGCACTAATAAAACATCTGCTGCTGATGATAAAAATGATCTAGATGAAATATCTTCCGATTCAGACAGCCAGGGAACTCCCAAGAAACCGAAACAATCTAAGGTTCAGGAACCAGCGTTCACAACTAAAGTTCGTAATGCTCCTGTTAAAAATGAAGAGCATGAAAAAAAGTTGCCTACACCTAAAGAATTGTCTTTGCAGGCATCTCACATTGCCCAAGAACGTTATAAATGGGAAAAGTATCGTTGTATGTTAGAAATTCAAATAAAACAAATGGAAAAAGTCCAAAGTGACTATGAGAAAGCTCCAGAAAAGCACCCTCACTATCCAGAGGAATGGAAAAAGTTTTGGAATCGCCGTTACAAAGAATTACAGGCTGAAAAGAAAGTCGATCCCAATAAATACGACTACAAACCTGAATGGATAGTGTTCTGGACTAAGCGCATGAAGGAGCTGTTTAATAATGAAATAGAGAAAAAGAAAAAAGAACTAAAGGTTAAACTGGGTCTACCCGAAGATGCTGAGGAAAAAGTTGATCAACTGAAGGAAAAGTATAAGGTGCCAGTAAATCGTGTGGGCTCTTCCAGTAAATCCAATTCTAGAACAAATGCAGCTTCAGATGTTATAGATATAAGTGATGATGATTCTCCGCATACTACTCGTTACTCAAGATCCAGGCGAACTCGATCAAGATCCCGCTCACGTTCGCCAAGAGGCAATCGCCAACGCGATTATAGACGTACACATTCCCGTTCACGCTCACGTTCGCTTTCCCCGTTTTCAGACGATGAATTTGGAGTTAACAGTCCAGCCGGTAAGCATCATTTACACAAGAAACACCATAATCCTATTCGGCCATATAATATGGACGGCGCTGCAGCCGATTATTATGCATATGGACGTCCATCGCGATATCCACCAGTCGGCCCACCTGTACCTCATTATCCGCTCTCCAGTCATCATTACCGTATCTTAGATCCTAGCAAAATACCCAAATATGAAGAATCTGACTCTAGATCCACTAAAGACTCTAAAGAAGATCCCAAAGAGGAAGAACCCGAGGGCCCCCTTACTGTTGTTGCTGTACTTCGTTTATTAACAGCTCTCGAAGAGCATTTAGGCAGTTTGGGGCCCAAAGTTGTTGATCTATTGGGCAAAGCCCTGGCCTTAGAAAAGGTTAAAGGCAATTCATCAGATGATCTTCTATTGAACGAAGATCATTGCGTTTTCTTTGAAACGATTAAAGAGAAATTAAAAGGTTTGCTGATTGCCGATGTCATTGACGATCCACAAAAAGTGCGTGCCGTCAAAAAAGCCATTAAAAATATTGCCGCCGTTATACATCAAGTGACTACCAGAGGTAAGAGTTTATTGTACATATTATGTATATGCATGTGTTTATTTGTAAGCTTTAAAACTTAAATTTTCAAAGTTTTAGATTTTAGTTTTAACAAAAAGTAAGTATGAATTGTTTTATAATTATTGATCGCCTAAGTTAGTTTTAGTTAACGTTTCGAGGTGATCGACGATTATACTACGTAAACTTTTCGTGTTGTCATACGGTTCGTTTTGGGTTGTGTTTTAAATAGAAGTGTTTGTTCAAAACAAAAAAAAAAACAAAAAAAACGAAACTTTAGTAACCACATGTCTATGGTAAGAAATAAATTAAAAACAAAAATAATAAAAAATTAAATTGCGGCTTTTTAAAATTTTATATCGCGCGGTTTTTCATTTCTAGCCAAAGGCCAAGACAAAAGATTCAATAAAGATATGAAAAGTTGAATTCCTATTGTCTAGAGAAAATATTTCGACTTTGAGAGCCTAGTTATTGGTATTAACTTTGGAAAATCAGATTAATCTCCCCTATATTGAAAGAATTTTCTCTCGAAATTTGTTTTATTATTTTTAAATTGCGATCTGGCTTTGCATTGATCAATTCTAGCTGTTTTAATTCAATTGCTTTCTCCAATCCACTTATACCAGACATCCTTACTTGCTTCGTCCCGTTTTAATAGTGAATTCCAAATGATAATTTGATTCACAAAATTTTTCACTGCTGGATTGGATTTGAATGTGTTCTTAGGTATTGGCCGGTATCATGTAGTTTTTAAGCGGTCTCTGTTTGTTTTTACCTGTGAATTGCATTCCAATCATATCCAATAACCGCGATGAACCTACTTGTAGTCTCTGCATTGCATCAAGGGGCAGAAAGTTTGCAAAATGATTGAGTGAACTATTTGTTAATGGTAATGTGCAGTTGAAAGTTTTCATACATTTTAACTTTGAGTTACGGTTTTTATAGAGTGCACATCGGAAGGACGTTGAGTACAATTATTTACTTGATACACAAAAATATTTTTAAAAATAAATAACCTATGTATTTAACAAAACATTAATGACTTCATGAATGAAGTTTGTTTGCTGTATACCACTGACAGTAAGATTCAATCTCATCATGTTCATTGGATTTCTATCTTTTTGTAATGGGCTAACTCCACAATTCGGCAATAGTTGCTATATTGTTTTGATGATACAAATTTATTACACAGTGTGGAATCGTATAATTTATGTGCATTTTTTTTTTAACGAAAATTTTGAAAGCCCGAATATTTTTTGGTGTGCTTTTATAGGTTACAATTGTACAGTTTGTAAAGTAAAGTTTGATTGAAAGTTTGAAAATGTTTAACGCGTTATGCATATATATTCGTATTTATTAACGGTTATGTTTTTAAGTCGTTTTGAGTTTGAGTATCTTGTAATACCGCGAGGTGATCTGATCGTTCCGTACGAACTTTAAAGTAAAATGAGTTAAAAGTGTGAAAAATTTGTATTTGTATCAATGAAAGGATTACAAAAAAATAATATCGTATGTCTAATTTACCAAATAAATAAGTACTTTCATTTATATAAAAAATTTTTAATAAAATTTTTGAATATTTCTCCCAACCCCACTTGTAGCCAATACTGCGGACACAGCAAAGGAAAAAGATGAAACAAATAATGAGTCTTTGACTGCAGCTCAAACGACAACAACTAGAACTTTCTCAGGCCCAAATATTAAAGATTTACCTTTCGATCGACAAACTGTGGCGGCTAAACTGGCGGCCGCCTTGGTCATACAAGGTCGTGAAGATGTCTCAACAGCCGATATGGACAAATTGATTTTTATGTTTATTTTAATGGTTAAGCTATCGAAAACAAAACGGGAAGAGGATGGTAAGCCTTTATATTGCAGTGATATTTTACCACCATTGGGCTTAGCACGTAAACCAGCAGCCGGTGTATCACTAGCTGTTCTGCCGGCTCTTGTTGACGAACTTCTAGAGAGTGAGGTAAATGCTTTGGTACAAGGCGTCGATGAAGAAATTGAAACAGTAACCAATGATAAAGAAACTAAAAATGATAATAACAGCAGTATGTTAGAGTCATTGACCGATTCCGATCTGCAAACGTTGTTGCAAAATTTTAAACATTTATCGAGCGAAGAGCAGCATCATCTGATTGCCCACCTCAAAAAATTGGAGTCAGCCGATCCTGCACGGGTAGAAAAGCTAAGAAAATTCGTAAATATTTCTGATCTGACAGGTCCAAAAGAATCACATAATACCTCTGATAATACGACTTCTATATCAAGTTCTTCACGTTCTAAGACACGTTTCGATGATTCCCCGCCTTCTGCTAGTAGAAGAAATAAAAATGCTGGTCCACCCGGCACAGAAGATGATGAGAATGATATCAGTCGCAATCGTGTTAATCCCAACAAATTTAGTTTGGATGATGACGAAGATGATGATTATAATTTCGATGAAGTATTCAAAGCTGCCTCAAGCAACGTAAATCGCTTGTCGGAAGAACACTCAGGGCAGTCAAGGAAGAACACCAAATCACCTATAGTACCGGTATCATCTTCCCCCAGTGCTTTAACCTTTAATCCTGCTGGTCTAAAGAGTTCACTTAATGACACGCACAATTTAATAGCTAATCTAATGGGCTCGTTGCAGCAAAGTAATTCAAATTCTTTAAGTTCGGCCAATAAATCATCAGCCTCGACGTCTTCTGCAAAGCCTGTACCAAAGCCAGTGCCACCAATAGAACAAGTACCGCCCCAACAGCAACGTATGTTACCACAACCGCAAGTCAATTCAATGGCCTTTTATCAACAGCAGCAACAGCAACAGCAACAAGCCGCTTATAGTGGCCAATATAATCAAATGAATCCAGCGGCTCAAGCTAATTATTACAATTCAATGGGTGGCGGCTATAACCAAAATCCTTACGATAACTATCAACAATGGGGTCAAGGTGGTCCTCAGCAAATGCCACCACAAAATATGCAACAGTTTGGGATGCAAGGTTTTGGAATGCCCCAACAGATGGGCTACAACATGTATGGACAAGGACAGAACTAAATTGTTAATTTATCAATCAAAACAAAAAAAGAAAGAAAGAAAAAAAGGAAGTTCTTCTAAACTCTATTGAAAATAAGTTTGTTTCAATTTTTTGTTATTTGCTTTTTATATTATTCGTATTTTCATTTTAATTATCCTACTCATTCTAATTCTTTAAATATCTCTTTATAAACAGCATATTATTAATAAACTTTTGAGGACATGAATCATTTTTAAATTAATTGTTGAACACATTTTATTGTAGTGAGTGCCGAAAATCGAAACCAGCAAAAGGTAAGTACGCCATTGGTTAAAGACTTTATTTATAAATGCGAAAACACAAATCAAGCGGCTGAGTATAAAAATAGTGTTTATGGTCCTAAGACTTTTTAGTAAACCCTTTGGATAACTCAACACGAAAGCAAATGATGATCTCTTCTCACAACGTCAAGAAGTAACTAAAATAGGCAGATTGCATCATAATTTGGCAATATTCATCAAATTTTTATCTTAAATATGTAAATCTTTATAACTGTAAATGTTAGATTAGAAAAAATTTATGAAAGAATAGAATCCAATCATTACTAGATTCTTTCTAAGGCCATTAGGCTCTTAATAACGCCCCGCAGATAGCTTGCGAAACAGTATAAAATTCCAAATGATTTTAGGATTACTTTCGATCATTTCCTTCTGACTTTGTATTACATATTTCATTGATCATCACAACCCTTCAGTTAGGTTACGACCCAGCTTCTCACACCACCTATGTTGCGTGTGTTAATTTTATCCATGAGTGGCGGAACTTGCAGCTTAAAATCAACTCCAAGCAATCATTTGCATTATAGTTTTACTTACTATCCGAGTTTTTGCCAGAAGATACGTTTTTGCAGCAAAAAACAGCTTTCCACGAATGGTGCTACTATCATTGGCTGTGTAGTATGAAAATGATTAATTAATATGATCAACATTCTGAGGTGAAGTTGAATTATAATGGCGCATGAGGACGCATCAAGTTTACATATTTTTGTTTCCTTAGCACAGCAACACATTAAAATTGTTCCTTTAACTACATACATATCAAAAATATCTTGATATTCTTCAAACTCACCTTGGCCTATATGTGTGAGCATTATTTACCAACACAATAACAAAAAAGGTAAGTTTGATACATTAATGTATGGCCGGTCAATTTAACAATGATGCCTAATAAAGGTAGTATAAACAAATGCACGTAATAGTACATTTTATTTACAGCGCTGTCTTTGCAAATGATAAGCAGAGGAAAAAGCCCACCACAGCCTTTATTTATAAAAATTTGTATTGTTTACAAACAATCTTAACAAAAATATGATACGAAAGAAGCATTTAACACTCGATAACAATAATTTAAATAAAGTAAAAGGTTAGTTCAAATATTTTTAACAATTTGGAGTAAAAAGTTTTATAGTTGTGAAAATTATTTTTTGTAGAATTAAATGCAAAAGTTACAGTGCAATATATACAAGAACAACCACAATTGATACAGAAACCACAAGATTCTAAAGAACATCACCATATGCTACTTAACACTACACAAGATGATCTTGAAATAGAAAATGTGGAATATTTGGAAGATAATCCTAATGTAGAGTATATAGATGGGCATAGCGAAAAAGATGATTTTGAAGATAATTTTTATCCAAATGCTATACATTGCCTTTTAGATTTGTATAAAGTGAAATACGATGGTCTCAGTGTAGAGGGAATAGATACAAAAGCGGCTAATGTATGGCGTGACATAGCCAAGAATATGCAGGAGAGTTTCTTTGAGTTCAACGAACGGCAAATACAACAAAAATTTTTGTCGTTAAGGGAACAATACTTTGCATTGCAAACGAAGGAGGACATTGAGAATTTTGATTACTTTGAGCAGTTGCATGATATCTACAGAGATCCTGGCAGAGAGAATATTATTAAACCTTTGACTACAGCAAAACATGAAAATATCTTCTATAAAGACGAAATTTTATTAAACCATACCCATTTGGAAACTGATAATGGCCACTTACATCACTTTAAAAGCGATGAAATTGTGCACAAAGAACATGAATTCATTGATATGGTGGAAAAAGAACTACAAGCAATGGAAGATGGTGTAAATTTGAATGAAAATGTAAATTTAAATGACAAAGAGGCAAGCGATAATGCCTGTAATACAGATGTTGGCGAACCTAGCTTGGATGTTACTACGAAAAGTATTAAAAGTCCTCTAAATAAGAAGGAATCCACAGAAGAGCCCCCAAAAAAGAAGGCAAAGTTATTAGAATATTTAAATATGAATGAAAACGAGCACCAAGATTTCTCTGCAGATAACTTTTCTTTATTTCAATATAATCAACAGCAAGAAAGAAGACATCGTGAAAAGATGTCACTGCTAGAGAAATCCTTGCAAATACAGGAACGTGCACTTGAACAACAACAAAAATTATTACAAGAACTAATAAAACGTTTGCCTTCTTAATTGTTTATATTTTGTATTTAATAAGACCTATACTAAACTGAAACGCAAATTCATCTGCCAAAAGGCAAATCTTCGAATTCGACTTTCTGTTCTTTAAAGATCATTTGCAGTTCATGTTGTAAAAGTTGATGTAATGTTTCATTAGTGTGACGATAAACCCACTTTCCCGTTTCAGCCGTTGAAGGTCCTACAAAATCAAAGCGTTTAGGTCCAGTCGTAGGCGAACTTAACCAGATTTGTCTATTAGGTGTTTGCCGATTAATAACATATGTGCCATGGTCAGTACCTAATTTGACAGTTAGCACGCCATCCTTTAAGAAAAGAAAAAGTTTCATATTTATAAAGTTAAGTGTGAATGAATTGTATAATCTTACACTGTAGGATATATCACTGCCTGGTAAATTATCAGTACTTTCCAGTAACTGTTCGAAATAGTCATTTATTGCATCCAATGTTTCACTGCATACTCTTTCATAAGTGACTTGATCGAGCACCGAATCTACGACATGTTCTGTGGGTTTATTACTCGAACTGTAATTTTCGTTTAAGAAGTTTATTTTTTTATTTGCAGCTATTGCTGGACTAACTAAACGATTACATGTTATTATTGAATAACATTTTAAATTTCTTCGACTTTTTGCAATATTTCTAAACGTAAGTACCGCACGTCTTAACATTTTGACACACGATAGCCAGTCAGCTGTTTATTATTTAGTTTTTAACAGAAAAGACGTGATGCCAGATTGAAACTATGTTGGGAATATTTGTTTAAATGTTTATCCATACAAGTAGGCGTGTAGTTTATAATTTATTTAACATTGAATAAAAAAAGGTATAATACATAAGGAAAATAATCATTTAATACAAATTATTATTATTATTATTATTATTAAAATGTGAATACCGTTTCATTTACATCTGGCAATAATATTCCATTAAAAATTTTCGTTTGCAGTACTTTTCTCTGCAACCCTGCTATTGTTTTTGATTCTTTGACATTTTGATTGCAACAGCACAATGGCGTCTTCGATTTTCTTTTGACAAGTAGATTTGGTTATTTTTTTGTGGTGAATGTAAGAAATAGTTTTTTTTCTTAAAGAACTAATTAGAATTTAAAAATATTTCATTTAATAATACAAAGGAAACAAAATCTTTTAGGCAAAAATGTCATTGCCAAGCAACTACAAACAAATAGCTCCCGCTCCGGCTACACCAACTGCCGGTAGTGGTAGTGGTGGTGGCAGCAGATCTCGTTCATCTGGTACGGGTAGTGCCGCGGAACGTAACAAGGATAATACACCAATTTTTACCCATAGCAATTATGGTAATCCTGCATTTACACCACAAAAAGCTGGCAAATCGTCTAGCAGTAAAAGTCAAGCCGAGAGCCGTGCACCAAAACCACCTAAACCGCCAGAGAAACCAATTTTGCCCTATATGAGATACTCCAAAAAAATATGGGATAGCGTTAAGGCTCAACATCCTGACTTAAAGTTATGGGAACTTGGTAAGAAGATAGGAGCCATGTGGAAGCAGTTGACTGAAGCAGAAAAGCAAGAGTTTGTAGATGAGTATGAAGCGGACAAGGTGGAATATGAAAAAAACTTGAAAGCCTATCATAGTTCACCTGCTTACTTGGCTTATTTGGCTGCGAAGAGTAAGACCAAGGCTGATGGCGACGTTCATGAAACACCATCAAGAGGTGGTGGAGGAAAAGGTCAACAGGAAAGGCGTATTGACATACAACCTGCTGAAGATGATGAAGATCAAGATGACGGATATTCCTTTAAGCATGTAGCTTATGCTAGATACCTTCGCAATCATCGTTTAATTAATGAAATATTCTCAGATGCTGTGGTACCAGACGTACGCTCAGTAGTTACCACCCAGCGTATGCAAGTGCTCAAGCGTCAAGTCAGTTCCTTAACAATGCATCAAACTAAACTTGAAGCGGAACTTCAACAAATGGAGGAAAAGTTCGAGGCTAAGAAGCAGCGCATGATGGAGTCAAGTTTGGCTTTTCAGGAAGAACTTAAAAGACATTGCAAACCGGCAGTAGATGAAGAAACATTCCAAAAGATGGTTCAAAAAATGTACGAAGAAATGAAACGGGAAAGACAACGTCTTATAGATGATCCCAATGCGGTTGTTAATAAGCCAGCACAAACAGCAACAGGTACTTCTGCTGGTTCTTTAACAGCAGAGGCTAAAAAAGAGGCTGCAAACGGAGTAGCACCTCCGCCTAGTGCACCTACTGCTACACAAACTAAACCGCCTCATGAGCAGGCTAGCAAAACTGATCCGGAACCAATGGATATTGAACCGCCAGCTAAACCAACAGCGCCTGTACCACCCAAGCAGGAGCATAAAACAGTAGAAATAACAAAAGTCCAAAAAATTGAAAATATTAAAGAACATGGTAAACCGAAGGCTGTAAAAAATCAAAGTGCTATATTAACACAACAGCAAAAGCAACCACCACCACCACCTCAACCGCATATTACACCAGCTGTTGAACAACCTATTCCAGCAACTCAAGCTCCTCCTCATAGTGTGGCTGGAGTTCCACCACCATCTGTGACATCTGCTCCACCCACTGGAGTTTCAAATGCGCCGCCACCAACTACGCAGCATGTGCCACCTTCAACGGTGGCTGGTCAACCACCAGCACAGCAACAGATTCCTCCTACCAGTATGCCACCTGTTCATACTCATCATCCACCTCCACCGCAACATGGTGGCGCACCACCTCCTTCACATTTGCCGCCGCATATGCAACCTCATCAATCTATGGGTGGAATGCCACCACACAGTGCTTATCCGCAATACGGACCACCACCTACTGGTCCCACACGTTCCCCCTACTATCAACCGCAATATGGAGCTCATCCGCCACCGCCGCAACAGCCGTACGGCCAATATCCTCCATATTCTCACTACCAACAACCTTATGGAGCACCTCCACCTGGCTCTCATTATATGAATTCAAGGCCACCACCACAACATAACGGTGCGGCTCCACCGCCACAACATCAGCCCGGTATTCACTATGGTGAGCACCCTGGTCCGCAGTTACCACCAGGACAAGGTGGTCCTGGCTTACCACCTCCCAGTCATATGCCACCACATGACGTGTATGGCCAACAACAGCCACCTGGTGCACCACCAACAGGTCATCCACAACTTCCGCCACCACAACAACCGTTACCAGCGGCAGCGCCAGGAGGCCCCCCACCAGGACCTTCGGGAACTCCACAACCAACTATTTCAGCACAAACCCAACCCCCACCACCAACTTCCGGCGAAAATTCATCAAAACCCGACTCAGAAGAAAATAAAGATTAAATAAATTAATCGCGGCTATAATGGCAAATTTAACATTTTAATTATAAGTTTAGGCTTCTTTTTATATGCTCCTATATATGCTCTTATCTATAATAATCATTTTCTCCTATAAAGTGTATGTTTTTCAGAGTTCTATATCTGTATCTTAATCTTTAATAAATGTGAGTGAATAAAAGTAAAGACATATATTCTATTAAAAGGAAGAAACCCTATATCTGGTCTATGGCGTTGCGAATTAAGTTAGAGAAAACATGTCATATCAATTTATAGTAACTGATAACCAAGATCTAAACAACAACTAAATTATTTTCTAAGCGCTCTGTTAAAAAAGCGCTGTGGGTATAAATAAGAAAGTTAAGTTGACATCTCTGCCTTTACTATAAATTCAGAGGTGCCACTACTTTTTTGCAGAGTGTTTGATGTTTATACTTCTTTGCAATTTTTGTAAACTTTATAAATAAATCAATATGTAAGTTAAATTATATGTATTTATCATTTTTTGTAAAGAATCACAAACATCAAATTATATAGGAATATAAAAATAAATAATTTTTAAAAATTTCCTTCCCAAAAACGTCGCGCCTAATATGACATGATTTGATAAACAGCGACATTCAACGTCTCTGGTAAGCCGTTGCTTATTGGCAAGCTACAACGGCACCCAAACTCAACAATAAACGCCCTAGGAACGCCGTTAATTTATCGGCAACGGTCGGTTTGATTTATTACTGGCGAAGAGTCTCGTGTCATTTTCACTGCGAAATTTGATTTGTTTTTTATTTCATTTTCATTTAAGTTTATTTTGCTTAATTTTTTTCATTCCACAATTATTTGGTTCATAAAAACTGGAGAAGTGTTATTTAAACTCTGTTAATAAATAGCAAATAAAAGAATTAAAAAAAAAAACGCACAATTAAGGGCAGCGAAGAGAAAATATATTGCTGAACAACGATACAACAACAAGAACAAGCATAATTTAAACAAGTTGTTGGTCGTTAATATGCATGTTTGAGTGTATGAGTGTGTATTTAAAGCAGTAAGAAGAAAAAAGTGCGAAAAAGCGCAACAGCCAGCAGCAGCAGTAGTAGCAAAAGAACAAACAGTGAAGAAAAAAAACTCAATTGTTAGACGACGAGACGAGAGACAAAGAAGTTCCAGCACAAAGCGTAAATTGTAAAGAACGCGCCTTTAACTTTCAACTCGTCATTCAAAGATTTTCATTTTCAATAAGATTCCAAGTTTAAAAAGAAATTAAACAACAGAAAAAGAATTATTTTAACTTTTTTTATTAACAAATTAAGTGCGTGTGCTTGTGTGAAAAAGTTAACGGTTAAAAAAACTAAAGAAAAATTGCAGCAAAAAACAGTTCCAGGCAGACATTAAAATTAATTTGGATTTAAGGTAAGTTTTATTATTTTAAAACTAAAAATAGATTTATACAAAAATGTCTCGTCAGTATGTGTAATTTAATATAATTTGTGGCAAAAAAAATTGTCTCATTCGTGCTGGTATTTCATGTTCTTTTTTTATTGTACGTTGTGTGGTGGTACTCGCTTGCATTTTTGGAATTTAATGGAATGAGTCATGTTGGCAATAATCAGTGCCGGTTTTACATTTTCTTTTGTCTCTCGTTTGGGTTTTTTTTTTTTTTTTTTTTTTTTTTTTTTTTTTTTTTTTTTTTTTTTTTTTTTTTTTTTTNTATTGGCCGGTCTCGTTTTCAATCTCCTTCTTATTGTTCTTATTGTTGTTTTTCCATTTATATATCTTGACAATTTTGACATTGTTGTTTACATTCATATTCGTTGGAGTAAGTTAGGGTTGCCAAGTGGTCGCTTTCGTTAACTGAATAACGTTTAACCCTTTTCAAAGTCATTGACTTTTTAACACACTTTGGTGTTGTTGCGACATTTCCATTATTTTCATTTTCTAATTATGTATTTGTTTATATTGTTAAAAATATTAACCCTTAAGTGTTGTGAGATTTTTATAAGGATTGTTTATTTATTTGGATTATTTTTTACTGTATCGCATTGTGAACATCTAAAAACGTGACATTTCATAAATTTCAACCACTTTTTGTGTCTACGATTATTTTACGAGTGTTTATATGCACTTTCTTTGCCTTTGTCTTTTATTTTCCTTAATGATTTATCTGGTAAAATAAATAAAAAATCATGGCATACAATACCAAGATAAGATTTGATTCCAAAATTGATGAAAAGGCAAATGCTAAAATATTTCCTATATTGAAAGTTAGGTAAGATAGCAAAGGCAGATATGAAAAGTACGTCTCTACCCAACGGCCAGGAAATAACCCATTATAGGTACCTTGCATTTCGCATTGTATTGGGATACAGTATTGATTAAAAGTCGCAAATTGCCTAAAATTGATCTTTTGTTTATTTAAGAATTTAATAAAAATTATTTGTTTATTGTGTTTTCTATTAAATATTTCTTTCTTTATTTATTCCTCCGTATATTCTACATTTAACTTTTCTCTTTGCTTATTATAAGTAATTGTTTCCTTTGTTATGTCGTTTAGTCTTGTCTCTATGGTTTTTCCATTTTACTTGCGATCTTATACTGTAAAACTACGGACTTGCTTTCATTTTTCTCTTATTTTTTCATTTGTCAAAATCATTCATTCATACAATACTACTTCATTTCGGAAACGTTAATATTTTTTTTTATGTGGGAAATTTGTCAACTCGAGTTGATATTTAAAATTTTTCGTATAATATTGGAGATGTATTGTTCTCCATCATCAAAAATTAAACATGCTTAATCAAGGCGACAAAATTCTCAAAATTCTATTTGAAATTTAATTTATTCTCAAATATTAATCTGTGGGGATGTTTTAATATAGAAAAATTGAGTTAATTGACCTATTCTGATTTTCCTTCCTTCTTGTTCAAATTGAAATTGTTAATTGTTTACACCTCTGAAAATTCTGTTGTACTCGTTAATGGGTTAGTTTCAATCACATTTAATTGGAAAAATTTCAATTTCTATTACTTTGCTGGAATTATTTTTATCAAAACTAATTTCCAATTTTGCATAAAAATGTGAAGAATATGATCGCTTTGGAACAGTACGACGTGAGATTATAAACACTTGACTTGTTTATCTGTTTCCATTTTTATTATTTTCCATAAATACAATAATTTGTAAATGAAATGAAAATTATTTTCTATCTGCCTGTCTTTCCCCGTCTGGCAATTCATAATTGTATATCCAAAGTCATCACGTGATTGATCGATCAACAACAACGCCAACTTTATTATAAACGCCACTTTAAAAATAAGAATTTAAATTGTATTCTATTTAAAGAGAACGAATAAATAAATAAAAAATAATGAAACGGAGACAATTTTTCAATTGTCAATTAATTTTAATTTTTTTTTCATCGTTTTGTTTGTATTTTTCCAAACATATCTCTGTGAGAGTATTGCATTAAGAAGTGTTGACAATTCTCTTTAAATCGCAAAGTATGAAATAAATGTTAAATTACGGTAAAGTTTTAATGATTTAAATTTTTATTTAGATAATGAGCTTTAAAATTATAGAAAACCTTTAAAATATGTACTAAATCGTATTTTTTTTTTATTGAAACAATATGTTTAAATACACACCGGTATATATATTTGTAATTTATATTTGTAGGCAGCGAATAGTTAATAAATTATAATTGCAGTTTATTTATAAAAGTTATAAATGGCATTAGTAATTCATAAATTACATACTTCACAGTTATATGCCTTCATTTTAATATGTACTTGCAGTAGCGGAAAAAATTCTAGCAGAAATTTTTATTTAACTGTGCTAAGTACTAAGGCCATAGTCTTTGGAGAGAATCTACACCACTATTCTCGCTCTGTAGAGGCAAAATAATTGTAGCACTATATAAAAGCATAAAAAAGTTTTTACTTAGGTTATAAAAAGCTTATTATTTGGCGTCCTATTCCATACATAGGCCATAGTTTATGTATAGCGTCGTTAATCCTAAAGCAGAACGGGATCAATCGTATTAAGGTGTTGGTTTGAATTCCACCTCCGGTAACATCACAAGGAGTATGCCTCTTTACTTCATTTTAAGGACATTTGATACAGGTCGTTAAGGTTATAAATGCAGCATATTGGGAGACTTACAACTTCTCCCTTCTGGAGGAGCTGAATCTGGGTTGGCATTTTGAATAAGTGGTGATCGGATCGTTCTGGAAACTTTATTTAATTGTTGTGAGAACTGCAATTTGTTTCACTGATTGAGTGGCGTGCATGGAACACAGAGGCTATCAAATATGATTTCCAGGTTTTTTGGTGGTTTGATCGCCTGTATTTGCGCATCATCAACCGCCGCATTCAGTTCTAGCAGTTTTATTTATTATTTTCCCTGCTGGAAGTTCGATATAAGGATCATAGTATATGCAACATAAAGGAACATAACTGTTCTTAAACTTTGCACATACTACATTAAGTAGTCCATGCTGCCTTTTATTAAAAATATGGGATGTCTCCCATTTTTATCTAGAGTCACCACCGCGTATGTATTTTGTATCTGTATAATTTTTGTTTTGGGAGGATTTTTTGTATTACTTTTCTGGTGCATGAAGAACAATATTTACCACGATCCATTTCAAATTTTTAAAGAGACAATTTCAGTAAGAGGGTACCTTACACGAATAAAGTGATATTCAAGAAATGATACAGTTCAGCTACCATTAGTTTGCGCAGAAAAAAGCACAAGCGATAGATAACAAAATAAATTTTATTGTTTAAAAACTTTACAGACTTGTTTAAATAAAAATTGTTTTTACTTAAATGAATGTCTCTTAAAATTAACCTATTCGTGCCATAGTTTTGTACATCACTGTGTCTATATACAATGCTTTCAAATATTGCTTTGTCGCTGTATGTGCTGATGAGTTTATTCGTATTGATCATCTTGCATTTTCATCAACCATGTACACACTACGCCAATAATTACAAGCAACAAAAACCAAAAAAAAAAAAACCGTTTGCATTTGAATGTTTATTGATGTTGAGATCACCGAAAGTGGCAGTTTTGTTTCTCTTCCTCTCTTTCTCACAGGTGTGTGCACGCCAATACATATAAAAAACAATGAAATTTGTTAATGACACAATTACAAATACAAATACAGACTTTTTTCCTAAAGAGTATAACATAACACATACTCGCAGGCTAAGACACTGAGAGAAATGTTGTGTAAATATGTACCTGCGTAAACATTTTTTAATATAGTGACGTGCATTAATAAATCAGTCAGCATGCTATTTTTAGATGTTAGTAACTGTTATAAAAATGTTATTAAATTTAAATCAATGTTGATATCAAGAAATTATTTCGAGTAATGCCATAAAGACATAAGAGGCACCAAATATTGCGCGCCAATCTATCCAAAATAGGATACATGGATATGATTATTTTAAAGTAGCGTGCATTCGGCTAAGCGCATTTAGGCTAATTTCTATTTTTGCTCGCAGCAATGAACGAATTAGCACCATCAATACAATAGAATGCATGAAAAAATTGTTTTAAAAAACATTGATCAGACAAATCGAATGGCTGACGTGTCTCTAGTCAACTATGATTTTGAATGATTTGAAGGGGTCAAGCGAAACAGTCCCAGAGTGCAATTTTCCCAGCAATTGTGGACTTTCGAGCTGCTTACAGTCGGAAGTTTATGTCATCAAAAGATGTGCATGTGTTCTGGTTGATATTTAAGATTTCTTGTCTTTACTTTTCTAAATTTTTTAACTATGTTAACTTAACAGTCTCTGTTCACTGTAAAAAAATGAATATAACTTTCGCATGTAACTTCACACATAAAAGATGTGCTCAATTGAACGTGGGCCGAAAGTAAAAAGATTGGACAGCAATACTATCTGACAGTCAGGGCGTCTCATCCAGGTTGGAATTCGTGACAATGAACAGGCAGCTCAGCTTGCGGTGGGGCAAGGAGTTAGCTTTTACGTCGCTGTTGAGGCTAGAACTTTGCTCGATGAAAGGCGAGGTGATCTATTTTTTGGATAATCGCTTGTTTGCGAGGAATTGCATCGAAAAAATAAAACATTAGTGGTTTCTTTAAATGTCTATTACTTCTCTAGATTTCTTCCTTTAAATCGTTTTTAATGTTTTTTTATACAAATTTTAAGTTCCATAAAAAGCTTGGTAAATAAATAAGAATTTAAATAGATTTCTTGTGATACGAAATAGTGAATCAAATGTGACCTTAAAATTCCATTATACTATGATAAACAACATAGTTTATCATTTAATTAAACAGTTTTTTCAAGCATTTGAATGCTTCTTTATCTTTTCAGAAATATGCCGCTAAACTTAAAAAGGAAATTAATTTTTGTCATACAATAGTTTCACAAGTGTTTTCTGGAAGCATTTTTTTTTAATGTGAATCATTTGAAAAAAAATATATTTTTAGTCTACTTTTTTTTATAACAATCATAACCGTAATCAAAAGGTGTTGTTGTTGACACTGTGTAATTGCGAATTATTTTTGCACATTTTAATACGCATACTTTAAGTTGGCAACTCTATGTTATTGATATTTAGTACATGTGTATGTCTTGACAACATTATTAACACCTTTTCTCTATTGCAACAACAATATTTGTAACTGTAACAACATGTGTTTTTTGTTATTGCATTTACTGTTACTGCAACTATTTTCTCGATTTCCCTTTTTGATAAGATTTACTTTGTGTCATCATATCTTTTCCATATTGAACATCAAGTAACATTATTTTCTTTGACAATTTTTTGTTTTTTCGAAATTTTCTTTTGATTATTTTTATATTGTTTGAATGGAATCTTTTTTATTTTTGTTTGTATACACGTATATATATGGTATATATGTATGTTTTCTTTAAAAATATTGTATTAGTTTTTCATTTTGGCCAATTAACATTGTGTTTTTATTCCTACTTTCCTCTCTTTATGGTTGAGATAAAAGATCATCATTTGTTTAGTTGTTTAATATTTATTTTAATATTTTGTTTATTTTGTTGCTGCTGAGTATAGTCGACTCTCTCGGGCTCTCTCTCTACATCCATATATATTTATATATTTACATACATGCATAAATACATTGATAAAAACCAGTTTTTTCACTACACATGTTTGCTTTTTTCTCCGTGTTGGTGAGTTTATTTAACCTTTTTTTATTATTGCTAATGCTGCTGCTGCTATTGTTGTTGTTGTTATTATTGCTGTTAAAACCTTTTGTGTATCATCATTTGCTAAATACACAAAAAAAGAGCTCATAACTCTCCAAGTTTAAAAACAACTAACAACAGACCGGTCACCTTTTACACAGAAATTAGAAAATTCCTAGAATCTACACTGTTTCACTGGCTTTATTAAAATCGGTTGCTGTGCTTAGTTCCTCGTCATCATTCGTTCTGCCCTGCTCTAGTTCTCTTATATAATAATTTTCATCTTTATTCAAATATTCCCTACATTTCTTTCTCTGTGTGTTTGTGTGTGTGTGTGTGTGTGTATGTTTCTCTTTTATTATCGTTTTTAATTATTCTAAAAATAATTTCGTTTGTTACTACGTTTTCATCATTATTTTTAACTTTTTTCTTATTATTTGCTTTTCACTTTTGTTTAATTATTTGATCAAAACCACCTGTTTGAAGTCTGGCTTTTTTGTTGCTCTCCTGAAGCTATCTCTCACTCTCGTTTTCTCTCTTCGCTTTTTATTCTCTTTTAGATTGTTTTTATTGTTCGTCACGCAGCAGCAAGTGTTGCTCTGTGAATTGTTTTTGAATTCTTCATGGTTTTCTAGTGTTGCCCATAACTTTAAAATTGTATTTATACCCAAGGTGATGAAGGGTTATTTAAGGGGTTTGTAAAGATCTTAAGCATTTTATAACCTTCGCAGCACTGTTAATTATGTTTAAAACAATAAATTTCTACGGGGTCCTTTAAGTTTCATTTGAGCGTAATTGCGGAGATGTCATGAATCCCACAAATTCTGATTATCCGATATAGTTTCCCTTATATATGTACATATGTATGTGCATGCATAATTGGTCATTGCTCTTCAGTTAGGATTGCGACATAGCTTCTCACACCACTTATGTTGTGTGTGTTAATTTCATCCATAAGTGGTGGAACTCTGAGTGACAGATTTTTGAGAAACTTTCTCATGGCAATTTTATTTACTCTTAGAGTTTCTGCCAGGAATCTATTCAGGCTAAGTCGACGAAGAAATATTTCGTTTTGTTGGAGATGTCTGACCTGTGGTTTGAACCGGTGGCATCACGTCTAATAAGCCAATACTCTACCTACCATACAACGTCGAATACAGAAACGATATTTTCGCGTACTCTGTGATAATGTAAATGCCTGACAACATTAGTAGACCCTGTATATTGTATAGTGGCTCTATTATGTCGACCATAATCATTTCATAATTTTCAAAAAGTGCTAAAATGAATGTGTGAGCTTTTCCAGTCTCCTTTGCGTTTTTAAGAAAGTTGACGTTATACAATCATATTGAGTTTATTATTTACAAAAATTTAAAGTTTTGTATTTTTAAAAATAAAAATTTGAACCCTGAAAATGCAGCGACATTAACGCTAAAAACAATGCTAAATGCCTCGAGTTGGCAATGCTGACAATGATCTCATACAAAATTAAATCACTCCTAAACTCTTACAAAGCCAAATAAGTCACTCTCCTTTTATATTGAAACAACAAAAAGAGGATAGAGAAGAGAGTACGTCTTTATTATCATTTCATGGCATTGCATGTAAAAATTTACAATGTTAAAATATATATGACAACAACATGACAATGAGATAACTGAGTAAAACTACAAGTCACAGACAGAAGAGGAGTAAATATCAAAAAGAGAAGAAGAGAAATTTAGAGAAACAAATAATAAACAAGTTGCGTGTAATTCTTATGGTTTTTGTGATGTATTGTTGCTGCATACAATAATTATACATTTTGTACTAAACTTTCGTTGCGAGCACAACGGCGGTTTCGCAAATAAGTTTACAAAAAAAAACGAAGAAAATAAAAATTACTGTTTTAATGTGGTCGACGTGATAATTTTTATTTCATTGTTTTCTTTTTATTATCATTCATTATATTATTTTTCTTATAAGTTAATAAATCACAAACGGTGTGTTTACAACAAAATAAAACAAAAAAAAAATAATAATTCAAGAATATAAAATAGATGTTAAGTTTTTCTTCTTCTAGTTGATGAGTTGTCACTCTCTCACTTAATGGTTTAGCTCTTATTGTTGTAAGTTGAACAACATTTCTAATATTACAATTGCTACGTTTATATCATTGTGTATGTGTGTGTTAAAATAAAGTCGTTTAAAGTGTAAGATAAAGAAAGTAAATCAAATTTTCTCTCGTACACACGATTTTGTTTAAATTTGTTGTCAATTTTTTTTCTTCATATTATTGTTACTGTGAGAATTTTGTGTTTTTTTTTCGTTTTTATTGCTCATTTTAACGACGACAACTCATGTGATGATAACGATAATGATGTTGAATATGTTTTTGTTGTGTTGTTGCTAATGTGTGTTGTATATGTAGTGTTTTTTTTTATAATTTCCGGCTTGTCACAAAAGAAATAAAATTCGTTGGGGTTTTATTGTTTATTGTATTTTTTTTTTGTTACTAAAGTTTGTTAATTTTTTTCTAATGAAGGTGTAGTTAATATCTTATTCATTTCATTTTTGTGCGAGATTTTCCAAAAAGAAAATATTTGAAATATTTTTCAGTGTTTGTTCGTCCCTGTTTTTTAATTTGAAATAAAAAAATTCATTGATATTTGCAAAGCTAATGTTTAATTATTTTTTCAAAAACCTAACTAAATAAGCTATAAAATAAATAAAAAAAAAATATTTGATAATATTTGAAAAATTTAAAAAATTTTATTTAATTTTCTACCACAAACTGAAACCTCTTAATTACAACAGGTACGTTTAAAAATTGATCACTCATTAACATAATATTATTTACAAAACCATAAAAAAACACTTGATGATATCAAATAACGAAATAGGAGGCCTATAACAGCTTCTGCCGCTTAGATTGCCGCTCTAGACAATCATTGCTGATTAGTAAATTTGACGTTTGATCTATATATTCAACTGAAGTACATAGTATTTGAAAATAGTGTTCAGACTGCTTATACTAATCGAAAAATCTAAAAAATTTAATCTCTTAAAGCTATAATTTCGGTAAAAGTTTTATTTTATAATAAGGCTTGGTTCTTTCCTTTAAATGTGAGATACAGTGTTGTTTAGATAATCTCCCCTGGATTAGTTACATTAGCCTATCCTTTTTTCTGGCTGTATCTTGGCTATAACAAGAAGAATGTTTGTTTTTAAATTCTCTAATACTAAGAAGTCGTCGTAGTCTAGTAGGCTTATTATACGTAAGGCCACAGTTCAAACCCCAGGTTTGAAGGTTTCTTCGGTGACATCTTTTCAGCAGATTTCTGGCAAAAACTATTAGAGTAAATAAAATTGGCACGAAAAATGTCTCCCTAAAGACAATGAGGTGTTAATTATGGTCTTGAACTAAAATATTTTTCACCTTTACAGCCAAGAGCAGAATGTTTTGGGGGAAACAAACTGGCGAATAAATATTATGCTTTTTGTCATTTTTGCTTTGAATAATGTGTTTTTTTATTGTTATCGAATGTATAATTATGTGTGTATGTGGCGGCGTCCCAAGAGATTTTAAAATTATTCTAGTCCCTCTTCTTCTACCTGGCTAAAGAGATATTTTTGTTTGTATACATGACATACATGACTATCTAATCTCTTGGTTCTTATGTTTTTTTGTTTTTTACTCTGATTCCATGTACAATAAATACATAGGGCTTTTTTTGAAACTTCAAAGTAAATATTTATTTGCTTTTTTTATTATTATTAATGTTGTGGTTTGCTTTTGTTGTAGAATAATGTGAAATCTTGTTTAATTTAAATTAAAAATTTTTCTTCTCTTATATTTTTCTTCTGTTTCGTATTCATTTCGTTCTATTACATACCTTGGTACTTAATGGTCGATTACGTGATATTTAATAATGATAAATTGCATATACATTTTGTATAATAATTCACATATTCGTAAAGAAATAATTACTAATCACAATTTTCTTCCCATGTTATCTTTACTCACTTATTACACTACATTTAGTCAAGATTATGACCTACATGGCTTCTAACACCACCCATGTTGTTTTGCTTGTTAATTTTATCCATAAGTGAGGGGATCTATAATTTAATGTGGACCCCTAATGAAAGATTTTTCAGAAACTTATTGTTTTCAATTTTGTTTACTCTTGAGAGTTTTTACAACCAGATTACTAAAAGTTAGCCGTCGGACTCGCGTCTAATAAACTACCACACTACTTACTAGTCTACGGCGATTTCGGTCTCTTATTTTTTAAGGTCATTGCCAAGTGGATGGTACGATATTTTGTAAAAAAATATGTTTTTATATCCCAAGTCTGTTGACCATTTTGACTTTTCTAGTCGTTTTGTCTTGTTAAATGTGTTTTTCCGTTGAAAATAGAGTCATAGTTTCATAAAAAAAAGTTAGGTGTTAATGACCAAGTCATGTAAATTTATTTGTAAACAAGAAAAACATTTTGAAATTAAAACTAAAACAGAAAGAAATATTATTTATTAAAAAATCAAAAGTTTTAAAAGTATAGAAAACCTGTACGAAGTGAAATAAATTTAAAAAAAAATCTCTTTACAAATGTACATAAAGGTTAGCTTGTTATTCATAATAGAACTATTGAAAAATCAGTTACAGTTTTTTCTATTTGTTTTAATTTTAGTTTATATGTTTAGTTTAAATTTATCAAGCGTTTTTCGTTTATTTTTATCAGTTATTACTCACAATTTCATTTTCAGTTAAAATATCTGAATCAATTACCATATAACTGCCCTTTCTCCGTTTTTATAACTGTTGTATCCTTTTTTTTTATTAGTTTTTTAATTGTATTTTCTCGTATTCTGATTTTATATTCATATTTCCTCTATTTGTGTTCTCGAATTTCCTTTTTAAAACATTGGCGGGCTTAAATTTCATTCATGAACCGTATTACCATGTTTTGAACTTTTTTTAATGTTATCCACAACATATAATTCCTTGCAACTTCAAACTGCACAACATTGACTCTGTTTTCTTTTTAAAGCTTTTCACAGATGTATGCTGCTTTTGTATATAAGCATGCATGAAACTCATTTCGTTTGCGTTAAGTTTCTTTAAATGTCCAGAGAGTTCTTGTGCTCCCTTTAGAGATAATAGATCAAATACATACATATCTGTATGAATGCGATGATTGTATATAAAAATGTACTTTAGTTTTGAAATATCGATGATATGCGTTCTTTCTCTTTTAATGCTTCATAAGAAGTAAATGATATATTTATTATACATTCATACTTACACAAACACGCATGCATACATACATATACATGAATTTGTTTTTATTCAATTTCAATTCAATATTTTTTTCGCTGATTCTATTACTACTGACTTTATTGTATGGTGGCCGGCTGGCTTAGTAGCAGCGGCGGTAGCAGCTACAACCACTGCTGTTGTTGTTATTATGATAAAGGCGTCTAATGATGGTGTTGTGTATGAGTTTTGTTGAGTGTGAGTTGGTACTATATTTTACTTCTCTTGTTGAATGTATACATGTACATATGTGTGTACTGGTATTTGTGTAAACATATACAAAAGAAAATAACTTCTTTCTTTTTTTGTATGTTTTATTTTGTTGCTGTTTTTGTGTTGTTGTTCTTGTTACAGTGAAAAACAATTATGAATACATGTTAGGAGTATGCATGTAATAAATAATATGGTGTTCGGTAAGATCAACATAAGTCCTTTACGACCGAAATGACATCAAATTGCAAACGTGTTTTGTAACCGTGGGGATTCCTGTGAAAACTAAAGAAAAAAAAAATGGGGAAATTTTGCAAATATTGATTTTTAAGATTATTTCAAATCAATATTGATTGCAGCTATGTCGTAGGTGGCGTAAATATCAGTGAGTCTCGATTTTGGCATACTTTTATAAGCATTTTATCCGGCATTTCACCACTGGCAGCTGACATTTTATCTTCTGGGACACTACCTTGCCCCTCAAAAAATAGTCTTGTAGGGTTAAAGCCTATAATGGTATCGCGTTAAAACCACACTTTAATCTAGTACAATATGTGTCAGTAATCATTGCACAGCATCTTGCTTCATTGAGTGTAAAATTGCTCACAAAACTCATCTCTCAATAGTTTCACGGAATCAAATGTCATGGGGCATGTAACACCATCTTGTTTAGACCCATACATTAACTAAGGCAATTTATAAAACCGTTATCATCGATTTTTATCACCCTTATTCCTATCGTCTTTGAATATCGATTTTTTATACATAGGGCGAGAGGTTTTATGACAGAATCATAGGTTAGGACTTGTTAAATCAAAGCTCACTTAAGCATAGATAGGTGAAGTGAAGTCACAAGCCCATGGCTCATTCTCTACTACACAATTTCGCGGTAAAATGTTTGTGACCAGGATCCCATATTAGATTAACACAAAACTGCCGCAAGATTCGATGAAAGAAGTCGCTGAATTTGATAACCAGTTTTGAAGGTTACTTCTGAAAGAGATTTGATTATTATTTAATCTTTGTTATTGTTAATAACACTACACTGGTCGGAGAGATATCCTTTAGTAAGACTTTCGTAAAAAATTATTTCAAAGAATCCCTAAGACTATGTTCGAGGATCAGTCTGCCATAGTTTGAATTTTAATATGAAATATCCTATTAGGACTGTTATAGGCTTAGAAGAGCTATAGTCTGTTTCATTCCGACTTTAGGGATTCGCAGAGCAGATATCTCAGTGCTCAGAGGAATAAAATGCCGTATGTTAGAAACACAATGGCTGTAAGTCATGATATGATATCATGGTGTAGTTCTAAATAATTTGGAATAAAGTATTCAATTTCTTGCAAAAATTAAGTTTTTTTTTACCGCAAAGTGTATTTGCTTATAGATTTTTATTTTCTTTTTTACAACTTTTTTAGAATTGTTCACATTAATAGTTAAAAAAATTAATTGTTAAGAAAGACTAATTTTCGATGCCAAAATTGTTACTACGTCTTGTTTGCAGTCATTTTGTTTATTATATTGGTCAATAAATAATTTTTCTTAGTTTTTAAGTCAGATTTTGTTACAAAAACTTAAAAAAAGAAATGAAACGATAGTATTTTTAAAATATAGAGGTTTTCTTTATAATGCTATATATATCCTTATATCAATTTTTCTAGTTTATTATAGTCCTTTATAAGCATTTGAATTGAGAAGAAAAAAAATTATTAAACACCTGAAGTAATATTTTTGTATTATAAAATTAAAAGACAAAATGATCTTTATTATACTATATATAAATTTATTTTAATAAAAATTATCCAAAAAGGAATAATAACTGGTGCAAATGCGTTTAAATTAATGAAGAGCATCGATTACTGCACTCAAATGAAAGCTCTTAAAAACAATTCATAGAACTTTAAACTTTAAATATTGATCAATGCAATTTTACCAAACAGATAGTTTCATAATTTATATATACCTGTATATGAATGCGATTGGAGCATGATAGCCAATTGAAAAATCGAGATATTCAAAAATTTCTTTGACTATACTATTTAATTTTAGGTGTTACAGTGTACGATAGTAAGGAATATTCGATCTGAAGATAATAATTTTTAAGTAGATTAAACGAAACCTTGTTTCAGTGCTAACCATTGCGATTTTAACGAATATTGTTGAAATGTCAAAATGGAGAACGTCAATTTTTAACCTCGTTATCCTGCCTATCGAGTCGGGAAAAGTGGTGTGACAACTTTCATAAGAAAAAGGACGGTGAATGAATGTAAAAACCGCAAACATCGAGTACGGTTGCCATGTAAGCACTGTTATGATCATCCAGACCTAAACATTGCGCAAGTGTTGGCGAATAATAAACAAATCGAAAATGAATTATTCAGCACCATCACCACAATACTACAGTGTTTTCGTCACCATCATTTCCCCTCATTTTGGGTATTTCGTTGTGAATACTGCCCTATTTTGGCACTTGCCAGAATTTAGACCATTTTTTATTCTAAACTGCTACAATTGATCTCTTGATATTTTTAAGGGGAAATAGTTCAGATAAAGTTAGTCGCATGCACAGAAATAGTGCAGTTTCCGTTTCCAAAATGCGAAACTGTCAGAACCTTAAAGCATATCATAATAAACCTTTTAGTAGTTTGAATTTTCTCACAGATTTTCAATGATATTAAATCATTTGCCTGACATGCCGTTACTACGTTACGGTTACGTTTACGTAAACATTCTAATGAAAGTTAAGTTTGTTTTTGAACTCAAATATTTAGAGCAGAGGTATTGTTTATTTACTTTGTAGAGTGTAGAAAAATTCTTTTTAAGCTTATAAAAATACTTCTCCATACAAACTTGCATCGGGTACATTTCATTGATTATTTTTTAAATCATTTGAACTGTTCTACAATAAATGGACCAACTAATCAACCACATTAACGAGAGTGTATATGCGTCTATAGGGATCGATTTAGAACACAAAAGTATTTTAATTTGTTACACCTTCTTGTGTAAATAATTAAAATCATCTTTAAGAATAAAATGAAAGAGAACAACAATACCAAAAACTAAACTTTATGCAATGTAAAGATTTTAATAGTGCATCCTCAATGGCGAACATTAATATCCATGATGTTTCGAATTCGAAATAGTTTTGAAATTTGTTTTGGAAATATTTACCATCAAAGAAAAAATAAACTTTTTTTTTGGAACAAATAGACAAAGTTTAAAAATCTAAACAAAATACTGCACGTATTACACCATTTCCACATGTATTCAAAAAATACTTTTGTTTTTCTTTTTAAAGTCCTAAGTCTCTGCTAAGAAAGGTGTAACTGTCGGGGATCTGGGATATATCTCAGCCAGATTCAAGCAGGGTATGTGGATATAAAAGTACATTTTTTAATCTAACTGGAAATGGTGTAAAAAATAATAATTATGTACAAGAAACTATGAGAAAAAAAAAAAGAATTTATTAAACTTTAAGTAAACAATTTCCAAAATATCATGCTGGAAGCAAAATAAAAAATATAGACTTGTTCTATATTTAATATATGTATTTTGTAAAAATTCGCCGTCTGTCTGACTGTTTTCCTAATCTGCCAGACGTTTTACTACATAAATATTGAAAATAACAAGAAAATTTTCTTTTGTTGTTGTTTATATTAATCTCTCCAGTTAGTCTATATGGTATTATATGGACTGAAAGGTGATGTTTTATAAACTAAATAAAATTTCAATTCGTTTTTTCCTCTACTTGTTATTTGCAAAAGCCGTGAATTGTTTTTCTTTTCTCCATTTGATGCGATGCAAGTGAAAATATAAATTTTAACGTTAAACATGTTCAGTTGCTGTTCAGTTGTACGCGGATTAAGTTCGCAATAGAAACGGGAAAAAAGAAAAATAAAAAATCTAAAAAAAAACCGATATTTTATAGAAAGCTTGAATATAAGAAATTTATTTGAAAATGAATACAAATTCACCACGTTTAAATCGGCCCCGTCTTGCCGTTGCACCACCAGAAGCAATACGTTATCCTACAACGGATATACGTACCTCACATACTATAAACATACCACCGACATTGGGTCAGCATATAAATCGTACTTATCAAGGATTAAAAACTTGTAGGTGTAACAAGATAATCTAACTGAAAAATATGTGATTTTTTAATGGGAATTTATAAATGAAAAAGAATTTAAATTAAAAAAAGTATAATTTTTTGAAAAATTATAAAAAAAATTTTTCGAAAATTTAATGAAATTTCCTTAATTCGATTCTTTGTTAATTTCTTTTTAATCAATTTAAAAATATTGATCGATTTACATAGTACAATAGGAACCAAAAGTGAACACTGACAAGTCACTTATTTGGTAGAAAACAAGGACAGTTATATATACACAAAAGTAGAATTTAAAACTACTTTTGACAGACCCCAGACTGTCCAAATAATATTTTTTTTTTGTTTCTTCTTTCTTTTCTTAAAAACGACCAACACTCAGGGAATGATCTCTGCTTATGCAGTGTATTGCGTTAGCACTACGAAAGTAGGTTGTAGGATGGAGATAGGTTGTAGCAAGGATTACAGCAGAATAGGAACAGTATTACGTACTTCGAAAACGAGTCTACTTTTTCAATGGAAACTTCTTCCAGAAAGTTTTAGATCATATTCAATTCAATTTTGTAATTACCAAGTCTTCGTTTTGACGACCATCGATCTTCAAATGGATTAGAATTAGACACTGGAACATTTTTCACTAATTTAGTGAATATCTCGTCTCTTAACTGAAAGAGCAATATTGTTTCTGTTATCAAGCATATGCCAGTTGACTCCTATTTTAACAGTTCTCTGGGTGTAGGTCGGTTAATTGTTTAAAAATCTGAAACAACAGCTCCCCAGACAAGAGGCTTGAATTCAATTATACGATTACCTCGCAAACAAATCTATTTTGAAAATCTTAACAAATCTTAGTTTTTGAAGGATGCTAAAAAACTGAGAGAAATTGAAGATGCACAAAGTATTTAGTTAGCTCAAAGAAGACTTTGTTGAAAACGAAAATGATTTTTTATCTTAAAATCTGTATTTCATAAAATAAATACACGGATTTATTGACCTATCTTCGTATTATCTCCCTACAGAACAATCATATTTATTGCAAAATTCAGAGATACGTCCCCAAGCATATTCGGTAAAAAAAAAACCACAACGTTTTACCGCCTTTATCACGTGTTGCTTTTGCGTAGTTTTGTTGATGTTGTTTTCAGTGATTAATGGCCTAGTGTTAATGACAGAATGCAAACATTTAAGAGATTTTTTGGTCTTTTCGTTCTTTGGTCATTTTAAAGGTCCTATATTTTTACTTTCCTTGACATTAAGTATTGTACCATAGTCCTTGAAACGTTATTATCTTTTAGTGATCATATTTCTTATACTTTACAACTATAGTTCAAAACTATGGTAAATGATCATAATTAAATATTAACATGGAATAAAAATATTCCTTTTTTGTTTAAATTAAAATGTTTAAATGTTTGCAAAAATGAATATTACATCTTGTGTTACATTTCCTTTACAGTCGATAAAAAAATGTTATTCAAACTGGGTCACATATTTGCAGTTAATATCATAATAAATTTACATTTAAATAGCAAATTAATACTGAATACCATACAATTCCTATTAAAAGATATCCCTCTAGTTTAATTGCAAAACTGAGAATTTGTAGAAAATTCCCCTACAAACAACGAAAAAAAAATCTTAATCATACGCATGAGAGCAATACGGAATTTATTGTGTAAGATGTAAGCACGTATTGTGTAAAAACATCATCAATTAGACCGCCGAGAGAAACATTGCAATCCCCAATAGATAAACTTTCTAAACAAAAACATACAACTTTACAGTTAAAAAAATAAACAAATTTACAAAAAGATAATAACAACAACAAAAACTAAATAAACAATTCAAAAATTGAAATGTTGAAATCTATGCAAAACGATATACATTTTACGTAGAAAATCCAAATTCCAAAAAACTATACAGTTGAACATCTTAGAAATGGAACGGCATTGGTTTGAATTTGGCGCTCTAATCGACATAGATCAACTTTTTGTTTGAATTATTCCCAAGTAATTAATTTTTGTATTATAGGAATAAGTGAAGTCATCATAGTCTAGTAGATAGTGTGCTGGTTTATTAGATGTGAGGTCATGATTCAAGCCCCAGGTCAGACATTTCCAATAAATTGAAATATGAGATAAATTTCTTAGGCGACTTCCTCTCAGCAATGTTCCATGAAAAGTTTATCAAAACTGTCTTTCAGATTCGACTTTAAATCACTCGTGGACAAAATTACCAAAAACAACATCGGTGGTGTGAAAAGCTAGGTTGTAATCCTGACTAAAGAGTTTTAATGTCCAAATATGTATGTATGTATGTATTATAGAAATAATTCACTTCCCACTCTTTCGAACTACAGCCTGAGCAATACATAATCAACTGCATATAATCGTTGAGGACGCCGAGAGGGCCTTGTGTAACCAGTACAACTACTGTGAAGTAATCTTGATCGGCTTACTGACAATATTTGTAATAGAATGCTTTTAGTGATTTTTGCTATTATTTTTCTAAAAACTAAAAATGCTTTAAACTCGGTATTGTCCTACTAGTCAGAGACCATTTTTCGAATATGATCATAGGTTGCACATTCGATAATAGTGATAAGACATTACAGAAGAATTTCAAAGTGTTGTTCTAGGATCTCTTTTGTTATTTGGGAAAGGTGAACCTCTATAAAAATGAGGACATTAAAATTAATAAACTCTAGCTAGAAGTAAAGAAAGTAAACCTGCCAGTATAAAATTCTGTCCTTATAAGCCTCAACTAGAAAAGAGAAATGCTAAAGAATCGAGTAGTGAGCATAAACTTTTCAAATCACACCAAATTTTAGTTTAACAATCAAATAAGCAATGGTTGCACGATGTTAAGGAAAGTTGTAAATGTATTGCCCAAATTTAGGCTGACATGACACAGACTCGATCCATCTACGACGGATGGGAAGTGAGTTTATTAGAACCTTGATAGATAACCTGACTATACATGGTGCTCGAGAGCGAGGACCAGTTTTTGAAAATAGATCCTAGTGAATTAGCATCTATTTCGTACCCGAAGATGGTCATTTAGGACATTGGTTATGTAATGAGAAGAATTTTTATTTCTTCTTTCTTTCTACCCTCTTTTTTTCTGCCCTTACTTTTTTATTGAGAAGCTAGGTCGTAACCCTGACTGAAGGGTTGTAATGACCAATTATGTATGTATGTACTTTTTTATTGTTTCTTCTCTTTCTGTTTCTCACCTTAATTTTTGAATACCTCCACTTGGAAGATACTAAGGACAAACATTTTTGTCTCTGGGTAGAAGTGTGTTTTTTCAACTATCTTTATAACCTAGCATAACCTCGTAATTGCGATTCAAATATTTCATGCAGGCAACAACTAATCCCTGCTAAAACCTATCCCTCGGATAATGTAGACAACAACTATCATCATCATAATAAAAACAAAATCATCATATAAAAATAATAAAGTATGAGAGTGAAAAATCTTAAGGCCTTGACAAGTACATAAATATGCAATCGATTTCAATTCTTTGGAAATTCTGAAAGGATTAAATTTTTGTCAGAAATTATTTTTAGCACACTGTATTTAAAATTCTAGTTGGAATAGTAGATTTTCTTTGTTTCGGGTTCATTTAATGGTAAAGTAAACAAAATGCGTGCTCCATGGAAATCTCACTGTGTGGCAGGGCAGGTGGAAATTTCAAATTTATGACTCAAAATCAGTATTTTTGTTTTTATTTAAATAAACAAATAATTCTCTGTGTTAATTATTGATATTTAAAAGTAAATTTGTCATTCAACAGTTGGTATGAGTGTATGTATGTTGTAGATGGTTAAAAAAAAAACAAAAAACAAAAGACTTATTTATTGAAAACCAATTAAAGAAAAGCAATAATTTTCTTCTTTTTTTCATCTCCTACAAGTTTATTAAAAACTAAATTGATCGTAATACACAATAAATTGAAATTAATTTTTGTTTAATGCTTTTCTTTTGTTTTAATTTTTTTTATGTTTTTCAATTACCAATTTATTTATGTACGCGTTTGTTTGTGTGTTTATTTATAAGGTTGTTTTAATTGTTTGTTTTAATATCAACATTATAATTTATCATACTATAAAAATAAATCAATAAATAATTTTTCTTTTTTTTTTGCTTTAAATTTCATTGTATTTTCATTATTTCATTAAAATGAAAATAAAGAAAACATTTAAGTTTAACAAAAAAATACACGAGAAATTCTATAATACAACAGGGCATACAGACATAACGAATTTTAAATACTCTTCACATTTCATATATGAATTATTGATTCTAAAAAATTGTATTGAAAAAGAGAATGTATTCAATAGGAACACCGTACATACAAAATTTGTTTACAAAGCATTATGAATTGATTGATCCCTATAAACACACATTTCTTTACATTTTATATAATTTCGAAAAACAGAAAGGAAATACCGTCAAACATACATATATACATACATACAACTCTTTAGGCAGGATTATGACCTAGCTTCCCACACCACTTAAGTTGTGGGTTTTAATTTTATACATAAGCGGCGGGACCTACAGTTCAAAGTCAATTCCGAGCGACAGATTTTTAATAAACTTTATCATGGCAATTTTGTTTGCTCTCAGAATTTTTTCCTGAAATCTGCTGAGAAATATTTTCTCGATATTTCGTTTTTGTTGGAGATGTCTGACCTGGAGTTTGAACTAAGGCCTCACGCCTAATAAGCCAACACACTACCTGCTAGACTACAGCGAATACATCCATAATGATAGAAAATACCATCCCTAATCAGAATATAAAACTGGACTGTCTCGTCACAACGGAAACAGGCTGAAGAATAAATGAATGAATTTGAGTTCCCTTATTATTGAGTTCCTTCCACATTGTTGATGGGATCAAAACCTTTCTGTAGAGTAGGAAGAGAAGTTGTGACATACTCGGAGAGACCATACGAATTTGAGGTAATCTAAGTTTATAGGAAGGCGTTTGAATAGTTCATAAAACTAGATCTAGCTTGGGTCTTGTAACCGCATTTCGAACTGAGCATTGAAGGCTCAACGAAAACCTGTACAGAATAATATTCGCTTAAACGAACAAATCACCAGAACACATACTTGACACATGTACAGCAGGTCAGGGAAGACCTTAGTAATGAACCACGAGGGCAGTAGAATAGATCATTCGTTTGCATTACTTTAGTAACTACACACAACAATACAAAACAAATCCATCGCTTGGTTCTGTCGTCTTAGACATATTAAGACTCAAAGATTCCATTCGATTGTTACACACACTAATTTATTATAAGACCGTGCTTACTTATGGACCTAAAATTTTTTAAAGAACGACTGAGGATAAGAACATCCGTGCTTAGATTCTAAACAGAATACAGAGCGTAATTTAGCCTCTCTAAACCAATAGCGACTAATTCTACACCTTCATTCTGTATACCAGTATATAAATATACGATAATAATGTCACGGTTAAGTCACTATAAAGACAAGGCACTGGACACCCATTATTTGCATGTGGTACAATCTTAAAATTGTAAACTAAAATTTAATCATGAAGTATATTTCTCCTTCGATGATATTTGACAGACCATTTGATCCATTCTTGTCATCTAAAAGGTTTTTGGGTGCGATATGTATGGTGGGATATGAGTTCATCCGTGTCCGCTAGAAATGACCAAATGTATGGAAATTATAACAATGACGGTCCAATATCAATGTTAATATGCTTTAAGGCCGTAACTGGCTTTCTTTTAAGCTCATAGCGTGAGATGAGGACTGTCTAAACAACGAAGAGAAACAAACTGAGCGGCTACAACAAGATTGTTTAATTACAATTCAGCGCTCTGAAAGTATGGCTAATATTGTACAAAAACAAACTTGGTTTTACAAGAAGAGAGAAAATTATAAGTGTATAGCAAAAGATTTGATAATTTCCACACTCGTTAACGGATTATCATAAAACCATCCTAGTGAATTTATCAACAAAAAGAACGCAAAATTTTAAAATTGCATCTTTAGGAAAAACTTATATCATATATTACTGCTTTAACTGAGAATGCTTATTTCCAGGGAGTAGAGTTTCCTAAAAACGTACACGCTTTAAAAGATTCTATAGATTTTCGTTAATATTTTCTTTTTTATAATTTTTATCGTAATTCTTATCGGTTTAATGACTTCATATGGTTGTGAATTTGTAAAATAAATCAGAAATAATGTGCAATTTTATGTTTTTTTTTTTTAATATTTCGTAACAAAATATTTTTGTTTGGAATTTTTTTTTTCGCCAAAAAATGTTTTTCAAAATTTCATTTCAGTTTAATAGTTTCGTAGGTGGAATCTATAGCGGAAGTTTTGATGAAGTTTTATTTAATTTAGAAAATTTTTAACAAAAAAAAAAATGTCATTAGAAAGTGCAACAATGACTGCAGTGAGTAAGTAGTGAATAATAAAACAGTGGAATTAATATTTTATTCCTCAACACCATTAGTCAGTTTTAGATCTTTGGGAATCTCACAAAATTATAGATTTCCCTTAGATCAATGTATATGAAGCTAAGAGTAGATTGCTACACTAGCCACTATGTCAATATTTATATCGTATGGTTATTATCGTTACCAGGTCGTCTCATACTTATAAGTCTAAGGGACTTTTATAGGCAATAAGATATGGTTTATTACTAGCTACTTCTAACTACTGTAAACAAGTATATCCTCTACAGTAAATTGAAAATGTTACTCACTTTAGAATTTATGTGCGAATTAACTTAGTTGGTTTTGGAAAAGTAGGCTTTCGAACGGTGTTATATCTGCAGTGATTACTCCATGAGAAATTGATTTTGTTGGATCCATGGAAATCTTGCAGATACTGTCTTGCTTTAAAATCAAATGAGTTAAAAATTTTACAGGCTGTTTATGGTCATAAACCATTTCTAGTCCTACCTGATCACTTGAATACATGTGAACCAAGATCGTGTAAGCCAATTTTATTACTCGGTCTGTTTAGTCTTCACAAATGGCTCGAAAATGATTTTTCCGGTAATATTTGCTGATGCAGCCATGCCGTCTGTGCCTTGTGCAGGTGGCATATACGGGATTATAGAAAAATGTGAAATATTTAACATTTCCAAAGATCTTTTTAATACTTCTTGCGATTCCTGGTTACGGAATATGGAATTTTTGTTCTTATACAAATACTCTCAAATGAATGTTAAAACCCGAAAGTATTAATGCATTATACTTGCATGTTTCAGCCGAAAATGAAGAAATGAATTGCGTGGAAATTTTAGCAACCACAATTTCAGTTATAATCATGGTCCTAACATTTCCAATATCAATCTTCATATGCTTTAAAGTTGTATCCGAATACGAAAGAGCTGTGATATTTCGTATGGGGCGTTTACGCAGTGGAGGAGCAAGAGGCAAGTACCATTGTTGTTTAAACATTTCGTATCTTTTTATATATATATAACCATATTCTTCTGAAATATTCCCAGGTCCTGGCGTTTTCTTTGTTTTGCCCTGTGTTGATGATTATTGCAAAGTTGATCTGCGTACGGTATCTTTTGATGTGCCACCACAAGAGGTTTTATCAAAAGATTCAGTGACAGTTACAGTGGATGCTGTCGTATATTATCGCATAAGTGATCCTTTAAAAGCTGTTATACAAGTATCTAATTATAGTCATTCCACACGTCTATTGGCAGCCACAACGTTGCGCAATGTTTTGGGCACCCGGAATCTCTCCGAATTATTAACAGAAAGAGAAACAATATCACATACAATGCAAATGTCTTTAGATGAAGCCACAGATCCTTGGGGTGTTAAAGTAGAGAGAGTGGAAATGTAAGTTTTTGAATTAAATTTCAAACAACTATGGATTTAGAGATCTGCTTTAAATTTTAGAAAAGACGTCTCTTTACCCACTGCTTTGCAAAGAGCCATGGCAGCTGAGGCCGAAGCAGCCAGAGAGGCACGGGCTAAAGTTATTGCTGCTGAAGGAGAAATGAAGTCATCAAGAGCTTTAAGGGAAGCCTCTGAAATTATATCAGCTAGCCCTTCGGCTTTGCAGGTTTGTGATGTTTTTACTTCTTGCAATAAATAATCGAAAGTTTTATATCTTGCCATAATGGTATTTCTTTTTACAGCTGCGCTATTTGCAAACTTTGAGCAACATATCGGCCGAGAAGAATTCCACTATAATATTTCCTTTGCCTATGGATTTGCTAACACCATTTCTTAATCACCACAATCCACCACAAAACCATTGCTCCCATAAACATCAATGCCAGTGACGTTTACCCTTAAGGCAGTTTTTAAAAGAACTGCAAACCTGCGAATTAAAAAACGAATTTAATAAATAACGAACGAACATTTAATTATATTATATACATAGTATACAATTAAGCTTTAACTTTATTACAACAAGTATATATTATCTTCCAAAAAGCCATAGTTTTCTGTTTGCAATAATTCCTTAAAATCGTTTTGAAATTTTCCCGTACCGGATAAGGTTATAAAGGTATTTTCCTTTTTACAATTTATATGAGAAATTATGGTTTGTAGCTCTGGAGAGGATAAACGTAATGGTTTTATATTTTCTTTATATTTCAAATTTGTTTTAAAATTTGGACACATTTCCAAGCATTTCGTATTTTCTGAGCATTCCGTATTGCAGCACATTTGTCGAGATAAAAATATATAATTTTTGTAATTCCAATATTTAGTAAAATTATATAATTTATCCCTAAAATATAAATGGTTCAGATCCGTGTAGCAGGCTATATGTACAATTCTAGTCATATCATTTTCATTGTTTAATATATCCTGTATAATGGCTATGACAGGTGCCACTGCCACTCCTTGGCTCAGAATTAATAAACATTTCTCTCCGTTAATATCACTGTGATGCTTAAATGTACCTATGGGACCACGAAACTCTACTTCATCATTTATTTGTAATTGATCTATGTAGTTAGACATGGGTCCATTTGGTATTAAATGTACTAAAATTTTAAATTCCATTGCCATATCATCCCACCAATATGGTGAATAAGGACGTAGTAAATATTTCTGTCTTAATTCCATATTATTCCCTTTCACTTTTTTGGCGCCAGCCGTTAACGCTTTCCTCATCATTATATGATAACCAGGATTAATATCCAATATAAAAGCTTCATTTCCATAAAATTTTGACTTAAAATGTAGCTCCCACACCGTATTAAGGTTGGGCAGGTGTAAACTCTTATCTATTAAATAAAATGTCGAATATTTGTTAAGTATATTTTGTTTGCCACTTTTATCGACTTCACGAGATTTATCTGGCTTAATGTCTAACACACAATTTGCACAGCCATTGCCGCAACAATCACTTTCGTTAACATTGTATTTTGTGGTTAACATCATCCATTTAACAATGAACTTTTTAATTCACTTCTAATTTATATTTTGTAACAACACAACACTTTCCGTTTAATGAATGAATGCAAACTAATCTAAGCCGTGGTATCTATTATATTAATCAATGTGGTATATATGGTAATGATACACTACAGATGTTTGTACAAATTTCGTGTTGGCAACCATTTCTTTTTTAAAACCGCCAAATTAACACTAGGTATTCCACAAAAAAAAATCAATACCAATTATATATCATTCCGTTTCATGCAAGCCGTTGCGCGTTCGTTCGTTCAAAAAAAAAAACACACCACACTTACATGATTTTAATTCGCAAATTCTTTTTCCGTGTATGGTTTGTATACATACAATGTAATAGAAGATAAATAAATTGAAAATTGCATTGAGACACAAATGCATTTAACAACTGGTCGTGGTGTCGTTGGAGTCTGAGGATTTACGTAAGCAGGCAGGACTTACAGATGGGACGTCAACCATCGCAGGCCTAATTTCTCTCCACACCGAAACACCTACAACCGGTTTTTGTGTTTTGGTGAGTTTTAGAGCTGTGGTGAGTTTCAGTGTGGTGAATTTTTAATTGTGGTGACTTTTGTAAAATGTATATTTCTATGATGATGTAAATAAAATGGGAATTCACCAAAGTTCCGTTACTCAAAAAATACACGTTTTATCGACATATATGTACTACCATAGTTTCACTGTATTACCGATGCTGTGTACGCTTGGGATAAGTGATATTTCGCCTCGATTAGCAATCATTCGGTTAATTATGGATTTGAGATGAAATTTTTATATTCTGCTTATAGCGTTTTAAAAATCGCTAAATAGTTTAGTAACAGGACCGAATTGTCATTACTGTTATTATTTGACATTCTACTTTTTGCTCATATTATTTGTGTAAAAATTTTACAACTGAAAGAATTACATTTTTATTATTCTATTGAAATAATATCTAAAAAAATTAACAAAAATGCAAACAAAATGTAAATGAAAATAGAAGAAATATTTACAAACTAAAACAATTAAATAAAATGAAATGAAAAACTGTAAAATAAAAAAAGAAACAACAAGATTTTCTAAAGCAACTGGTGGTGAGCACCAAAGCAAACCTGAGAGGAGTTACATCAATACCAATGCATTATTGAGTAAATCAAACTAAAAGAAAGAAACTAAAATGAATTTACAATCTTTATTTCGAGATTTTAATCCCAGGTAGGCTAATATATATATAGTTTTGTAGATACATAGTTACATACATAAGTACATATCTGTATATGCAAAATACTTATGTATAAAAATAAAAATTGATGGCCATATTAACATTAATGTCATTTTATTATTGTTATTGTTGTTGTTTATTTGCAGTAAATTTATTGTGCACTGCAGTCTATTTACTTTTGTTACACTGTTCGCCCTGCGTCTAGATGGTTATATAGGTAATGCTTATACATTTAATAAGTCTTCAATATTTTCTTATTAATAAAGTTTTTGCCATTTTCTTTCTCAAGATTGGCCTTGGTGGGCAATATTTACACCCCTATGGATATGGAAAACAATAGCCGCTTTGGGTGCCACAGTGGGAGCTATTGTATGGTGTCGTTATCCTCATTACAGGTTGCTTTCTTTTACTTTTCAGCTCCATCTCTTCTTATTACTGTAATACTGTTTCCTTTCACAGACTTGAAGGTGATTCCTATACGCAATTCAAGGCCATGCTAATATCCTTGTCATTGCATTTGATTTTATTAATGTTTGAACTATTGGCCTGCGATAATTTGACCTCCAAACGTCATTTGTGGGTATTGGTATTTATACCATTAATATTTGGTTCAGTTGCGAGTGTTGGTGCTTGTGTTTGGGCTGTTAAACATGATCGTTCTTTTGAATTGGAATTATTTTTAGCAGTGAACGCTTTGCAATTTGTTTCGTTACCTTTAAAACTGGATCAGTTTGTAACTTGGAACTGGGAAGTGGTTTTTGTGCCCATGTGGATTGTTATTTGTCTAAGTTTAGTTAGTAAGTGGATTTTATCTATAATACTGAGTACAAATTAATATTTATTTATTCTTATTATTTAAGGTGTTTTGTATAATATTATATTTTGTGGCATTATGATGCGTACACCTGAAATATCATTACAGCAGAAAAAGGCCGCTCTTAATGCAGCTGTGGGAAATATATGTACAGTATTGCCCTTGTTGTTCTTTCAAGTAAGTCTGATTGACTAAAAAATTATATATGAACTAAGATTTATATAAAAGGAGAGTGATATTGTAGGATGCTTGAAAAAAGAAATTCGAACAAAAAGATCTAATAATAATTACGGCCCATAATGATTCTCTATCGCAGTGTGTTAGATTCTAATACTTGTAGGTCTACCTGGGTATACAGGGCTACACGAACAAGTTGCCAATGGCCTTTGGGGAAAATCTGACCATAATACATTCTTATAGTCAAATAAAAAGTTAGTATATTCAGCTGTATGCACTCTAAACGATATGTGGAGATGACATTCTCTATGTAGACAAGATATAGACAACTGCTGCATAAGTTGTTAAAAATGAATATTTTATTTTCCACGACGGGTATATCCGCACTTTATTTTAAACAAGAAATTTTGTGGCTTTATGTAGTTTTTTATGTTCTAGCATCAGTCTCAGACTTTAAGTACTTTTTCTGCTCTACCATCGGACTCAGTATTACAGGAGTTGGAAGTGTTGATCACTTACAATATCATTTTGAACAGTGGTACTGAAACAAACAGAAAACATCTATAAAGCGAGGCAGTTAACTAATATTTGACAAAGACAAACAGTACCGAGTTTTGAGACAATATTTCATTCTAAAGACTGATAATCACTTTTTATCTATTTAAGTCTAAATATTAATATAATAAAAATAGGAATTAAAAATGTATGATTTTTTGTTAGGCTTTTCATTTACTCTTATGTTTTGTTTCTTATTTCAGGTGGTGATATGCGATAAACTGGAAGGTGAATTGAAATTCCCCTACATTGTTATATTTTCTCCTCTGTTGGCATCAATTTTTGCTCTAATCGTCTTGAGTTTCAGTGCTAAAGGTGGCAATAAATGGTGGTTTGGCATACGCAAATCGTTTAGTCAATTCCTACTTTCTGCCATGCCATTCCTGCAAGAGTATGGCAATATATCGTATCATGCTGACAATAGTAATGCACAACAATCACAGCCGTTGGATGGTAGTTCAACGTCAAGTACCGTGCACATGGGTGATTTTGATAAACATGATAAGAAAAGTAAAAAATCAGCTAAAAATGATAGCATGAAGCCGGTTGTACCAATAATAAGTATTGATTTACCTGATTAAAATGAAAACAATAAAAACCTATTCCCACCATCTCCTCCCTCTACTCACAGGTAAATTTATAAAAAAAAAAATAAAACATTTAAACATTTTACTAGTGTAAGTGTTAGTGTTAGTTAAGTATTGTTTATTTTTAAGAATTAATTTTTTATATTTTTTTAAGGAAAAAAAATAATTTCAAAATTTAAGATTTATTTGTAATTTTATTTAAAAAAGAAATAACTTAAGCGAATCTCAACATATATTTCTCTTAAGCTGTGTTAATTACTAAATTGATTTTATTATTATATAAAATATATTTAAAAAAAAATTAATAATTTTTATATAAAATTGGTATACATTTTTGAAGAGGAGAGAAAAGAAACTCAAAAAAGCAATATTTAAGCTGATAAATATCCTTTTCCTTTTTCCAATTTGAAGTTACGTAAACTACTTGCTTATGACACGCTCTTGGAATTCCGAATCAATACGTCAATTGCCAACACTGAAAAGTTTTATTACGAAATTTGTCCTAATGGTTATATTCGAAGAACCTCTCTTCTATTATGCCCATCGTATGTTGCATCATCGTTCAATTTACAAATATTTCCATAAGAAACATCATGAATGGACGGCACCTGTTACTGCCATGACGTTCTATTGTCATCCGGTCGAACATGTTGTCAATAATATTGGTCCCGTTGCCTTATTAATAGTTCTTTTGAATGCACATATTATTCTTGGCTGGCTATTCGGTTTGCTAGCCGTGATCAAGGCAATGACAGATCACACGGGTTACTATTTTCTAAATTTAGGCAAAGGTTCGGTGTTACTCCACGATTTACATCATGCCAAGTAAGTGAATAACTTTTATTTCCTTTACTATTTATTTGGGATTTAAATGTAAGGCAATGAAAGCGAAAGTGAGTGCCAAGTGAGCATAGTACTTATAGATGTTATTAAAATGTCTTCTCAAATTACAAGGTATACAGATTGCCAGTTTTTTTCTTGAAGTCTATCTAAGAATTTAAAATTCAATATGTCATCAACGCAATTTTAAAAACTATTTCATGTGGCCTTAACCCATACCACATTTGCTCCCATTGCCAAATATTTTTATTTCTTAAATTTTATTAACAAACAACCTAAAGCATTACTTAAGAATTATTTAAAATTCCCTTTCAGATTCAATTATAATTTCGGCGTTTTTGGTTGGTGTGATAAGTTTCATGGCACCTACAGAGAGGATAAGAAGATAGGCAGGGGGCGCGAAACAAATAAAAATGTTGGCAAAAAATTGAAATCTAAATCTAAAAAATAATTAAATAAAAGGTAAAAAAATAAAAAGTAAATAAACATTAAGCATTTTAATTTTTTTCTAATACAATGGACAATGCATTTAATTCCCTTTAGTTTCAGTTTCTTTTGTTCAAAGTTCAGTTTAAATGAATTAATGTTATGTGATACACATTCTATAATTTAAAAGAACAAACAATCGTTGGAACCCAATAGATAATCTACACAACTAAATTAGGCTATAGTTGTCATAAATGGCTATTGTGTTTATTGTAGTGTAGATGTGCTACTCTAGATCTATATTATATATTATATAATGCTCTGACAAACTTCATTCAGGATGTTTTGCAATGTCAGTGAGCATAACTCTCTATCTAGTATTTTATAAACGTCCAGATTTTGCCTTCTGAGATGCATTAGCACCGCACACTTTGCAAATATCTACAATTATTCTGAGTGGGAACACCACTGCTACTGCTTCGCTAATAGTCTTCGACAATAGTATTACAACCTAGCTCCTCTCGCCACTTATGCTGTGTGTGCTAATTTTATATATGAGTGACGGCACCTACTGTTTAAAGTCGACTCCGAACGACAGATTTTTAAGAAACTCGCAGAGTTTTGCTAGAAATCTGCTGAGTGGAAGTCGCCGAAGAAATATTCAAATTTCGTTTTGTGGAGGATGTCTGACTTGGGGTTTAAACCGTGGTTTCACGTCTAATAAGCCAACACACAACCTACTACAGAAGCAATTTTATTGCTGCAAAAGACATTAACGCCAGATATACGGAATTAATTTAACATAAATTACTAGAGCCATAGGCTTTTAAAAAGGTGACTTATTTGAAACTGTTGTCTTAAATAACGCTAGTCTGTCATAATGTGGTTTGCACTATGACAGTCTTAGACTTCCATATTTACAAAAAGATAGATGTTTAACTTATACAGAACATAGTTGCTGATATTATTCCGAGTTTGTCAAATTGTATACATTGCTGAACTTTAAAACAACCATTCGTCCTGGCTTGTCGGGCATAGATGCTTCTTGGTTGTTCAGGGTAGACTTTGTTTATACAACCATTTATAAAAGCGGGACGAAGAGCAAAACATCTTTGCGGGTACACAAAAGCGTATAATCGCCTCGTTTTTCAGTTTCCTTTATAAACTGAAGACTTTATATACCAAAAAAAAAAAAAAAAGAATTATGAAAAAATTAAAGAGATTATTTCAAGACTTATAAAGTAACACTTGGCAACTCTAAACTTTTAATTTTCCTAACACTTCCTAAAATAACTGCCTTCTGGAATATGAAATATGTCAACACATATGGAGATAAAAACAAATATAAATGAGTAAACAACACTCTCATACAAAATACTCATGCACTCACACATACTATATTATTGCAACGTTGTCAGATGTTTCTATACACAAAATAAAACAACAGAGGTAGAGCATTAAATTACTAATAAAAACACGCCAAATAGTGTGAAATAAGAAAACAAATAACTTTTTAAATATAATGCACAATTAAAGCGTTTTAAACAGAAAAAATTTGCTAAATTACGAGCTTAAATAAGATGAAATTTATAAAATTTATGGTGCTATGCATAGGCCTTACAGTAGGCGGTTACCAAGAGACCCACGCAGAGTTAACGAAGCCTTTGGAAAATAATGGAAATAACACAAATGTATCTACGCCTTTGAATGTCAAGGAAAATAAAACAGTAATTGAACTCAATAAAGATATAACAGTTAATACAGGCCTAAATTTGGATAAGACATTGTCTCAACTAAAAGGTACCGAAGCCTCCTACAAGCCCAAAGTACGTAAAGTAACACCCGTTGACTATGACGCTTTGGAAGACAAGCAGGTGAAAGCAAATGGGGTGAATAGTACAGTTGCAAATGTCACTATATCGACGACAACAACTACCACCACTACCCAGGCACCTACACAAGTAACGAAAATTTTAGCAGAAGGCGGTGGAGCGGTGGTCTTGGAAAAGCCTGCAAAAAATGACACCGACAAGGTAACAGTAGAAACAACTGAGATTAAGAATACAACGGAAAAGACTTTGCCTGAGCTAAAACCCACCATTACTAGCGAAGTCAACAAAACAGAAACAACAACAATTAATTCCAAGAATAACAATGAATTAAATAAACAAACAAATGTCAATAGCACTGCAAACATAACTACACCTACTACGAGCACAACTGCAAGCCCTATAACAACAACTACGCTTCTAAATACTAATGCAACAAAAGCCAATAACGTCAGCACAACAATTAAACCAACAACAGCTACAGTAAGTAACTTAAACAGCACAAGTAGTACTACCAGCACGAAACCTTCGACTACTACAACAACAACAACTACAACAACTACTACTACCACTACCACCACCACCACCACCACTACTACTACTACTACACCCAAGCCCAAGAAACCCACCATAACCTATAGCATACCCGACTTTCCCGATTTGGAAAAAGACAATCCCGAATTAAATACTCTATTGCAATCATCGGCATCAGCTTCGGATGGCCCATATGCTCAACCCTCACAAGAATTTACCAATAATTCGTTCCGCCGTGGTCGTGATTTTATATTGCCTATAGTTTCTATGATTTTCATAATACCACTGGTCATTGGTATTATGATAACATCCTACAGACGATTCCGTGATTGTTGGTCAACACGCCATTACCGTCGCATGGATTTTTTAGTCGATGGCATGTACAATGACTGACATCATCGCAATCAGTTAAGACAGCAATTATTGGCTCAAACAAATAATGGGGACGAAGAGGAGCATAATTTTACAGAGAATGATGATAATGATAATGGTGATAATGATGATGATGTTTGGAATTTATCTGAAATTGCTTAGCACTAAGATACACAAATATTCTGAGTCTTATTCATTTGGAAATTGAAAAATTAGTCATTTTGCTATTGCAAGAATAATTTGACAGAATTTTTTTACAGAACAAATCAAAGAGATCCTCATTATTTAAAATTAAAAAGAGTGAGAATTATAATAAAAAAAAAACCTTACAACTTCCCCCCATTTTTATACATAAAAATATTATTATTTCAGAAACACAAAAATGTTTTGAATTAACATTAATAAACCAAATTGTATATTCTCTTCCCATTTAGTCCGTCCTCCAAGTTCTTTTTAATCAGCTAGTTGTCACGACCGCTGTTCTTTACGTAAACTACTTGCAATAATAATCTTTCTGCCAATTTATGATTATGATTTTTTCAACCCTTTTCTCACATTTAAGAATTGAATCAGAATCATGCTTGTTAGTTTGTTAAGACATTATGAATCTAACCAAAGAAATTTTAGTCAGGAGGAACTGTAAAATAGACATTTCTCAACTAAAAGGCGTGAAAAGAAGCACACAATTTAGATTTCCTATGAATTTTCATGGTTTGTATCCCTCATTGATATGTGACTTAGGTCTAGGTAGGTCCAATAGGGCAGGAAAAAAATCCACTATTACATTACTATCTCATTACGTTTAGAACCAGTGAAAGTATGCATGATTCCCCGAACGCAAAGTATTTACAAAGAATTTTTATTCTAACAAATATTAATCACGTATACCTGTAAGGCAAGTGGTATCAGAAGATCTAATTTTTATAATAAAAAACTCTCAGCATACAAGTTTTCGATCGTTTGAAATCGCTTGTCATATAGAAACAACAGATTTATAAAGTTAAACTTCTCCTTAATAATACATCTCATAGCTAAAATTTAGATCATTGTATCGTTTATAATTTAATCGTCAAAATATACTGAGTCCTTCTCAAATAGTTTATTACTTTCATGCAACATGGCTGTAAATATAGATCACTTACAATAGGACAATCAACGCCAGCTTTTCGTAAAAATTGTATTATTGTTGATATTTTAACAGTACTGCAGTATGTGTCAAGCCTAATAACGGTGTTTTCAATTAGCATGGCTGTAAGACACTTAAGGGAGAGCACAACTAAGCCAAATTGCCTAACATCACTATAAACTGCGTGTAGATGCTTTTGCTATCAATAATTATTACTAGAAGAGAATATAACAAATTACTATTACTACTGATAATGGAAATCCATAATACCACATAGAAAGACAGATCAGATTTGTTAAAAAAAGAAGAAAAATTCAAACACAATCGATAATATAAATTAATGCCTATTGAATTCAATAAAAAAAGTGATCAAACAATTCATTATAAAGTGGTATAAAATTTAGTGACCAGCGAATTCTAAAGATGGCAGCATTAGCGGCTAATTTCTTTAATCGTTTTCAAGAATATTGGAATTATGGCGGTGAAGTTTGTCAACAAACATGGGAACAATTGCTGGACTCAACAAGTAAATTAATGATCACAATAATTTAACGTAAAACCAATTATTTAAATTAAAAATGAAATTTTAATTATTTTTTAAAGCTGACGATCCCCTAATAATATGGGTTTTTGGCACCCCGTTGTTAGTATTTTTGGTTTATTGGAGTTATGCACTCTTTTTCACTTTTGTTGATGTCTACGGCAAACCAAAATGGTTCCTAAAACATAAAATTCAACCTGAACAAAATGTACCGGTGGATAGAACGAAATTATGGAAGGTAAGAAATACTTTGCGTAACCGTAGGTTGATATAAAATTTAAAAAAGAAAATATAATTCATTCGTAAACTCTATCTGTCTTCCTTAGAAGAGTTCTCAATGCCTAGAGTTTTGTAACAATAAAAACTTAGAATATTGAAAGGATGATATCGGAAAATTTTCCATTTCTTTCCGGGAAAAAATCGAAATTTGCCTTAAAAGCGAATTTAAGGTTTTCCCACGTTAAACTACTTTGCAGATCGTCTTTTCAATATGCTCAAAAAAAACGGGAGATATGCTTGCTTTTATGTTTGTTTAAAGTTCATTTCTTCTCAAAAAGATTTAAATTTCATGTTTCAAAATTATTTTGTATTTGACCATTGAACCTTTTATTTTTCGGTTTATTAATTTAAATATATTTTTATAACGTAATTTAGAAAGTGATATGCTAAACAGTTCCATTAAATGATGCTTTATACGGGCAGATATATCTTGAACAAAAACTTTATTGTTTAGCAATAGAAGGGCCAGTTAGTTATAAATAATTGCATCTTAGGATTGATTTAATAAATAATTTAAACATTTAAAACATTTAACCAATTCAATAGCAGGTATAAACGTAACCCAACTTGAGAAGCTTTAGTTTCCTCTACAAATTTTCAGGAAGAGCAGAATTCAATTAACACAAGTTAACTTATTAAATGTGTCCGACTTAGCTATAAGTACGATTAAACATCTCATTCCTCGTGTATAATATAAACCTACGAATATTTTGGGTTTGAACCGTGGCTTACGTCTAATAAGCGAACACATAACCTACTAGACTATGAGGCATCATTTGAATACACTAAACGTCAGCAAAACTAAAGAATATTTAGTGAATAGATGCCTCTTGGTAGTTCAGAGTTCACTCTGATACAAATTCTTGATCTTTCTTTAATACTCTTTACGCAGTTAAAGAAATATTATAGAAAAATTATTTGTTTGCCCCTAAGCATCCTCTACTCTAACTTAAGCAGTTTCATTAATTGTGCAGATCTCCACATAAACTTCCTTAAGCATGTGATTGGTCTATTTTTATGTGCTAGGGTTATCATCTAAAGTTATCTATCTATCTAAATTTATGCATTAGAACTTTGCTGAATTAAAATTCTTTTCAGCTGGATGTCCGTAAGACACCTCTTGTTCTATGCAATTATTGTCATAATTATTCTTACTTAGACTTAGTGCTCGGGTATTTCATGATTATCGCCAGTATTAATAAACACTTTTTATATAACAACAACAACAACAACAAACTTATGCTAACAAATACTAATTAGTTATTCTAAAAGCTAGTATGGCTTACATGACACAAGTGTCATGTACCTAATAAAAGAGAGTGTAAAAACATTACACGAAAGCTATGGTCGAATATTGAATACACTACACATAACACATAATTGGTCACTATAACTCTTTAGTCAGAATTACGACCTAGCTTCTCAAACCGCTTATGTTGTGTGTGTTAATTTTATACACAATAGGCGGGACAATTGTTTGAGAAATTTTTCATGACAATTTTATTTACTCTCAGAGTTTTTGAAATATTTTTCATATTTCGTTTTGTTGGAGATGTCAATTTAAACCGCGATTCGTCCTTGCTGGTGGTGCGGGGCATAGAGGCCGTCGGTTTCCTTTACGTAAACTACCTGATTATGCCACGCTCTTGGAATTCCGAATCTATACGTCAATTGCCAACAATGAAAAGTTTTATTATGAAATTTGTCCTAATGGTTATATTCGAAGAACCTCTCTTCTACTATGCCCATCGTATGTTGCATCATCGTTCAATTTACAAATATTTCCATAAGAAACATCATGAATGGACGGCACCTGTTACTGCCATGACGTTCTATTGTCATCCGGTCGAACATGTTGTCAGTAATGTTGGTCCCATTGCTTTATTAATGGTTCTTTTGAATGGACATATTCTTCTTGGCTGGCTATTTGGAGTGCTAGCCGTGATCAATTCAATGACAGATCACACGGGTTACTATTTTCCAAATTTAGGCAAGGATTCGGTGTTATTCCACGATTTACATCATGCCAAGTAAGTGAATAACTTTCATTTCCTTTACTATTTATTTGGAATTTAAATGTAAGGCAATGAAAGCGAAAGTGAGTGCCAAGTGAGCATAGTACTTATAGATGTTATTAAAATGTCTTCTTAAATTACAAGGTATACAAACGGCCAGTTTTTTTGTCAAGTCTATCTAAGAATATAAAATTCAATATGCCATCAACGTAAAATTTAAAAACTATTTCATGTGGCCTTAACCCATACCACATTTGCTCCCATTGCCAAATATTTTTATTTCTTAAATTTTATTAACAAACAACCTTACTTAAGTATTACTTAAGAATTTTTTAAAATTCACTTTCAGATTCAATTATAATTTCGGCGTTTTTGGCTGGTGTGATAAGTTCCATGGCACCTACAGAGAGGATAAGAAGATACGCGGTGATCTCGAAAAAAATAAAAAAGTTGGCAAAAAATCGAAATCTAAATCTAAAAAATAATTAAATAAAAGGAAAAATAATAACAAGTAAATAAAATTTAAGTATTTTAATTTTTTTCTAATGCAATAGACATTTAATTCCCTTCAGTTTCAATTTCTTTTGTTCAAAGTTCTGTGTAAATGAATTATTATGTGATACAGTTTCAATAATTTAAAAGAAAAAACATTCGTGGGAAACCAATTGATACTCTACACAACTAAACTAGGCTATAATTGTCATAAATGACTATTACGTTTATTGTAGTGTAGTTATGCTACTCTAGATCTATATAAGATATCACCTCTCTCAATTCTATATCGCCTCTCTCAATTCTGTTGCTCTGAAAAACTTCATTTAGAATGTTTTAGAATGTCAGTGAGCATAACTCTCTACCTAGTTTTTATTAACGTTCAGATTTTTCCTTGTGAGATGCATTAGCACCGCGCACTTTGCAAGTATCTACAATCATTCGGAGTGGGAACACCACTGCTACTGCTTTACTACTAGTCTTAAATTTGAAATTTGAATTTAACGTAAATTACAAGAGTCATAGGCTTTTAAAGAGATAACTTACTAGAAACTGTTGTCTTAAATAACGCTAATCTGTCGTCATGCATCGTTGATTCTGTGGTTTGCACTTTGACAGTCTTAGACTTCCATATTTACAAAAAGATAGATGTTTAACTTGTACAGAATATACATACATAATTGGCCATTACAACCCTTCAGTCAGGATTACGGCCTAGCTTCTCAAATTGTACAGAATATAGTTGCTTGTATTATTTGAGTTTGTCAAATTGTGCATTCTCGTGTATAAATAAAACCTACGAATATTTATTTCTGAAACAAACATTGTTATTATTTCAGAGACACAAAAATGTTTTTGAATTAACATTAATAAACCAAATTGTATATTTCTCTCCCATTTAGTCCGTCCTCCAAGTTCTTTTTAATCAGCTAGTTGTCACGACCGCTGTGTAGAAACAACGGATTTATAAAGTTAAACTTCTCCTTAATAATACTTCTCATAGTTAAAATTTAAACCTTTGTATCATTTATAATTTAACCGTGAAAACATAAAAGATCCTTTTCAAACAGTTCCATGCAACATGGTTGTAAATATAGGTCTCTTGCAAAAGGACAATCAACGCCACCTTTTCGTAAAAATAGGGAATTTAATTGAATGTCGCCATAAAAAAAACTGTATCGTTCTTGATATTTTAACAGACTATTAATCAGTATGTGTCAAACGGTGTTTTCAATTAGCATGGCTGTAAAACTAAGATTCTAAATGGAGAGCAATTGTTCAACCTTTCCCACAAGTTTTTCCGCAATGTTACCTATCGCATAACTAAGCCGAATTGCCTAATATCACTATAAACTGCGTGTAGGCGCTTTTGCTATCAAAAATTATTATTAGAAGAGAATATAAAAAACTACTACTACTACTGATAATGGAAATCCATACCACATAGAAAGACAGATAAGAATTGTTAAAAAAAAGAAGAAAAATTCAAACACAATCCATAAACAAATTAATGCCTATTGAATTCAATAGAAAAAATGCTCAAACAATTCATTATGAAGTGGTATAAAATTTAGTGACCAGCGAATTCTAAAGATGGCAGCATTAGCGGCTAATTTCTTGAGTCGTTTTCAAGAATATTGGAATTATGGCGGTGAAGTTTGTCAACAAACATGGGAACGATTGCTGGACTCAACAAGTAAATTAATTATCACAATAATTTAACGTAAAACTAATTATTTTAATTAAATATGAAATTTTATTTATTTTTTAAAGCTGACGATCCCCTAATCACATGGGTTTTTGGCACCTCGTTGTTAATATTTTTGGTTTATTGGAGTTATGCACTCTTTTTCACTTTTGTTGATGTCTACAGCAAACCAAAATGGTTCCTAAAGTATAAAATTCAACCTGAACAAAATGTACCGGTGGATAGAACGAAATTATGGAAGGTAAGATATACTTTGCTTACCCGTAGGTTGATATAATATTTAATTAGAAAATTCGTCAATGCCTAGAGTTTTGTAACAATAAAAACTTAGAATATTGAAAGGATGATGTCGGAAAATTTTCAATTTCTTTCCGGTAAAAAATCCAAATCTGTTTTAAAAGTGAACTTAAGGTTTTCCCATGTTAGACCACTTTGCAGTGAGAGATATGCTTGCTATTATGTTTGTTTAAAGTTCGTTTCTTATCAAAAAAATATTTAAATTTCATGCTTCAAAATTATTTTGTATTTGACCATTGAACCTTTTATTTTTCGGCTTGTTAATTTAAATATATTTTTAAAATGCAATTTAGAAAGTGATATGCTAAACAGTGATGCTTTGCACGAGCAGATACATTTTTATTTTTAACAAAAACTGTCTATTTTGGCAGCAGAAGTGTCAGTTTGAAATTCACTATAAACCACTGACTCTTTAGGGCTGATTTAATGAAAAAAAATAATTTAAATGAACACAATTAACCGGATTCAAAAGCAGATTTAAACTTAAGAAGCCCTCGAAAAATAATCAATCCTTCCATAGCGAATAACATCAACCACAAACATAAATTAGCAAGAGTTTGTCACGAGGTTTCTCTCTAAGCAACCATAGATGGCAAACCTAACAGCCTAGGAGGACCTGCTACAGTAGTCCAATCATCTTTTTACTTGGAAATAATAATAATACAAATATGAGAAAAGATACTTTGTGATAATCTCATGTTCCTTAAAGGAATGAAAAATAATATAAAAAGGTCTATTTTCAAAACCTAAGACCAGATGATGTTAACAACTTTGAATAGGAAATCTGAAACCTCCAAGCTTGAAATAAAAACTGAAATCTACCCCGCTGTTCTCAAAGCTCTAGCTTCAAGCCAAGTTACAAGTAAAAGTAGTTGCCTTATTCAGAAGATCAGTAAACTCTGCTCAAGTTTCAAGTCTAGTTTCAAGTAAAATCAGCTATTTTAGTCAGATCAATCGCTTCTGAGTAGTTTACTTCAAATGAAACTAATAACCTTGCCCCACAGGCTACTATTTAAGTGATGACTCATATTTTACGGTCGATAAACTCTGCAACATTTTCCAGGAGACCAATAACCTTCGAAAGAGGCCACTAACTTCTCAGTGCTGCGTTATACTTAGGTTAACTTAGGTTAAGATTCTGGCCCAAGTTTGGATAAGAAGAGTAAACTTGTTTCTAATAACTACCTTAGCAAAACGAAAACTTAGAATAAATTAAGAAAACTTTCATAGGTCAAGTACTTTCCAAGATCTAAGTTTCAAATAACAGCAGTAATCTAGTAAAAGAGGCTAATAATAATCGAATAGATTTAATAGAGAACTGACCTAAGTTAAGCCAAGACTCGTTACGGAATATAATCTTCCTGATTTTCAATGATCCTGTAGTGTACAACATTATTCACGAGAAAACTAAAGGCAGCTCTATGGAATACCACATTTCTCCGAAACGTACTTCGAGATAAAACCTTTAATTATTCTGAGACCTGTTAGACTTAAGCCAAGCAATCTTTTTGCCATAATAGCCAGAAAATATGACCCTGCTTTTATAAATTGAGCTTGAATCCAACTCAGAGTGAATGTGAGCTCCTTTATATTTTTAATATTCATTTCAAAAGAATCTAGTAAGTCTAATACACTCTAGAATGCAGTATAGCCTTTACGACCATGTTTATAGAGTAGAAGATATTTCAGTTAAGAATAAATTTAGAATATTCGAAACCAAACCCATTAACTTATTAAATGTGTCCGGATTTTATATCATCCCAAGTTCGCCGACTTAGCTATAAAAACGAATAAACATCTGCCCTGGGTTTGAACCGTGGCCTTACGTCTAATAAGCTAACACATAACCTACTAGACTTCATGAGGGCATCATTTGAATACACTAAACGTCAGCAAAACTAAAGAATATTTATGTACATTAATAATCCTTGTCAATTTATGATTGTATTTGTTCAACCCTTTTCTCACATTTAAGAATGAATTAGGATCATGCTTGTTTAGTTTGTTAAGGCATTATGAATCTAAACAATAAAAATTTTAGTCAGGAGGAACTGTAAAATAGACATTTCTGACCTAAAAGGCGTGAAAATAAGTACACAATTTAGATTTCCTAGTAATGCTCATGGTTTGTATCGCTCTTTGATATGTGACTTAGGTCTAGGTAGGTCCGATAGGGCAGAAAAGCCACTATTACATTACTATCTCATTACGTTTAGAGTCGGTGAAAGTGTGCATGATTCTCCGAACACAAAGTATTTACAAAAGATTTATTCTAACAAATATTAATCACGAATATCTGTAAGGCAAGTGGTATCAGAAGATCTAATTTTATATTAAAAAACTCTCAGCATACAAGTTTTCGATCGTTTGAAATCGCTTGTCTATAGCCCTGGGTTTGAACCGTGGCCTTACGTCAATAAGCTAACACATAACCTACTAGACTTCATGAGGGCATCATTTGAATACACTAAACGTACAGCAAAACTAAAGAATATTTATGTACATTAATAATCCTTGTCAATTTATGATTGTATTTGTTCAACCCTTTTCTCACATTTAAGAATGAATTAGGATCATGCTTGTTTAGTTTGTTAAGGCATTATGAATCTAAACAATAAAAATTTTAGTCAGGAGGAACTGTAAATAGACATTTCTGACCTAAAAGGCGTGAAAATAACGTACACAATTTAGATTTTCCTAGTAATGCTCATGGTTTGTTTATCGCTTCTTTGATATGTGACTTAGGTCTAGGTAGGTCCGATAGGGCAGAAAAGCCACTATTACATTACTATCTCATTACGTTTAGAGTCGGTGAAAGTGGTGCATGATTCTCCGAACACAAAGTATTTACAAAAGATTTATTCTAACAAATATTAATCACGAATTATCTGTAAGGCAAGGTGGTATCAGAAGATCTAATTTTATATTAAAAAACTCTCAGCATACAAGTTTTCGATCGTTTGAAAATCGCTTGTCTATAGTACTAGACTAAATTTAAATCTTATCTGGATTAAATATTTATTAATAGCACATTTTTTATAATTAAATATGTATGTAATTAATATTTATTTGAAAACAAAATTTTTTAAATATCTTTATACTCATTTTAGCCGCATTATTGCAACCCTGAATTTGTGTATGTTGAGTGTGGTGAGTTTAAGAAAATCGCTTAAAGCGCAAAAATAACAGTTAAATTTAAAATATTAAATTATTAAAGCATCTGTTTAAAAAATAAAAAAAAATTGAATTTTCTAATATACCATATAAGCTAAGCAATATATATAAAATAGATAAAACAACAAAATAAACCAATTAAAATCAATAAATAAAAAATCTGTGTTACCTAAAATAATAAAATTATTGGCCCCAAGCATATTTTACCACTCGTGTTCGTGAACTAAGCCACTTACACAGAAAGTAATTCAAATAGATCTGTAGTTCATATTAATTGTGATTAAATGCAGTATTTTAGTCATTATCACCAAGCAGTCTGTCAGGTGCTTTTACACAATTAAGGGGATAAAGAGCTTAAATTTATGTCCAAGAGGGCTGATCTGACAATATAAAATCAAAATACTTTCAGCAAATTGCCTTAAAAACGGCAGTCCAACAGTTTACATAAAAACCCTGATTCCAAACCATGTGGCGTAACTAACGATTTGTAGTAACTGAAGGCCCATTACCAACGCTAGCAAAAGACCGATATACGACTATCATCTATAGTGATGACATGATTTCTAATTCTTTTATGAAGCACATATAACCGTATAATATTTTATTAGAGAGCTTTTATGATTAAAAGCTTAACCTCACTCTCGCCCCACTTGCCAACCAAACGAGTTGAAACATTGTAACGCGGTAACAAGGAACGTAAACAAAAGGATATTTGTTAAACGCCATTAAAACAGATACGCAGTCAAAAAAGTTATGTCGTCGTCTAAAAACAATTGATTAAAGTTAAAAATTTAATTAAAACAGTAAAAGAAAAAGACTAAAACTTAAAAAGTATTGATTAACGATGTGTTTATAAATAATTTAAAAAGAAAAATTATAAAACGAATAAAAATCGATAATTTTGTTTTAAAAAGACAAAAATTGAAAAGAAAAAATTTGAAAGAAAATTATTAAGTAATTGTAATAATAAAATAATATAAAAACGAATAATTTTATACAATAAATAATTGAAGGAAAGAGGTTTCTTACTTAAAATTTTCATCAAAAGAGACAATTATTTTGGTATGAAAAATCGAAGTTCGTTAAATGTCAAGGTTAAAGGATTTTAATTGAAAAACAAATCAACAACGTCAACGAAATAATACAATACATACAATACAATTTAATTCAAACTTATATTTCTTAATAAACAAATTGTATTGTCATCGGATCTCTAGCGGCTGATTTCTTTATTTTAATTGCCATATTTCTCTTCAGTGTCCTGGAATTCTCTCTCCATAGAGAGCGTTAAATAATAACAATAATTTAATAAACTAACAAGAAACAAAAACAAAACATGGCTAATTTTGATTATAAAGCAAAAACAACAACTACAACGCCGATAACGTCAACGCCAACGTATATTACTAACACAACAACATCTTTAGCGTCATCGTCTTTATCTATCTCATCATCATCATCTTCGGCGTTATTATCAACCAATGCAACTACTACACTGTCTTCGCCTTCACCAGTGTTGCAAACAAAGTTAAGTACAGGAAATGTAGTTGCAAATGGATTTTTAATCGAAAATTCAAATATAGCCACAACAACAACACTACATTCTATTCCTCCTAAAACATCATCTTCACCCCCACCACCACCTTATCATCCCATGGCAAATTCTTTAAACGAAAAGGAGCAAAAGAAAACTTGTTTTCCTGCAACTACTGCTGCTGCTGACAGTTATTTGCAACAACAAAAATTACTAGGAAGTAAAACAGCGCTAGCCTCAGAAACGATATTAAACGATAAAAATGTAGAAACACCTTTTGATGCATTTGGACCAGCGATGACATTAAATGAACCTCAAAAACCCCGTTGGTTGTCATCACTGCACAGTGTTATTTTCATTATTACCTGTGCTTTGGCTGTATTCATTGTTTTTCGTAATGTTCTTACCTGGTAAGTACAAAAATAATAAAAAGAAAATAAATAAATAGACATGTACTATGAAAGGAAACGTTAGAAACGTCACAAACGAACCCTGTGAAATTCATGAAAAATAAAACAAACAAAAGTAACTTACTCTGCTAACGATGCACAAACTGAAATACCCAATACTATCAGGAGTAGGATCAAACTAATTGCCAACCTAATTTAGAAAGCGTTGAGCAATAATACTCTTATGATCTTACGGCTGAAATTCCTGAGAGGCAAATGCTTGCCCATCTATTTTGTCATTGGCTTTGTCTCTCTACTTCAACATTAACACAACAGTCAACGTCAATGAAATTACATAGAAGTACAAAATCTTGTTTTCTAAACTGATTATAATCTTTTTTCCATAAATGCCAAAATGTTATTTTCTAAACTGATTATAATCTTATTTCCATAAATGCCAGTATGTCGCGGAATCCTTAACAAGATGATCGTGGAATATCTCGACAAACTGCGTACCGAATTGGGTATATTATACCACATAGCCTCATGAATACCCTTCTCTGATTGTTATTTTTACTATAATCCACAAATTCTCGATCAGATTTGTCTCTAGAAACAATGTGGGCCAATCTAATAATTGATATTGTTATCGTCGTACAATAAGTGCACTCTGATGATCATCTATTATTTCCACCTTAAAAATACGGGGGTTAAAGTTCATTGGGATTCGAAAGAATGTCATTTACTTCTAACATCGTTTCATTATGAAAGTGCCTGCATAATCCTTATAAAAGGTTAATAAGTAATAAAGTAAAACATATATTCCAGCAGAATATTAAATTAATTCTTAATTGATATGTAGCTATAAGCAGGCTAAATCAACTAGACAATTTATCTCTATATACTACAAATTCAAAGAGCCAAAAACTCCTCATTTGATCCTATTTGCTATGTGCCTATTTCATATTTAAACTCAAGCTTATTTAAGAGCTCAAATTTTTTCCACTTAGAAACTATTATTAATTAACTTTCATTATTCGTATACATATACGTACTCAGGTACTGAGAAACACACAATTTGAAAAATATGTGTATGTTCCTACTCGTATCTACAAATTTTGCACGTACCCGTGCCTATAGTATTATAGGTCGTTCTTTTTTATATTGTATCTGCTTTGAGATCGTACTCAGTAATGGAGACGATGCATAGCACACAGCAAATGTTTATGACGCAGTTTAGTCACTCAGTAGATTTTTAACGATCCACACGAATGGAGGATTCAGTACGAAAATAAAACAGAAATTTTATTAATTTAAATAAAAAAGAAAAATATTTAAAAAGCAATTTCACTTTAATGGAGAAATTAACAAACGTGCCTTTATTCCCCACCAGGCATTTACAAAGTTTCTGGGGAGCTTCAGGTGATTTTTGGCAAGCCCAGTGGGATAAATTTATCGATATAACAGGTGAGCGTAACTTTTCTCTACTCTAATATAATTTTATTTACATTATAATGCAATTCATACATATAAATAGTAGTCTCTTAACTGCAATTACTTGCAGAAATAAAATAAAACCGTTAAAAAATTAATTAAACAATTGCAAATTATATGATCTTTATAATTATTTTCTGTAATGCGAAATAACAAAGAGAAACAAAGAGTACAATATTTGCAGTTTGTTTACCTATCACAAACACAACAACAACAAAAAAATCAAAACAAAACAAATACCGACCATACAACAATCATCTCCCCCAATAACAAACAGTCATATGTGTATGTGTTTTTAATTAACATGTAGTTATTGTTTACATCTATACACAAACAGTGATGACAAGACAGCCGTTTTTTGATTTCGATATTTCCTAAATTTGGTTTTGACTTTTGAATCGACATATGTCGTTATCAGCCAAGGAGTACTATAAGTTATCGTCCTTCATTCTGAATAATGTGCTTAACGAAGCAATCTAATTAGTAAACTCTGGGTTAAAATAGCATCGAGTGTTTAAAAGATAAAACAAGAACTCAACGGCCGCACTATAGATTTAAAGGAAAAACGTTTTGTGTATCAAGTGTTGGCATCACTTACGCCGGTTGGGTAACCATTATCTGAATGAAGTTATTTTCTTTTCTAGTTTACTATTTGCATTGTTTATTAAACAATGAAATTTATTAAATTATTCCTGTGTGAGAAGAGTTCAGAGTCATTTTTGTTTTTTTTTTTTGTTGACGATTATAAATAAAACTAAGTTAAAGAAAAATGATCTCTTTCTCTCACTCTCGCCGAATTGGAATACAGTATCGGTAAAAATAAATTATATTAAAATCTTGTTGATTTACGAGTACATGTATATTAAAATATATACAAGCAGACAAAAATATAAAGCTCAAGAGAAGGTATAGAATTAATACGTCTTCTATTATGTTTGACAGAACACACGTTAGGGGAACCTTATGCTAAAAAAAGGGAGACTTTTGCGCCCCTCAATAAGAGTTTTTATGGCTTCTTGAAAATTGTGATAAGATAAATTTGAAGCTAGTCTAGGAACAGATCAAGTCGCTAGGAACCATCTTCACAAAGTCTATCAATAATAAATTAATTTGTAACGAGGCTTATGAAAACTTTGTACACGCAAGTAAAACTAAAAAGTAATCTGAAAGCATTAGCCTGTATTGTTAAACTTGAGATTAAGCTTAAGAACACCAAAGCCATGAGAGTAAACAACGTTAGCTCAGACAAGACCATACTAGGATCCCTTCCAGTCAGTCAAAACCTTATGTATATAGCTTCTACTATCTATGCAATGTGGTGACAGCAAGAGAAGGCGCAATATTAGACGCAAACAGCAGGTGGAGGAATGCGCCAGCGGCATCTGAACAATTATAATCAGAATAGAGAGTGTAAAATTTACTCTGTTATAACTTGGCTTGTTTCGAATGAACAAAAATGAACAAATCTTTGATTGCATCACCGAAAGTGATGAAGGCTATAAGAAAAGGTTTTCAGAAAATTTTTATATTTTATCAAGTGCAACTAGTTTGTCTATACAATAGGCACTGGATTTTATGTAAATTTACAGAATAATTAGGAATTAATCTCAGTCTTTTGATAAAATTCTTCTCCTATTCTTACTACAGGCGATGATCCCCTAATGTTTTGGGTAATTGGCACCACTATATTTACCATGCTAGTCTATTGGCTAGTTGGCGGTATTTACACATTTATGGATCTAACAAATCGACCAGCTTTTTTACGCAAATATAAAATACAACCGGGTACAAATGAACCCGTAGAGACAACACGTTTACTAAAGGTTAGTGTATAAAAATTCATATTATGAACAATTGATTTCTTTTGTTATCATTTAATATTTTGACTTATTAATAACAGGTTATTTCTAAAGTGGTGAGCAATCAAATATTTATTGGAGTGCCCATATCATTTCTTTCCTATAAATTAATGCAACTACGGGGTTTAAGCTCAATACGTGAACTGCCCACATTCCATTGGGTGTGCGTTGAATTGACCGTCTGTATATTAATGGAAGAATTGGGTTTCTACTATTCGCACCGTCTGCTGCATCATAAGAACATCTATAAATTTATACACAAACAGCATCACGAATGGACAGCACCGATAGCTGTTACCGCTATCTATTGTCATCCCATTGAACATATTTTTAGTAATTTATTCCCTCCATTTCTGGGAGTATTCCTCATGGGCAGTCATGTAGCCACAGCTTGGTTATGGTTTGCTTTGGCCATACTCTCAACTTTAAATGCCCATTCCGGCTATCATTTGCCTTTCTTTCCGAGTCCAGAAGCTCACGATTTTCATCATCTCAAGTAAGTTCTAAAGGAACAAAGTAATAAAATTCATTTTTTCTTATATTTTGTGTTTCTTTTCAACAGATTCAACAACTGTTTTGGTGTCTTAGGCGTACTGGATCGTTTACATGGTACTGACACTTTGTTCCGTGCCACAAAATGCTACGCTCGTCACCTTATGATGTTAAGCTTTGTACCACCGCGTGACGCTTTCCCTGATTCGAGCACAAAGTGATTTTAAAAATAGCCAAAAGGAAAACTAAAACAACGTGACATTAATTTAAGTAAAATTCAAAGAAAAGCTTTAAATCGATTTTAAGAAACCAACACAAAATGAAACTAAACAACCACATTAATGTAGTGATAAGAGATGGATTATGGATGGATTAGTTGAAGTCTTTGGATAGAATTTCATATGCAATGTTATTGAAAAGAATGTAAATGAATATGTTTGTTAAAAACAGGCTGATGGAAATTGTAATCGGTAGACGTAAATATAAATTGTAGATGTAATGTTTTATAAAATGGTTATATACGACAACTATACAAGGCATACTTCTTATTAGTCACCTTCATATTGTATGTACAAAATGTTATAAAAGCAAAATTCATATGAAAAAAAATAAATTGCAAAATAAAGTGTATTTTAATATTTTAAATAAATGCCAAATTACCAAAGGAAGAATCGAGTTATAGGCGTTTGAAGTTATCGAGATAATTTTTAGCTAATACGTACATATGTTACAATGATAAAGGCTTTATTGAAACAACTGTAGACATTTTAAGTGAGCATAGTACTTATAAATATCGTAAATAAAATTTTGCATATTTCACTGTCAAGCCAATAAAGCCAACAAGGGTGAAGTTAAGAAAGATTAGAAAGATTCCATAAAGTTGGATCTATGAAGCAATGATTGTGACTTTTTTTATTACCCATTTGCTATTTAGTGAAATACAAATAGAAATCCAAGAGCCTTATACATAAGGCGTTTCGGTTTATATATTTGTATAGCTCTGGTAAAATATGCGGTACAACCCTATTAGAATTGAAAGCGCAAGTCTATCGGTTATATGGCTGAAAAACTATTGTAAAACTATTCGTTGTAAATCCAAAATTGCACGTACTCTATAGATAGTCTAATAACACCACTTATTCGTAGAATTTTGTTAAAATTTTCACAATAATCAACTGATGGCTGCTTGTTGACTGACTATGCTGTGTAACGCACTAGTATGTCAAACTATCTTACTAAGCTCTAGACTACCAGTACTACCCAACGACCCATTAATGTCAAATTTGTTTCACGCGATGCCATTACATTTACTTCGTATTACTGTTTAGTGCATATATTAATCTGGTGGGGTCGTTGGGCCTTTTAAGTAACCACCTAATTGATTATTTTCTGTGTGTATAACTCAAAGACGTCGTAGTCAAGTAGGCAACTTGTGGGCTTATTAGGCGAGGGCCCGCTATGCAAACCCTAGCTCAAACATCTCGAACTAAAGAAAATATGAAAAAAATACTATTTCGCAGACTTCCTCTCGTCAGTCTTCTGGCAAAAACTCTGGGAGTAAAAATCTATCGTTCGGAACCGACTTCAAACTGAAGGTCCCGCCACTCATGGATAAAACTAACACACGCAACATGGGTTGGAATGGCCAGTTAGGAATTTAAATAAGTATATTTCAATTACAGAATATAAACGAGATATCGGTAAACTTTCGAATTTAATTGCAAAAGCAAAATCCCAAATGGGGTCTCTTCTTGCTTCTGTTTTCTTTAGAAAATAATTGATAAACGCTTTAAATTGTCTATAATATTTCCTTTATGGTAAATTTATAAACAAATCGTACGATTTCAAAATAATCTAGTTTATTAATGACATGCATTTTATACGAGTACATTTGTGTACATTAAACAATGAAAACAATGATTTAACAAGATTATTGGTATTATCCATTTGTTGGTGGCCATATATCATTTATATGGGTATCAAAGGTTTTACTCAGTGTTACGACTAAAAACAAAAGAAGCTTTTCAAATACAGTACCGAGGGTAATACAAATTGAAATTCCAATTCAAAGTCATTTTAAATCAAAATACAATTCATCTTACATTTAAAGAAAAAAAAAAAGAAAAAATTGTTTGGATTTTTGTTAATAATTCTTATCGATCGTTAAAACCAATTTGATAAGGATCGGTACATAGTTGCTAATTTTGTGTAAAAATTATTCCAAAAAAGAGTGATGAATATAGCGTTGTTTGTTGATGACTAGAAAAAATTTCAAACGACTTGCTTGCGAAACAAAATAATACTTTTAATAACGACTTTCTTTAATACTCTTAGAATAAAAAATTATGATATATTTAAATCAAATACAGGAGTTAGGAGTATGCAGTTAAAGAAATATTATAGGAAAATTAATTTTTTGCCCCTAAGCATCCTTTACTCTAATTTAAGCAATTTCATTAATTGTGCAGATCTCCACATAATTCAATTTTCTGGGTGTGATATTATATTAAACTTCCTTCCTTGGTCTATTTTTTGTGTGCTAGGGTTATCATCTAAAATTATCTATCTATCTAAAATATTGCATTGGAATTTTGCTGAATTAAAATTCTTTTTAGCTGGATGTCCGTAAGACACCTCTTGTTCTATTATTTTATGCTACTAACGTATGTATTTATTGTCATAATTATTCTTGCTTAGGCTTAGTGCTTGGGTATTTCATGATTATCGCCAGTATTAATAAGCACTTTTTACATAACAACAACAAAAAACTTATGCTAACAAATACTAATTAGTTATTCTAAAAGATAGTATGGCTTACGTACAGACATATGGACGCAGATGATTTTTTTGCACACAAGAGAGTGTAAAAACGTTACACTACACATAACACATAATTGGTCAACCCATTAGTCAGAATAACGACCTAGCTTCTCAAACCACTTATGTTGTGTGTGTTAATTTTATACACAAGTGGTGGGACAATTGTTTGAGAAACTTTTCATGACAATTTTATTTACTCTCAGAGTTTTTGAAATATTTTTCATATTTCGTTTTGTTGGAGATGTCAAAGAAAAATCACAAAGTTGTTTCAAAAGTGCTTAAAAGGTGTATCAAAATGAATAAGAAGAATAAGAGTTTAATACGATTTTTATATTTTATTGTTAATGAAAATTATTTAAAAAGATATCTCAAGGTGTAGTAACATAAATAGTAGAGAAAAGCCAAAGCCATTACTTACAGGTTGGTTATTATCAATTAATCGATTTTGTTTGTTTGTTTGTTTGTTGGTTTCAAAACAATAATAAAGAATAAAAGCCAATTAAAAAAATAATAAATAATAATAAAAATGATACAGAAAACAATAAACAAAAATAAAAATTAAATAAAAATTTTGTTTAAAATCAAATCAAATCAAATCAAAATTAACGAAAAAAAAACAAAACAAAAAAAAAACAAACTTACAAGAACCATCAAAGCCACGTCTATTATTTTTCATATTTTTAAATTCGGACAGAACATCTCGCCCTTAACGATGAAGAGAAAACGAACGCATTCGTTTAATAATGTGCAAATAAAAAACAAAAATTATAACATTTCAGAATAATACGAAACGAAATGAGAAAATTCTCAAATGAATTTAAATAATATTTGGCAAAAAAAATAATAACAAATAATATGGTTGGCTATGACTGGATGAAATGAATGGTAATGCTGCTTTAAAAGGGATTATAATTTAAAAGGGAAATGAACGACAGATTTTTGAGAAACTTTCCATGACCATTTTTATTTATTAGTCTTACAGTTTTTGCCAGAAATCTGCTAAGAGTAAGTCGACGAAGAAATATTTTTCATATTTCGTTATGGGGCTGATGTCTGACCTGGGGTTTGAACCGTAGACTCGCGTCTAATACTGCATTGAGGAAACCTAATATCCTTTAAACAACCTCATTTCATTGGTTGGAGCGGTCGATACCTTTTTGTTTACTTTTTCAAAAGTTTCGGGCGATATCTCGATGATATAATGACGAAAACTGGTTTTCAAACGCTCCAACAGAAGGCATAGTCTTTAATGCAACCCAAAAAAGTTTAACGGCATCAAATCGCGTGATATGTATCACCAATTATATACTGACACAACGTAAAATTGTTATTACTGACAAATTCAACACAACAAAAAAATCAAAACCACAAGAGTTATATTCGTAGCAACGTCTTGTAGAAACCACACTCATTCAAGGCAAAAAAAAAATTATCAGTTATCAAACGACCTTAGTGGTCTAAGTAGACGGTAACGGATCTTTCAGATTTATTTTTGAAAAATACTGTCCATAGTATACATCAAACATAGATACAATGTGGTTTTCTCAATCACATCCAGGTTCTCTGCAATATTTTAGTTTGCTGACGTAACTTTAATATCTGAATCTGTGTAGAAAGTCTGTGTCTATAATACTCAATCACCATATCTACGGCGTTGTAAATGCACAACCGGCTTTAATAGTTACGTAAATTGCATTTTATATGAACGGCAGTGCAAATCCAAACACAAAATAAGTCGTAATGAGCAAAAGATAGGCAAAATTTCTGAAAATGTTACACTTTCTCCATCAGAAGATATATTTTCGACTGTGAGTACATTTCAGTGATCGTCCGGACTTAGCCAATATATTGTACAGAAGTTCGATTATGATCATCATAATCATCCGGTAACGCACTAGTAGTCGACACGTTTAAATCACTACATACATAGGTCCATATGTACATAACTGGTCATTACAACCCTTCAGTCACGATTACGACCTAGCTTATATACATAGTCTGCTGTGTATGTTCATTTATAGTTAGTTTTGTTGTTGGAGAAGTCTGCCCTGGGGTTTGATCCATGGCCTCATGTCTAATAAGCCAACACACTACCTCCTAGAATTTAGGCAATAAGAATACGCTTTCGACCCTTACTGTCCACATGATTTATGGACCGGAATTTTCAACGGTTGCAATATCCTATAATATTGTCAATTATATGTAAAAGACATTTCGTACTGCCAATGTTTGTTTGACAATGTAGCCCGAACATCATCTAAAAATAGCACTGTCAGGACATCTGATAATCGACAATGCCAAACCTTGTGAACTTTAAACAATTAAAATAATATTCAATCTTCCTCTCAGTAATCCATTCGAAAAGGCCCCAATGACAGTTGAAAACCCTATTTTTCTAAAGACGACAGTCCATTACTAAATTAATCTGATTTCTAAATAATGAAATGACTTGGTTTTGTTTTGAGTCCAACATTCGGTTTTGTTATTCACTATTTCTGTTGTAAATTTTAAGAAAAGAAACGATTTTAAATACTTGAAGGCATTTTATCTTTTAAAACGGAATATAAAATTTACAGCCTAGTGTTGTAGTAGTTACAGTAAAGTTACATTGACCGATGAACTAAGAGGCTTATATATTCTCGGATTAGGTTTTATGAGCCCCTAAATGAGTAAACTACTTAATTAAATGCATTTAATGAAAGGTATTCTTTCTTTGTTTTTAAACGAACAAACAAAGGAATATTTAATAAACGTACATACGTACATACGTACACACGTACATATTTATATTTAATTTACATTTAATAAAAATTACTGTAAATAAATTTATACGAAAAATCGTTTGTATCTGTTAGGCAACAATTAATTATTATTAATGCCCTATAATAATGCCAGAAAATTAATAAAATAGAACGCATAGCACAGTATCTGCTACGATAAGTACGAGGTACGAAGTGTTATCTTAGGCTTTGAGTTGTATAACTATTGCAGATTGACAGTTCCCTGATATTCTAGTCAAAGACCGTAATTTGGTTTTTGCTAAATCCAACAAGTTATTCAGCTCTTGTGCGATCCATTTAAGTACTTAAACATTACATTACAGATTATTGGAAAAATCAATATCACCAAGAGAGATATAAACATGCTTTCGGATAGCGATGGCTATGAAAGCTGTAGCTATTCGTAAATCTCACAACTATTATAATATTCACACTTGTATACCATGTCACCGAATTTACGGGCAACCTTTCCACATTTGCAATTTCATTGAGAAACTATATGCTTATCTATGAGCAATAGACTATATTAGCGCCGCATATTCCGCTTAGCAGACGGGCAAGATAGTGCAGCGAATTTAAATAATCTGCTTAGAGAAAGTCTACTGAAAAGCACACTTAGAGCCGTTGGAGGCGTCATTACTGAACATTGTTTACTGGACGCTCATAGCAAACGTGGAAGCCGTCGTAGCCTAGTCTTACTCAGTTTTCTTAAGCTGTAACGTAGTAAGTAGTATGTTGGCTTGCTAAATGTGAGGCCACGGTTCAAATCCTAGGTCAATTATCTCGATCATAACGAAATATGAGAACACATTTCATCAGCGATGTTCTCTCAGTTGTTTTCTAGGAAAAACTCCGAAAGTAAATAAAATTACCATGAAAGGCTTCCTAAAAATCTATCATTCGGAGTCAACTTTAGGAATAAAATTAACACACACAACATACATAAGTGGTGTGAGAAGCTAGGTGTTAATTCTAATTAAAAGACAAAGCCTGAGTAATGACCAATTATGTCTATAAGTATGTGTGTCATAGAAAACGTATAGGGCTTGATTATCAGACCAATGAAGTAGTTGCGAAGATGAAAAAGAAAAGGAATTCATTATGTACTGAGTTCATGCCCGTTTGTAATGTGGATCACTGTGCTTTTCCCATGCAGTAGTACTCATTTGTTTGACGGATACAGACTTTGGAAAACTTAGCAAAGTTCCACGGTTACGAAAAGTGATGCATTGCCGTATCCACAACGAGCTACACTGGTCACCTTTGGTGACAGTCACCTCTAACTGCCTATGTGCGGACCTAAACATATAGGAAAGATATAAAAGGACATCACAACATGTTATTCTGCTCTTGAGAGAATCATTTAAGTATTCTGATTATTTTTGAAAATATACAGGAAATATTTCACTTTACCTAACCTCCAAACAAAAATAGGAAACCGGAACCACATATCTACTTGTAAGCGTTTTCATTACTCTCATCCTTCAAACAAATTTAAATCTAGTTTTCATAAGTACTACTTGTTCCTTTTTTCCCTCCTAATATCGATTTAAACAGTCTTAGCTGGCCAGAAATAAATATCACAAGCATTTTGTGTTTTTTGTAGATACCGTTGATATTTAACTCATAAGTTGAATCGAATCATCAATGAAATGGACGGGGCATCTTGCAAACAAATGGAAATATATGTCTACGTAATTGCTGCGCCATAGGGTTTAAATTTTGCAACAAAACTCTTATGGCCAAACTAAAGGATAACCTCAATGAAGAGTAACCTCTTAAGAAGGTGAACAAAAGTTCACATGGCAGATTTTATAATCAAACATTAGTGGCAAAGAATTGTAATGTATTTTCATTTAAACTCTTTGCTTGAATATTTATTTACAAGTTGTAGTTGTAGTTCAAAGCACAATCTGCCTATCTGTCTGACTGAGCAAATATGATATGATAGTAAATTTCCAAACTGTAGGTATACAAATTCCAAATTTTGACGTCGAAGAAAGATAAGAGAACGATAATGTTATATTGTTTTCCAAAATCAATGATACGAATACTGATACTGTGCATATTTATTATCGATAAAACATACTTTCCTGAATGTAACTGGTAATGTTTTATTGAAAGAATGTGTGCAATACTTACAACTTCGTGCAGAATCTGAAATAAAGATAAGGGAAAAAAGTTATTAGAAATTATTATTGTCTGAAGTTGGATTGTTTAATTATGATTTTAAAAATAATTTAAAATAATTTTACAGGAAAATAAATTTTATTGAAAAATCTCCAAGATGCATTGCTGAACATGATTGTAACAACAATCCGAATGTTTGAAAAACATTACAATATCAACTATATGTATGCCTAAAAATTATACAAATAAATACAAGATTAGATACATATATCCAACGAAATAATCTTTAAAATGTTTAAAAAATGTAATAAAAAATTGGTAAATTTTCTATTTATTTAAACAAAACATTGATTATGAACTCCAAGCTGATTAGAAAAACAAACAAAATTATCTATAATACCAGTAATAACAAGTTATTGATCTCTCTCATACCCTAAACAGTAGATAATAGTTACAACACCCTGATATCGTTATTCTTTGTTACAAAATTATCTATAAAATGTGATGAAAAAAAAAACACTGACAAACCATTGTCAGAGTACCAGCTGACAAGAGTGTCAGATATCTGATAAATGTGTAGAAAGTAAGTCTTCTTTGAAAGGGATAGGGAAAAAAATTGCAGAAACATTAAAAGCCACGATATTATTGACTCCGATTTTACTTTCGCTCTCAAACTAAATTGCTGACAATAAAATTTAAATTTATAATGAAAACAAAAAATAAGGAAAATTATTCGAAACATTTCTTTCATTTAAAAAAAAAATACTCCTCATGTAAATATTTAGTATTCCGAAACACTTGAGTTACGCGTAGTGAATAAGTAAATAATTTTTAATTTTTATTTTCTTAATATTTATCATGCAATAACCTGACGGAGATGCCGACCGGTTTCCTGTATTTTATATTTTATTATTATTTTATGGAAACATTCAAATAAATAACGTGTTTGCTTTTGGTTTCATTTGAAAACACGCTTACAAAAAAAATTAAAAGTACAACGTCTGAGCTGAAATTAAAAAAAAAATCATTTCACACGCATGTCTTAAAAAGTATCCGAAACCAAATTTAATGGAAAAAAAAATTATTCAAGTCTGGACTGAATGTTTACATCCCGTTCATATAGTTCAAGGTTAACGAAATTTTAATTTCTTTTTACAAAATTTTACAATTTGTTTATATTTTTAAAATTTAAATTGTTATTATTAAATACTTGTGTATACATGTGTATGTGTGTGAGTAAAGGAACACCAAATGATTTTATAGTTCTAAAGACAAAGCAATTGTTTATAAAAGTAAAAGATAATTCGGTCAATCAATAAACTTATAAAAAAAAATTGGGGCCTAATTAATAGATTTTTTTGCTGTGAAAACTGCTCATTCTTACACAAATGCGTTGGTTCTTTTGTTTTGTTTTTCCTCTTTATTAGGAATTATAACACTTGCGTTCCAAAAACCAACCTGCCAACCATATATTGTCTCTCTCTGGCGCCGATTCGGTTCGAAAAACCTTTTGTTTTTAAAGATGCTAGGTTTTTGATGTGAAGTGGTGAAACACTAGCTACAATCTCTTAGCAGCAGTCACACCTGCCCAGAGGTACGGATGCTTGATTTCAACTTCAACCTGCCACAGCGAGTAGAATCGCAGTATTAGGAATCTGGCCAATCTGTAAAAGCTTTAGTTCTCACATGAGGACTTCGTCGTACATCTCCCAACGAGCATAATATTCACCGGCCAAAAAAGTGCAAGTCATTGGCAAAAAATGCAAGTCTTAGACAAAAAACATGCTAGTTATCGACAAAAGAAATGGAAGCCATCCAACGGTAAAAAGGCTGCAATGCGACAATTTTGCCTGATTTATACAGAAAACTTTTTGTTGCTCAGTCTAAGAAAGCATTTAGCTTAGTTGCCCATATCTCTGGTCCTAAGTACCGCTCAACAGTAAGGAAACCTGTTTTGGAATCCTTGATATCATGGTTATCCAGACCACTCTGTTAAATATTTAACATTGTTATGTTAACTTTAATATTGACTCAGTTAAAATGGTTTGGTTTTTGTCTTTGCTAGTTAAATTCCCATTTATCTTTACACACATTAATGGACCGCACTAGCACCACATGATCAGCTAAGGATACATGCCTACAGAAAGTCTACTTGTATTCACAATTATAGCCTCGTTGGTGGCGTTATTGCTCATGAGACATGCGCTTCGTGGTAGATTCAGAGGCGAAAAATGGAAGGAATTTTGTGGTTTAAGAAATAAGCACTCGACAGCTACCAGGCAGTTGAACTCACACACTTAGCGGTTTTATTATGAACTGTTATTCTTTAGTGACTAGCTACAAATGTGGAAAATATTTATACGTTGCGGTAGCAGTTGAATGTGATGATATTCATGACCTTTCCCAAATTTAAGATTATTTATCTCGGTCTTATACAATATCAATAAAAATAAATTTTATTTAAATTTCTAAAGTAAAGCAAGCAATTACTTGAGACTTTTATTAGCGTTCATATGTTTATTATATTTTATTGTGGTATTGTATTGTTTTTTAATTTCTTACTTTACTATACGATATACAATTATGAAATTGTTGTCTGTTAGTGGTGGTTTTAATTGTTTCCGTAAATAATTAACTAATTTTAGAAAATTTCAGTATAAGAAATAAGTCATAACAAAAAAAAAAAAAAAAGAAAACAATAACAATTAAAAGACACATAAAATAATACACAATATGTTCATATGTATGTACATACATACATACAAATTGTAACCACAATAATAATTACATAAAAATACAATTGTATTCTTAATGAATTAAGAGTTTCAACAGTTGATATTTCTTTTCGTTTTTTTTTTCTATTTATAAAAAAAAATAAAATAAAAAATTAATTCATTTTTAAATGGCAATTAGTTAGCTAAAGTTCATTGAACTTTTGTTCTACTAACTTTAATTTCAATGGTAATAAAAATGAGAAAAAATAAAATAAACAAAATAAAATCAACAACAACATAAAAGTAGATTTTATTCTCATTGTTGCAATTTTCCTTTGTTTGTCAGCTCCTTTTGTTTAAAAGAGTATTAATTATCCTTTTTGTTACGACGTTATAACGTCGCCAATGGCGTTTATAAATTATTTACTGTTACCGCTTAGTCTTGATGATGAAAACATAATAAAAACACAAAACAGTAACAACAACAACAAATATGACAACGGCAACGACATAACAGTTTATAAATATTTTTAAAATCTTCGTTGGAGGGTGATGTGGTGATTCAATAATATTGAAAAAATTTCATGATAAAAAAACCACAACAACAAAATAAAAACCAAATCCTACAAAACAGTGCGGATAACCCAGCAAAACGAGAAAAATCGAATTAAAAAATCCAAGACGCAATCTATAAATTTTAACAACATATTTGACGTTAACAGAATAAAATTTGGCGTTGACAGAGCACTGTTAGCTGTTTAACAGTTCTCATATAAACAAGCCCACTAATTTTAGGATATAAGGTAGGTCTGTGAATACCATAATATAATCAGCAATATGGTCACATATCAAGTGATATGATATGGAGAAAATTTGCTTAGAAATTATAAATTTTTTGCCATTTTGGAACATATAGGAAATAGTACACCTACCCGACTAAATGCAAATGGTAGTCCAGAGGGTCCTCTTTCGAATCGTAATAGTGGGACAACTGGAATTATTTTGGAATTTGTGAAAATGCATTTTGAAAAAATCGATTTTCTGTCAAGTGTCAGTGAAAGAATCAAATGTTCCATGGAAAGTGCTTATTTACTAAATTGTTCAAACTGTTAAGAGTTCTCAACTATAAAGCACTCGTCATTTTCGGGTACAAAAAATCTTTACATTGGTATTAGCCGGGGAATAACTAATTTTCTTAGAGTCATTACAAATACGTGTCAGATTTGATAAGAACAAGTTGTTGAACGTAAGGCAATGTAAGAACTGTTAAGTAGTGTACAGTTGTAAAACGGTATATTTGTTGTAAGAAAGTAATGTTAGTATTATTAAATAAAGTGCGAACAGAATCTTCCACTCGAATAAATACAACAATTCAATCAAAAAAAAAAAAAATGTTGTTGGGTAATATTCTTTTATATACAGTTTTCTTTATCACAAAGATAATGTAAAAAAAATCAACTAAAAGGAAAACAAATAATGTTCTCTTTTCTTTATTATTATTTTTAATAATTTGCATTATTTTATTTTTTTTATTCCTTTTTTTTCACAATATAATGCAAATGTTTTATTATTGTTGTTTTATATAAAGACATATGTATACAATATATAGTATATGTACATACATATGTATATAATAAGAAACGACCCATTTCTGATGATGTCGCATAAATAAGAACTCAGTATATTTATAATCTTTATTACATTTACACACTTATTTGTTATTTAATATGAGCCTGACATGTAAACCAGCAGCAAAAAAAAAAAATAAAATGCCAAAAAAAATTAATGCCAAAATCTATCTAAAAAACTTCACTTATTTTTTATTTTTATCGAAAATCATTTTTAAAACAAATAGAAACAATTCATTTGAAACAACGGAACAAAAGATAAAAGTCTAAAGAAACAAAATAAATAATAAGAAAGCAATGAAAATGTATAACAAAGAATTTCGTAAAAGTATAAACAATTCACTTAAAATGGATGAGTTGCTCCCATTACTCGATTACAAACGGATGTGTTTTATGAAAACAAAAAATACTGCATAAAATTCCGTAATTAAATGGGAAAAAATCTCATACGCTTATTAGATTTTATAATTTTATTTGTTTTCACTTTTACACTTTTAGGAATAAAATATTCTCTTTAATTCATTCTTTAATATTTCTTTGCTGTGTTTCTATTTAGTGAATCAAGTTTCGTTATCTAAAGGAGTATTTGGTTTACTTTTACTACCCCCTGCGTTCCATTGTGAAAGGGACAAGGGTTAGAAGATTTCCAAAATTGGTCCCAAAATTTTATAAATGCAAAAACCACAAACAACATTTATTCAACTTCTCCGACAATTGAACGCGGATTATTCGAGTTTGCAGTCATGTCAACCGTAGTCTAGTAGGTAGTGTGTTGGCTTATTAGACGAAAGGCCAGGGTTCGAATCCCCGGTCAGACATCAAAAATGAAATATGAAAAAAATATTTCTTCGGCGACTTCCTCTCAGCAGATTTCTGGCAAAAACTCTGAGAGTAAATAAAATTGCCATGATAAGTTTCTCAAAAAAAAACTGTCGTTCGGAGTCGACTTTAAACTGTAGGTCCCGCTACTCATGTATAAAATTAGCACACACAACATAAGTGGTGTAAGAAGCTAGGCCGTAATCCTGACTGAAGGGTTGTAATGGCCAATTATGTATGTAGTCATGTCAACTCTCACCGCGTTAGATTTCAATTAATAAAACAATGAAATACAAAGGAACTTCTCTCCGATACTCAAATGAACGAAAAGTCTATCAATAAGGCACGCATACGATATCAGCTGTCTGCAGTAGAAAAGCCTAAATAAAATAAATGTGTAAAGATAAAACCAACAATTTCAGCAGACTCACTTGTGTGTTGTGGAACAATGTTACCACTTTAACAGTGGCAACAAGTAGATTATTCTTTTGTTTTGCAATTAAAACAGACTATTGACATAAAGTTTCCCATTATAATCATTATTATTTGTAACAGAATGTATAGGATGGTTGGTGGAGAATTTTCTCAAATCCCAAAACTATTTCAGCTTTTCCACTACCACGGTGCGAAAGAGAAATCTCTGTACTACCATTTGCTTATAGTTGGGTAGGTGCGTTATGTCCCATATGTTCTAAAATGGCCACTGATCTTCTAGAGAATTTTCAAGCAAAATATTTATATTTTCAAAGGCAATTTTCTCAATACCATATCAGTTTAAATGTGACTATATTTGCTGATTATATTAAGAAGCCTTGGAATGTTCCTTTGACTATGGTATAGTAGTCATAGATCTAATAATCTCAACCTGACATTGACTTGTTATATCCATCAAATATCTTAAGAGTTTGTGACTTCTAATTATTTAAACTATGGGCCTACATCTCAACTTTAAGTCATAATAACCAAAATCATATCATATCGTATAGGCAAATAAGCTGTTAACCAATTGAAAACAAATTAAAAAAAATTCAATTGAAAAAAAATGTAAATGTTTTCGTTCAATTTAATAAAACAATTAAAAATAAATGATTTTAGCATTTATACAATAAAAAAATAAACTTCGAAAACAAATGACCAGTTTTATTATTTGATCATATAGGCGAATAAGCAAACTGTTAACATTATGAATCATTATTGTAATTGATGAGTAAGAGATGATTTAAAACACAATAAAAATTAACAAATTGTACCAAATCTGAAAATACATATAAAATTCGGCAAGATCAAGACCTAGCTGGTCACACCATTTATGCTGTGTGTGTTAATTTTATATATAAGTGGCAGAACCTACAATTTAAAGTAAACTCCGAATGACAGATTTGTGTGGGAAACTTTACATGGCAATTCTTTATTTACTGTCAGAGTTTTTGCGGGAGAGGAAGTAGCCGAAGAAATATTTTTTCGTGTTCCGTTTTGTTGGATATATCTGACCTGGAAATTGCAGTATGGCCTGACTTCTAATAAGCCAACACACTATCTACTAGACTATGGCGATTTAGAGTTACAATCTACAAAAAAGAAAATATCAATTTTTTTTTCAATTCGATTGATCGCAATATTTAATAAATGGCCTCTTATTTTATGAAATCAAACTATTTCCTTAATCAGAAAAACAGCCTTAAACATGTAATACGAAAAAAATAATTTATAAAGATAAAACAACACCTGTCAGGGATTCGGAAACTCTATATACTCAGAAAAGCATGTCTAATGAAAGAACATTATGAAATTCAATGCCTTTAAAAAAAATAAACGATCAAAGTCACAGCAAACGAATACCTAAATTACAGAATACAGTAGTAAGTAGTATTAATTTAATATTATGTATTATTTTTCTTGTTGTTCTTATTTTTTGCATTTACATTTTAATTTACACTTCAAAAAATCTCGCATTATACTACACAACTACGTCATAGTATTCTTTGGATTATTGCTTTGTCTCAATTTTATTTATTTTGTGTTTTTTTTTTTCTTCCAAAAAGCGATTGCAAAATCTAGACAATAAACTTCTAATGAGACTCTAATTAAATACAAAATAAGAAAGACAGAAAAAAAAAACAGAAAAAATGAATAAAAGAAATAGAAAACGTCATCGTTAATAACAATAAATTATTATGTGTATGTGTATGATACGTATATAATATACGGAAATTCATGGCTATTTATGGTGTTGGCGGAAAATCCTTCAGATATTATAAAACAACTTATAACAGTTTTTTTTTTGCCGCAATAACATGCAACAAGTACTAGACAAAAACAACAACAAAGAAAAAATAGTAACAAAAAAAAAATATGGCTAACAAGTACAAGTTTTGAACCACAAAACTTAAGCCGCATAAATAAATTGAATGAATAAATAAAACATTCAACAATGACTTGCTATTATTTATTTAAAGAGTATTATTACTATTTTATTCAATATTGTATATAATATATTAAAAATTTTACATTATTTTTGTTATTGTTTGTTTTGGAAAACCAAAGAGTAACTGTATAAATAATAACTGTTATTTTATATTCCAGTTGTTTTTATTTTTCAAGTTTAGTAAAGATGTGTTTCGAATACAGCAGCACCATTGAAAGTGAAATAATTTTCATTTTTAATTTTTTCATTGCTTGTTAAATCATGACTTTAAGTTGCTGGTGATTTTAAAACATTGCAAGACAAAGAATAATAAATCTGAACAAGAGATAAAATAAACGCATGTTAATGTTTAGAACAAAGTAGGACGCAGGTGTTGCATAAAATCTCAAGTTAAATAAATACATACGACAAACATTTATTTATTTTAAAACCACCATAAAAAAGTAAGTTTTAAAATAATTTAAAGAAGGATTTTTCTTTTTAGGCCTAATTAGTCAACGAACAATAATCAAAGCAATTACTATGAGTAGGTTGCTTTTTCGACTGCTAGTTAATGTCACGAAATCTTTTCAATCGTAGGGTGTTGGTTAAACTTGCCGAATTAAACTGAGCTCAAATGGTAAATAGAAAGCCTAAAGTATGGCTAACCAATTATGGTACTTGAGAAAAAGTTCTCTTCTCTAAACTGCACTCAAGCTAAGACAACGTAGTGTTAAAAAATATCTTTTTTAGATAATTGTGTAGTGATTGGTAGGTGTGATTATGAATTAATTGTTCTCGAACCAGTTTAATTTAAAATTTTGCTTGTCAAAAGCCTTTTTTGGAAACTATTTGTATTTGGTCACATGTACGTCGTTTGTAGTATAATTCTAAAACTCAGAACCCCATAGCAAAGTTGATTTTAGAGTAGGGTTCCTGTCCAATGTGGTAGCCTTTAAATGAACGTTGTTCAGAACCCCATAGTAAAGTTGATTTTAAACTATGGCTCCTGCCCAACGTGGTGGCCTTTAAATGAACATTGCTTGCTACTTAAAACAGTCGATACGATTAATTCGTTCATACACCAGTACTTTCGCCAATAAGATTTCAATACACAAAGTTATTTTATTATCCATCAGTCCAAATCGAACTCCCTTGCATTGAAGTGCATAAGTGTGGAATACTTTGGCAGTGTCAATAGAGACAGCAAAAATATTAGAATAAGTATGTCGACTAAAAACTAATTTTTTTTCTCTTTCTAACGATACGAACATGAATGACTGATTAATCAACATATGAGTTCCTAAAACCACATTTTATTACAAATGGCAAGTTCAATATGAATGAAATCAATCTATTGCTTCAACCTCAAATCTATATCAAGTTCAATAAACATAAAAATTGTGGTTTAGACCACGTTCTCTTTCGTTGGATTGTCGTTACTTTCGAACGCACATCTACACTTCACCACGCAACAGCGGCAGCAGCAGACGGCATTCATCAGCAGCAGCAATAATTTAATAACAAATTTTAAAAAGTAACGGTAATACTACTCCTCTGTGATTTATGATTTATGTGTTAACTTGAACATGTAAAACGTATTTATTTGATTGGAACACAATTCTAATCTAACGGTACTTACCCACACCACCATTATCTTGTTGAAATTCGAAATATTTTCTTGATTCTTTTTGAAAAAAGTCAATGAAATCCTTATTCTCCAATGTGCCAGCCAAATGTTTAACACGCCAATCCTTTAGGGGTGATTCGGCGACAGGAGTTGGTGGAGCAACAACATCATCCGCAAAACTATCCATATTGATTTCAGTTTTGCAGCAAAGCCAACAACACCGTTTTTATATAAATTTTCCTCTCCTCTCTGTCTATGTCTATACAGGCTGCTATTCTTCTTGTTTCTTAATATTTTTTAAGTTTGTTTTTTATTTGTTTAATATTATGCTTTGTGCATTTATTTTTGTTGTTAATTATTAATGTAAATCTCTTTCTTTATCAATTGTTTTAAAACTTATTCACACAATATTTTTTTTTCTAAAAATTTTTTCTTGCGTTCCTATAGAATTTTTTTCTTGGGCAGCTGTAATAAGAGAAAATTAAAATGAAAATAAATGCACAGAGAGAGGATGCCAAAATGAAGATGTCAATTAAACAGTGTTGCCAAAATTACATTTTGTCTATGCGTAGGTGTCACGGTAGAGAGGAAAGTGCAGTGAGTTGAAATCAGAACATTTTTGTGGTTTTTCTCCGGAGGTAAAGGAAATTTCATTTTTTATTTTACTTTAAATAAAATGATTTAAATTTGATAGCTTTTGATTTTAATTGGAATACAGTGTTGGGTAAAATTATTTGAAAAACGTAAGAAATAGAAATTATAAATTCCCACTGCAAAGCGATAGGCAGTGGTCTCAACTCATAGCTTATGCTTCGATTTTTGGTGCGATAATTCGAAAGAAGGAAAATATGCTGAAACATCTATCCTTTTGTCTTTTGTCTGAGGATATCCTGGTAATTGAAAAGCCGACATATTTCTATACCAGACGGTCATGTTTTACCTAATACTTCCTTCGCTTAGGGTGGAGATTAATTTCACGAGACGACATTTGTATTTGAGCACCTTTAACCATGCAAAATCATTCCAATCTCATTAGAAAATATTTAAAAAATAATATAATTTGTTTGTAGTTTCAGTTACATTAACATTAACAATACTTAGTACGTTAGTTAAGCGAATATATGTACATATTTTTTTTTTAAATGCTTGGATGTTTAAAAAACTGCATTTGTTAGCGATAAATGTTTTTTTCGCAGCATTAATTATTGTGATAATTTTCCGTCTAATCAATACATTTATAGTCGATTGTGAAATGTTAACAAATTTATAAATGTAATCCATGAAACGAGATTAATACATATAATGTTACAATACGATTACATATTGAGTATAAAATATATTATAAAGATTATTGTCCGTAAAATTTTAAATATTATTTCAGTACACTGAAAATTACAATTTTTTATAGATTAGAAATATAATTTAATATTTTGTAGGTTACTAGTGAAAATAGAAAACTTGCAACACCTGATATAGTTTTGAATTGTTATTATATAAATTTTCTTGACACATTTTTCATATAGCAACATAGAGTAAAGATGGCACTTAGGGTTAATATTAATGTGTTTGAAATAATTCTTTGAATAAAGTTACACCTTTGCCGGAACAAAAATTAATTTTTAAATATTAATACGGTTTTCATTTTTTAATGTTTATAGCCGAGTCCATAACAAGTCAAGTTTCAAGATACAAAAAAGTTTTTTTTTTATTTTACTTTTTTCTTTTTTAATTGGATAGATTTTATGGCTAATTTTAATAAACAAATTGTTCGTCACTTTCTTCACTTCTTTATATCATATAAGTAAACAATTCATTTAAAATAGTTTTATGTAGTAAGTGCCCCAACTTCAAATAGCCATTAAAGTAAAAAAAGTAAATTTTGGCAACACTGTTTCGCTGTAAAAAGGATTCCTCAATAAAATGCTGCTTCTTATTGAATCACAAATTTGACATTCGTCTGGCTGGCGAAATGATAACACAATCTTTTTGGTTTTAATGTTATAAAACATCAATAACAAAAATCCCAGTAAACTTAGTCGCAATATCCCAATAAACAAATTTAACTTATGAAACAAGATTATGAAAATAATTGTTATTAAAGTTATTTTGCTATAAAAATTCTTCAAAAATTAATTTTTGATTAAAATACACCACCACACTCAGCTGACGTCAACAGCGCAGCTGTTGTTATACAAAACAAACATAAGACGAATAGTGCTGATATAGCAAGAAAACACACAAAAACACAAACACTTATGCAAAATCAAAAATGCTTATCTATAAAAAAAAACAAAGGAAAAGACAACTTCTTTTTTGTCATTTCAATAAACAAAAAACAGGTTCTTTCAAAACAACAACAATAGCAATGAAAACAAACTAATGAAGGTCGTGATTCATATTGTAAAAGATCGTGCTCGAAAAAAAAAAATTGTCATTAACCCACAATTATTGAAGAGGGTATTGTTATTGCTTTTTATTTTTAAATTATTATTTTTGTTTTGCTGTTATTTTTATCACGTTATTATCACCCCTCACGCACAATATCAAATGCCAATACAAAAGGTGTTTAACTTTTCACTTTTCAAATATTTAGTTATACCGTATAAATTGTTTATTTTATTTATTTTTTTTTCTTATTTACTGCAATATTTCCTTTCTAGAAGTCAATGTGTTTAAACAAAAATTAAATTTAAATTTAATTCCACGTAAAATTTTTACAACAAAAACAAACGGAAAATTCTTTGTTTATAAGCCTTTGTGTTCAAAAAATTGATTTCCTTCTTTAATAAATAATAAAATTCATTTTCACAAAGTCATCACTTATTCTCTTTTTTTCTACACTCTAGATGAAAATTTTCCAAATTTTTTTTTTACAATTATTTTTTGGGGTTATGTTGCCTACGTTCGTTGTCGACACAACGACAGCACTACCAGCTATAGACAGACAGGCTTATGCAGGCACCACTTTTTTATTATATATTTTGTTGTTTTTCCATTTGGCAAATTTTTGGAAAGAAAATTTACTTTCTTCTTTAATATTAGTTTCCTAAATATTGCATATCCCGTTTTGTTATGTATGCAAGTGAACAAAAAACAATAATTATTATAATTTTAATACTTTTTTCTTTTTTGCGTATTTAATTTTTGAAACAGAAAATTTCTTTAAACTTTTAGTTTTCTTTTAATTTTGTTTAATTGTAATTATTTTCCACTTCGTTTTACTTTTCTGTTGTTAATTCTCTTTTAATTATAATTATTGTATTGCGAAACGACATTATCGCAATCATATACAAAATAATTATAATTATTTAGTTAAAAAAAAAATATAACAATAAAAGGTTCTCGTTTCCCACTATTAAAAAATAAACTGAACAAGTTGAAGCACAAAGTAGAACTGAGGCAAAAAGAAGAGACAGAAAAAATTAAATATTGATGATGACAACGAAGATATATTAAGAAAAATTCAATCAATTTTTTCACTCAAACCGATCAATTTATGTGTAGATGGAAGAGAAATCTTGACTAAACACTTCGGCACAAATCTTGACTAAACACTTCGGCACAAATCTTGACTAAACACTCGACCAACACTTTCATTAAAATCACTTATAGCACTATATAACATCTGTTTAATAAATCGTTGGGCTTAAAAAGCCAGTATTTTAGAATCATCACCTTAATTTTTTAGTAGACTTTAGTAATTCGTATCTCGAGCTATATAAATGCGATAGAAGCTCCAAAGATGGCTTCAGAAAATTGACTTTGTATCTTTTTTATCACTGCCACTATATCAACTGGAAAACACCACTTATGTTGTGTGTTATTTTGTTATTTTTATATCTGAGCGGCAAAACCTACAACACTTTAATGTCAACACCGAAGGACAAAATTGATTAACTTTGAGATGCAATTTTTATATTAGCCTTTGGCCTGGAATTTGAACCCTGGCCTCATGTCTAATAAGCCAACACACATTACCTAATAGACCACGGTGACTTCAACTGATAACTCTCACTCCAACTGATAACGTTAAATATTTCAGCAATACATTGGAATGGGTTATGAATAGCTGCCTTATTGCATGAAGACAACAGACCTAAACTGTTGTATCTTAAAAACTTACACTTAGACTGTACGAATTTGCAATCAAATCAACACTACTTTGTAGGGCCGTGGTCAGCAAACCTGCTTTTTTCGTATTGTGAGCGTGGTGGGTCTTAAAACTACATCATCCAAGGCATTTTTCACACTCCTTAGCTGGCTATTGCAATTAGACAAACAAATAACTGTAAACACGACAATAGAACTATGCCCCACAATAGCCTATGTTCATGATAAAATCGAAGATATGGTTGATTTGGATCGCTTCATTGACTACATGACACCTATACTGATTTTATAATAAAAACAATCTTGTAACAATAGTTTACATCTCCCTAAGGACATCCAAGTAATTCACTGACAGCGACAGTTTAAGCGAAAAAGTCGAAAGTGGATCTTGTCACTTAAACTATACAAAATCAAGATCAGAGTGTTTTGAATAGTGAAATACACGAATTTATTGACAGTAAAACGGCCAGGGGCTTACCTCACAGTAACACAACGGATCATATGGCTAGCGAATCAACTTGCCTATGAACAGCAAGCTGCTACCCGCTAACCTAATCTATCAATCGAAGTGAAAATGTTATCTAATTGAGTAAAAATGTGAACATTATTTACGTTTCTAATACTGTAACACTGAATCACGTATAATTTGAGTTACATCGCCTCTATTCTGGCATTTTACTCTCGAAAACCATTCAAAAATATTGCCAAAAATTGGTTGAAATAACTTCTGGTTATAAAAATAATTTCAATGTATACATTCAACAATAGAGGAGGAGTTAAGGGAAAAAATTTTGATTTAAAAAAAACGAATGTTTAAAACTATTCACATAATATTTGGTTTTAAATTAAAATGTGTATGAAAAAATGAATTCAAAAATTGTACTCACGTTCACGGGAGAACAGTATGTTGGGCACCATCATTATAGTCGACACCATTTTGCTAAAACAATTCCATTCCAAAACTGAATCACCATTATGTTTGAAAACTACATTTAAAAGTTCGGCTACCGGTTTTATTAGACTTTCGAGATCTGTTTGCGTTAAATGTGCTCCGTATAAGCAACAGGCGCGTATTAGGCCACTTAAACAGCTCTTATGACGTATGGACATTTCATCCTTTAATGGTTTACCTACGGCACGCAAATAAACTTCCAATGATTGTACAGTATAAACGCAAGAATGCCACATGTTTAGGAGGCCGTCTTCTTCATTGCGTTTCAAAGTTTTAATGTAGTGTTGAACGAAATTAATCCAACTCGATTGTACTTCTGGACGGGATATTGGTTGTGCCATTTTCTCAAATTGTTTGGGATCGGCTATAATGTGAGCCTCTTTCAACGTGGGATACCATTCGGGTAAATTGAATTTCCATAAATTGGAGTCCTCGCTTATGACCAAATTATTAAGTTTGTCACTAAACACACGTATGCCTTCGATCCACAAATCAATGGGAAACATTTCATCGCCCGTATGTATAACATTGGGAACAGAGTATTTCGATAGAGGAGCTGTTAAAGGCAAAACTGTGTTGCTTAGACAACGACAGTATGGGCACTGGAATTCAGTGCTTGGTGCCGAGGGGAAGATTTGTAATGGATGACGCCTGGGACGTCGTAATTCTTTTGATTCTTCGTTATTATAGTACTCTTGCCAACAGTTGACATGCATGACATGACCACAGCTGCTAGTGTGTATGGAGAATGGAAAATTTGATTCGGGTTTCAAAACCTACAACAATAAATTACAATTTTTAGAAAAAACGTTTGCTTTACAAACTAAATGTCTTCCAACCTTTGACTTTTGCACGAATGCCGAATATACTAAAGTGGGACCATCCTTACAAACAGTAGCCTCCTCGAAACACAATATACAATTGTATTTTTCCTCTTCGGGTTGTTGTAAACGTCGTTCTACACCCAAACAAGCTATTGAATTATACGCTACAGCTCCTTCCATACAATTATCATCTTGCCATTCCATAACTGAACCGGCATTAGCATCACCGGCAACATCATTGGCATTGGCGAACATTTCAGCATTTGAGGTCATAAATTGATTTTGGGCTTTTTGCATTTGTGCTAGAATTTTCGCACGTCTTTCGGCAGCCAAACGGGAACGTTCTTCTTTTTCACGTTTCTCCTGTTCGACAGATGTAGTGGTGTCGTTGGCCGCGTTAGAATCTTCATTAGATGTAGAACCGGTAGCTAATTCCATATCATCGCTTTGCATACGTTCGCCACCACCTTCTACAGGTTGTTTAGCTTGAAGATCCTTGAATTTCTTAATTGTCCACAAAATGAAATCACGATGCGCTTCCACCTATTCAAAAAGATCGAAAATTATTAAAAAACAAACAATCATGAGAAAGCAATGAAGAAAAGAACAAAAAAGCATACCCTAGGACTACGCGATAGCTCTTCTAATTTCTGCAGTATCTTGTATTTTTGTGAGCACTGATAGAAGGACAAGAAGGGATAATTTTCCGATTCTTCTTCTTGCAAACCATAGCCTATAAGATGTAAAATCTGAAATGGACATTATAGTTGAAACCAGTTGGGGAAAAGTGATATTAAAAATTAACCTTTTGAAGATGATTTTCTTGGAAACTTTTTGTTTTCAGATCCAAAGCTCTTTCCAAAATGGTATTTATCAGATGCATCATAACATCACATTGTAACAAATTAGCAATTGTCCTAAACAAATATAAGCAAAGAAAATGAAATTTAACTACGGAAACTTTCGTTTTTCTCAACTCAACAACTTACACAAAAGCATCAGTCAACTTAGGCAATTTAGGTGGTGGACAACAAACCAATTCGCCTTTATGTTTGCGCCTCAAGCGTTGGGTTTCTTCCGATTTCGATTTATCTTCCTTGGTATAGTGATAGAAGTACATGTTATAATCATCATACAATTCTTCTTTGAGCTCATAAACACCCTTGGCATCGGTTTTTTGTGGTTTCTTAAAAACAGCCACCGAATCAATGACATCCTCTAAAGCAGTGTCATTATTTGAATCAGGCAAGGCTCTACTGAGTTCCGAATGTGAATACGATTTGATACACAAGAGTTGTATAATTTCTTTCTTAGTACGATCCTCTTCGGTTACATGGGCTACGCCGGGCATATAACGTTCGCCTATGACAACGATCAACAGTTCCAAGAATTCATCAATCATAGATAGCTGACGTATAAAGTCATCGTCGGTGGCAGGCTCAGTAGTGGTATCTTCATATTCCGGTTGTATCCATTCCATAAGATTGAATTTATTCAAGAGATGTATTATGTATTGATTGCTTTCAATTAGGGAAGCACCAATTTGCATGCCAACAATATCACGATCTAACATTTCGGTGCGACAACGTACATTACGATAGAAATAGAGTTGATGCAGCAAAGAATAACCATTACGGCGCCACATGCCAGAATGAACCTAAGAATTTCTAATGATTAATACAAAGAAAAAAACAAATTAAACAATTCTTTATGAATCTACCTGAGCTATCATAACCTGAGTACATAATATTGGTTCCATAATTTCCTCGGGTGTCTTTTTCTGGGTATTAACTAAATCAAAATTTAAACCATATTGTCCCAAATGTAAGTATATGCCAGCAAAGAAACGTGATAGTGGCAAATGTATAGACACCGGCTTCGAGGCAACATCATAAATTAAACATTTCGCTATGTGACCTGCTACAAATCGTGGCTCTACTTTGGCCTGACTGACTATAAAACCATTTTGCAGCAGATTACGCATAACCATTTGATATAATTTAACTAGAACCTCCTTATCGGTAGCACACCATTCCAATACCAAGGAGATGGTGCTAGCAAGCTTTATGTGTAAATTGAAAGCACATTCCCATTCGGGCTCATAGTCCATATGTTGGCCAGTTTGTCGTGTAACCGATTCCATGCCTTGCATAGCATTCAATACACGCAATAAGCCTTTACAGCCTTCTATGAAACCCTCACGCAAATCACTAGTCCACACATCTGGCTTGAAACTGAGTATATAACGCAAATCGTATAGAATATAAGCGGCTCTTTTAAAATGACTTAAAGTGGACACACTCTTGGAAAAGTGCAGAGTCTTGTTCTGTATAAAGTGTTCTATGGACTTATGATAAAACGTATGCAGCAGCTTATAGAATATGCCTTCACGGGCAATTAAGAAATGAGCAATACTGGGTACCGTAAACAGCTGGACACTCAGAGATACTATCGAGAAGGAGTGATCATGATCGTCGCTTATAAAATCCTGTACAATTGTAGCATAATTCTTAGAGAACTCTTGAGCCAAAGCCATTTTATTGTCATATTCCATTAGCATGCCTGATATCAAAAGACGATGCCAACAGGTCCGTGCCGTTTTCCAAAGTTCTACATCATACTCCAATATATGACGTATACAATACGGCGCTTTTTTATCCAATATTATGCGGGCAAATATCTGTCTAAACGTACTATGGCATACCAGAAACTCCTGAAACCAAGTTAGCAATTGCAAGGCAAATTGCTGACAGGCCACTGCTCTAATGTGCAGCACTGACACTCGTAACGATTGATTCGCACGACTATTCGGTATGGGTATATTCATAGGCATCATTTGATTTTCAATTGCATCTTTCAATGCATTACATTCACTGAAAGAGTCACACTTGACAACGGCACGACCCTCACGATCAATGCTCGCTACAATCTCTGTGGCTTCCTTATGTTGGACTTTGGCGATTTTCGTTAATGTCTGTATGACCTGATCGAATGTATGAGATTCGTCGTTATAGAGAACGGTACAGAAATAATCATCACCCACACCATCGCCATCTAAACACTGAAGACTAGCTTTTGATTCAATTTCCAAGTAATTAACACAAAATGATAAAATGGCTACAAAAGCTATTTCACAGCGTACTTTAATGGCATCTGTTATAATAGTACTGTTAGAATTGTTCTCCTTGCCGCGCTAGAAAAAGAAATGCAACAAAATTATATTCGAGATATTAGAAATGAAATTTAAAATTCTAATTACCAAGTGTTCTTCACAATAATGATCCTTCTTCCAGGCCTCCTCATCACCACAATCACAGCAACCGCCACCGCCTGAGGTGGACATTTTATATTTGTGATAACGATGAGCCGACTGTTTGAAACAATTCACACACAACACACAGGTGGGATCCATGCCACACTCCCTACAACTGTAGGTGGGCTCACCGATTTTAAACACTTTACCGCATACCGCCGATGTAGCGCCTTCTAGACGTAATTTTTTCAAAAACGTATTGGCATTATCGCCCAACATAAATTCGAGGAGGACATCAATAATGCCTTCTTTAGCACCAGCCTCTTTGAACATACATTTCACTGAAAAGAAAAAAAATATTAAGTTTAACAAAAAAATTTATTTGATTTTTATTGAAAATTAACAAAAAAAAAAAAAAAAAAAAAAAAAAAATCATTCACTTAAAAACGGACACAAAAAAAAAAAAAAAAAATTAAAATAAAAAAAAAAAATAAAAAAAAAAAATATAAAAAAATTAAAATAATAAAAAAAATTAACACAACACAACGGTTATCAGATTCTATAAAACGATATAGATTACGATCTTATTGGAAATCAATTGGAAAAAAAAAAACTATTTAAAAATTAAAAATAAAGCGCATTTAGTTAAGAGAAGTGGTATTTTAAAAATGCTACTCTTACTTTTATGTTACATTGATTGAATTTCTTTTTTTTAATTTTTGTTTTTGTCATTATTAAGTATATTTTCTGGTTTCTTTTTTTCCTTTTGTTCATTTATTGTATTCTAATATTAAATATTTCTTAATAAAACATTTACTGGGTGTGTGAGTGTGTATAGACAGTTAGTTAGTAGAGAAATTGTAAATTTGTTTACTTTTTTCCAATTTTTGTTTTTCCAATTTTTGTTTTTCTTTTTTGTTTGCAAAGGAGGGAGTTTTATTTCGTTTGTTTTTTTTCTTGTTTCGAGTTTTGAGAGTAGTTTTATTAGTTACTAGTTGAAGAGCTTTTTTTTGTTTTTGTTTTTGTTTTTCTTATTCTTATTCTTGTATTTTGTGTATAGAAGTATTAATTATGTATGATTAGTTTAAATAACATATTAATTTGTCTGGTTTTCATTTTTTTCTTCTTTTTTTTTAATATTATTTCAATTAATTTTATTTTGTATTGTTTAGCTTATAAATCACATTAAGTGCTGTTTGTTTTAATTATTTATTACGCTTCTATTTCTATTTGATTTGCGGCTTTTGTTGGCCATAGGTTTTGTTTTTTCGTCGTCTTTGTCGTCGTCAACTACATATGATGCCACTGTGTTGTCATGGTTGACGTAAGTTCGTTAAGACGAGCAATTTCTTCGTGCAGTCCATGACCCAGCCAACTCAAGTGTATTTTACTATAGCGTGCGGGGCATAATCTAAGCGGATTGCCACGTCTTAAGCCCTGATCCGTTTCACCATACTCGTCCAGATAGGGTGGCTGTATGAAACAGCCTTTATTCTTACCTAAATAGACAATTTGACAATCACGTATACGCAGGAAGGGCGCAATTTCGGCACCACAAAAGTAAGCATGATACGTGCAGGCTCCCACATTGCGACCATCCAACTCTGGCTGACAGCAATACGATTGAGCGCACAATATCTCACCACACATCAGACACATAGTAGGGGTTTTCATTTCCTCACGTTCGTTATTGGGACAACTGAAATCGGAAACACTGTTTATCAAATCACTATAGTCCTCAGGCAACGACACAAGCTGTGGCACCGGCCTGGTACAGGGTACTATAACCAAAGGATCGCCGGTGCGTTTCAATTTAGTGGTGACTACTTCTAGATTGGTTATATCATGATGCGAGGCAAACATTTCCATAATAGTGGCAAAAGGTGAAGCATTATCGAAATAGGTCTCCAATTGAGTATTTAAGCCCAAATATTTACACATATTCTCGTACGTATCACTTTCGGTGGTCGATAGAAAGTCCGGAAATTCCACATCGGTAACAAAGTGAAAGAACAAACAACAGCAGCGTAAAAATTCACGCATTTCCATTTTGATATGATCCAAAATCGTGTATACCATTTGAGCCGATAACATTTCCTTACTCTGCTTCTCATCAGCAGCTGTTTGTTCATCCAATTGCTGTTGTTCCGCTGGCTTTTCCTCCGTCTGTTGCGTAACATCTGTCATGCCACTGTCTGTATCATTTTGCTGTTCCGGTTGTTGTGCTGGCGTTTGCTGTTTGTTTTCCTTTTTCTTTTCTTCTTGCTGTTGCTGCTGCTTTTGTTGTCTAGCCTGTACATTGTATTTGTTAAAGAACGTCGATATATTCTCTACTGATTTTTCGGTTAGACAACAATAATCCTCTTCTTCGACATCCATTAGACCGTCGGCTGGCAATTCGAATAAGACTAAAGCTTTAACAACATTGGCAAGGAAGAAAACTTGTAGCGTATAGAAGTCCATTAAGCTGCCATTGGCTACAACAGAAATGTCGCCTGAATAATAGGGAAAATGAAATTCGGTTTTAATTCTCAAAAAAAAAAACATCTATCTTATAGCATATATAATGATATTAAGTAAATAATAATAATAATAATAATAATAGTAATAAACAACATATGATTAGGGCGCCGTCTTCGAGAATTAGCAAAGCAAAAAAAAAACCAAAGAGTTTTAAGAAAGGATTTTGAGAAAACATTTTAAACCACGTACTCCAAAAATAGCATATGTGTGAGTGAGTGAAAAGAAAGAAAAAATAATTTAAAGCGGGTTTTTTAAGGTAGTACAGCAATAAAGAACAAGAAATAAAATGTAGAGAGCATACAAAAAACAAATGAAAATAAAATAAAATATTAAAAAAGATTTAAAAAAAAAATGTATTGCATGTGGGATGTAGAATAGAGATAGAAGAGATAACCACAGATATATGATGACAATTTTATTTGAAAGAAAAACTAAAACAACGATTAACACAACAATATAAAAAAAATAATAATAATTAGTTAGCTGCTGCAGCATTGAAAGCATATTGCTAAAAAAAACATAGGGGGCTCTATATATGTAAATTAGTAAACTTTTTTTTCAAAAAAATAAAATTATTATAGTATGTTTATGTGTTTATGTACGTGTGTACTAAAGTTAAGAAGCTAAAAAAGGAAACGAAATAAAAGTTGCTTAAAAACTACAACCATTCGTTCTTTCCTATGTAAAATACTGTTTTTCTTTCGTAAATTACAGTTATTTATTCATTTAATTAATAAAAAGAAAAAAAGAAAGAAAACTAATAATAAAGTAATACAATAAAAGTAATTAAAATAAATTATATTGTTAGAACTATTAATTATTATTATGTAAATAGTACGTAAGTATATGTAATTGATAATAAAACAACAATAATGAAAAAATTAATCAGTTTATCACTTTCTTCCAATAGCCATACTCATTAATGTCCCTGCTGATTTCTGATAACCTATTATCTAAATTACCTGCTCTTTAGAGATAACTGGATTTCACGATTTAGCGTCAAAAAATGTAGCGTTTTGCTTTACGTCAGATTCTTAACTGTATATGGGCAGAATGGCTGCTGTTTTATTACCCTCTACTACAAATCAGCTTCGTCTTGCACAGTTTTCTGGTGATCATCTGTCTATTTAAGATTGCACTGCCGTAACTCTTGAAGTATCGTACATTGTTGTTGTTGCAGCATATCTTCTCAGGGTACTTACTTAATTAGGTTATTATAACCCCGTTATTAGAATTACGACCTTCAGTTTTATATCGACTCGATACAAAAGGTTTAAGAAATATTTCCGAAATACTGCTAAGAGTTAAGCTGGATTCACCCATGGTTATTTTAGTTTATTGAGTTTGTTCTGAAACTTTTCAACCACTTCGAACAATTGTTCTGGAAAAACAAGGCTACCATATGAAATATGTTTGTAAACGTCGTTTTCGTCTTACTATTTTATCAATTCTCTATCAAATTTGCTTATAAAATTGAAGTATCTGGCAGCACTGCTCAATTGTTTCGGAATTGTTTCTCTCTCTCTCTCTCTCTCAAAAAGAGAAACGTCAAACTCCGTATAAAAAAAAATTGTTTCAAAACAAAAATTTTGTTCCGATGAATCCAGCTTTAGTGTCCGAAAGAAATACATACAACATACATAATTGGTCATTAAAACCCTTAAGTCAGGATTACAGCCAAGCTTTTCAAACCACTTCTGTTGTGTGTGTTAACTTTATCCATGAATGGCGGAACCTACAACTTAATATCGATTCGGAACGACAGATTTTTAAGAAACTTTTCATGGTAATTTTATTTTACTTCCAGAATTTTTGCCAGAAGACTGCTGAGTGGAAGTGTCAGAAAGAAACACACAAACAAAGATGCTTCGTATCGTAAAGGCTTTGTCGGCAAGCTGGATCATGCTTTAGAGTTTCGGTTATTTTATCCCTCATAGCAGTAACTGAGAATGGGTCACTATCCAATTGTAAATTAAGCCTCTTACTCTCTGATATGTCAGGTGGATGTTCATCTAGAATCCTATTGTAATCATATTCATACATCCTATCCAATATTGCTAGCGGCATTGAGCTATCTGACCAGGCGGTGTTTGTGGTTTTCTCATGGGCGTGATCAATAATAATCATTTTGACACACACAGTAGCAATCCCGAGAGTATGATTATATGTGGTTTGCAAGTTCTTTCATTTGGTCTCACTCAGGCTTTGACTCCGCAAAGTTTCTTCCTTCATACTTTTCTTTTATAAAGGGTCACAATGGACCAACGGGTCTCTGGATGCAGTAAATCAACATCCTTTCACAACCTAATCCTTATCTTAAGTTTACTCTGCAAGCTCTTTGGTCAACCTCAGCTTCTTGAGCATTCCACACTACTATCACCATTCTTTCTCCTGATGTTATATTACGATTCAACCCCAATTTCTACGTTTCAGGTTACCCATCTAATGTTCCGACAAAACTCAACGATTTTTAAGAGAGGTTTGCGAATGGGTAGAAGACAGATAGTGGGATAGGAGCGTGGATTTTCACTACCAGAGTAGAATATTCGAAACCGATAGGGAAACTCGTGAATATCTTTAAAGAAAAAGTGTACACGAACCAAAGATGTTCTCAATTGAACTTGTATGAGAGCATCTGTAAAAGCTGGATCCCAGGGAAATTGAGAATTCCTAGCAAATGAGCAGGTAGATATTTTTGTAAACAATTTTTAAATGAAGCCATCATTACTTACATACACACACATACATAAATGATCATTACAACCCTTTAGTCAGGATTACGACCTAGCTTCTCACATCACTTATGTTGTGTGTGTTAATCTTGTCTATGAGTGGCGGAATCTACAGTTCAAAGTCGACTCCAAACGACAGATTTTTGAGAAGCTTTCCATGGCAATTTTGTTTTCTCTTTGCTTCTGCTGAGTGCCAGAAGTCGACGAAGAAATATTTTTCATATTTCGTTCTTGTTGGAAATGTCTGACCTGGGGTTTTGAACCGAGGCCTCATGTCTTATAAGCCAATACACTGCCTACTAGACTACAGTGGCTTCTTTAATAACTTATTTGCTTTAAAGCCGTATGAATTCGAATTGGAAACTATAACCTATCAAAAGGCAGATAAGGGGCTGACTAAAACTCTTATCAGACTTCAAAGGAGTACGATCAGCTTTATTATCGAACATTGTATCCTTCGCACTCATGCGCACTCACCATTGAATTCCACAGAAGATAGCGGAAGACCAGAAATCGTCTCGACAAATACTGGGTAAATTCTCAACGTAGTGACGCAGTAGAAGTAAGAGAGCATCTCAACATTTACCAAGCGGCGGAATTCACTTGTGGGTCGAAGAAGTCATGAAAGTAATATCATATCATATTGGAATTACATTCCTTCATAAGAATAATTTTCAACTAAAGGGTGGGCCATTTAAAAGTTTAAATTTAAGAATGCAATAAAACAAAAACGGTTTAAAATCTTGAAAAATTTATTTTCTTTGTTGTAAAGTACAATTATTCCGTTTAAAAATGTAATATTATTTCGTTCATATGACTGACGCATTTGGCCTCACAGTACCTCATTCGATCCAACCAATTTTCATGCACTTTTCCGAGTATATGGGGTCATATCTCGGCAATGACATCACAAATGTTGGTCTTCAAGTGCTCAATTGTCTCTGATTTGTCGGTATAACACTTTTCTTAAACCGAGCCCCACAGAAAATAGTCTAACGCTGCCAAATAACAGCTTCTTGGCTGCCAATTGACATCACCATTTCGGTTAATTAAACGGCCACCAAACTTTGCACACAATAAATCGATTGTGGCATGAGATGTGTGGCAATTCCAACCATCATGTTGAAACCAAACATCGTTCACATCGATACCATTAAGAGCAGGTACAAAAAAAAATTGGTTATCTTGGTGTGATAGCTGTCTCCCAATAACCGTTATGATTGTGCCATCCTCATTTTCGAAGAAATGCTGGCCAATGATGCCTCCGCTCCACAAGCCACACCAAACAGTTACTCGTAATGGCTGCATTGGCTTCTGTAAGACCATGTGTGGGTATTCTAAGCCCCAACCAAGGCCATTTTGCTTATCAACGTACCCACCAAGATGAAAATGTGCTTCATTCAAAAAGTTTCTTGCAATAAATTTCAACGTTGCTCAGGCTTAAATCGATTCATTACGTTCAGTGGTAAGAATGTACCGAATTTTATAACAGAATAGAATGACACAAGTATTGCCCGATTCGAAATAACCGATGGTTCACAGTTAAACCGAAAGATTTTAATATAAAGCGTGACGTACAACTGTTTTTTTAATGCTTAAAAAAAACATTAAAATCGATTGTGTTTTTTTTTTGTTTTTGTTTTTGTAATAATTTTAAACAAACATTTTTATTAAGGTTTTCTTTGTTGTTCAAAATTACAATAAAAAAAAAATTATTTTTAAAATACAAATGAAAAATGTAAAAATAATAAAATAATCCAAATATCTAGTCCAAATCTACATAATATAATATGTAATAAACTACTTAATAATTATTATATATTTTATATATACATACATACATACATACATAAATACATATGTATACATGTCTATTCATTTATAAAAAAATTATTTTTATTTGTAAAAAATAAAAAAATAATTTTTAATTACTAAAACGTTTATAATATACGAGTATGTACGAGTATGTTGATATACCTTTTAACAAATATTCTTAGTTTTAATTATTTTATATTGTAAATACCTGGCTTTATTTATTTTAAGTATGGTTTAAAAATTATTTTTTGAAAAAAGGTTAGCTGTTTTTGAGACAACGTAGAGGCAAAGAAGAAAAAGGTATCATACATAATTGAGGTTTCTCAAAAAATCTGTTGTTCGTAGTCGACTTTAGACTGTAGATGCCGCCATTCATGCATAAAATTAACACACACAACATAAGTAGTGTGAGAAGCTAGGCCGTCATCCTGACTGAAGCGTTGTAATGGCCAATTATGTATGTATGTGTGTATGTATGTATGTATGTATGTATGTATGTATGTATGTATAATTAATAAATAAATACGATTGTATTGCTAAAAAAAAATAAACTGCATTATCGATTAAAAAAATATGAAAGGATTTATAAAATACTGTTTAACCATAATAATTTTAGACTAACTAATGTTATGATTATTACTGATCTTTACTGTTTATGCTTTCTGTCTTTACAGATCAATTCTCAAAATGATATACTAAGAATAGTGGACTCACTGCCACCCAGCTATGATAGTGTGGTCAAGTTCGATATACCGCCACCACCATACGATTGCCTTGTCATCGATATGGAACAATGTAAAGATGAACCCGAAACCGAAGATAAGCCCACAGTATCAACGAGCAGCTCAATGGTACATATGTAGAATTAAAAGATACTGAAGATGGCAATATAACCAGGGAGAGAGAATTGAAAAGAGATTGAAATGATTTTGTAGTTAAGCAAACAAAATATTTCTTTAATGCAAAAAAAAAACAAAACAAATGCTGCTTTAAGCTAAATATGGCAGGATAAGCATTTAACAGCAATAATAACTGAATATTCTAAAAACTTAAAGAAAAAAAAACCAAAACAGGTCTTGATGGAAATAGATCAAGGCAAACAAAGCCGTTTGTTAAGTTTTAAAAAATTTTTTAAAAATTTAGAAACAAAATTGGCTTAAAAAAAATACAACGAAATTAGTATTTCTTAAAATATTTTTTAAAACAAACAAAACAAAACAACAAAAAAAACTAATTTAAGCAATAAATAGCTTTTTCCATTATTTAAATAAAATTAATTATAAAGAAATCAATAAGTTTGTGTAAATATGTAAGTCAGCCAGCAAAGGAATGCTTTCATTAAAAATATTTACAATAAAAAATAAAATTAAAATAAAAAAAATTTTTTTTTGATTACCAAATGTTAACCTGTGTGATTCACTAATAAGTTTTAAGAATATTTTTGTAAATAATTCCCTGAAAAATTACTTCCAATGCAAATTATTTTCCCCGTTATCAAATAATTCTCAAATTCTTTTTTTAATTTTTAATAATTTCAAGAAATGAACTTAGAAATAAGGAGTGCGCACAAAAAAACTGGGCATATTGCTAGTCTCGTATACCTATCGCTCCGATTGAAAAGAGAGAAAAAAAAATAATTGCCGTTACTTTACTTTGTGTTAATCATTCCTCTAAGTAAACACGGGTTAAGTATCATTTCTTTAAGTGGACATCGAATATGAATCGTGTATCGAAATTAAAAAAAACCATCCATCCAATGCATGGCAAAGAACCATCGATGTTATATCGATTTATCATGAAATATATCGATATTTGCTGTTCAGCGATTGATGTATTAATGTAGAGTTGGCACTCATATATAAAATTAACACACACAACATAAGTGGTGTGAGAAACTAGGACGTAATCCAGACTAAGGGGTTGGAATGACCAACTATGTCATGTTTGCAGAGTTGGCAGACTACCGCGACCAGACGAGTTATTGTATAGACCTTAGGAAACCTCTATAATCCATCTTTGTTGCCCTGCCAGCTGCCAGCTTCTTCTATACATTTCCTTCCTTTCTCACATGTCCCAACTATGAATTCTGATAATTCTTTCTACTCATCGTGGAGTCTGTATAATCTAAAATAATAATAATAATAATCCAAACAATTATTCTTTGAGTCTACAATGCTAGCTCTGATGTCTGGTTACAAATCTGTTCGACTTGAGTAATCCGCTATTTTCACCTTTTCTGTGGTCAAGTACTTTTTTCCATTGCCCCTCTTGGGAGCATTTGGATTTCAAAAAGCATTTCCATCTTGTTTTTGTTCCATTAATCTTTTGTTGTTCCAGCTAAGCAGATGATTGGTCTGCTGTGACTGATGCTAGGACAATAAGGTAGCCATTTATCGTTGCCTTGAAACGACGACCTCCAAGTATTTGGTGTAGTAGTAAGAACTTTGGTCAATTATATTCTTTCCAAAATCATCGTTTGAATTGAGTGTACTCTTGTGTGCATCTTTTCTTTGGTCAAGTATATGCCTTCCAAAATCCTCTTTCTACTTCACAAAAGTTTCTGGACTCCTCAGCAGAGCGAAGGCTGCTGAAAGGCCTGCTTACCATCGCGAATTTCCACTTGAGCTGAGTTCAGCAGGGAGTGACTCTATTTCTCCTGCCTTATCTGCCAATTCGTCCTCTTAGGAAGCTGAGTACTCGGATGGCGAATAGTATTACTATGTACCTCAATTCAATATGATTCAATATGAATTGAACACATCTTTCAATGGCAGAAATTTTAGCTTGGAAGAATCACGCGAGTTACCCCTTTGAACCGAATATCGCTGCTTTTGTGGCACTTTATGTTCTTGGCACTTTTTTATACCACAGAGTTTCAGCTCTTTTAAAAGCAGCCTTATAAGACAGGTTCTCATTGCCACCATTATATTAACAAATAAGCTTCTTCTTATCTCCTTCTCCAACTCCAGCTGGGTTTGTTTTCAAAAATATTTTTACAAGCCAAGGTGGTTTCTGTCACCCAATTTCTTTGACGTTGGCTTAAATGCTTAAATTTTTAAAATCTTCTCAAACTATTTTCAGTGACCACTGAGATTTTGTAAACCCATGATAAAAAATTCAGAGTCTCGTCCTAAAATAGCTAAGGTGGCCCGGATTGGGAAGAGAACATTGTTGTGTGCTTTAGGATGGGCATTAAATGCATACATACATCGAAGAGACTGGTTGATTGTGGGTATGATAATATAAAGAAAGTTCACTGAGCGTATTACAATTTACATACGTACATAATTAGTCATTACAACTCTTGAGTCAGAATTACGGCCTAGCTTCTCACACCATTTATGTTGTGTGTGTTAATTTTATATATGAGTGGCGGGACCTACAGTTTAAAGCCAGACTCCGACCGACAGATTTTTTGAGAAACTTTTCATGGCAATTTTATTTACTCTCAGAGTTTTTGCCAGAAATCTGCTGAGAGGAAGCCGCCGAAGAAATATTTTTTTCATAATTCGATTTTGATGTATGATCGGGGACTCGAAGCCTGGCCTTTCGTCTAATAAGCCAACACATTACATTACCTACTAGACTACAGCGACTACGAAAAGCAATGAATCGACCAAAAATGCAAGTTATCGACTAAAAAAATTCAAGTTATCGACTGAAAAATGAGTATGATTCGGATGAATGCAAGATGGTCCAGATCAATAATGTTATGGAAGGAGTCTTGCCCGTTTGTTTAGAAATGTAGCACCTTTTAACCTCAATTTGGTTCAAAATGATGAACGTCAGATTCTTTTGAGAAACTTTTCATGACAATTTTATTTACTCTCAGAGTTTATGGCAGAAATCTGCTAAGAGGAAGTCGCCTTATTACAATTTATCTCATATTTTTGCCACACTATCAAAGAATAGATGACGTCTCCTGAAACTGAGAAACTGAAACTATTCTCGAAGAAACTGAAACTATTCTGTGAATGCCAGGTTATGGCTTCGACTCATACTAAAGATTCAAGGCACTTAGGTTAGGTAAGGTGGCGGACTTCCCCTAAAGGGCCATTGTGATATACAAGACACACTTGCACTTACTTAAACCTTTAGATTGTTTAGATATAAAAGAAATTATCCAACACACTCTACTTCCCTACACGTATATTACATTTACAAATTCTAGCACACTTCATAGCATGAGAAGGGACCACAGACATAAAAAAAAGAGAAAAACTTTTCCAAATCTTAATTCTTAACGCCATGTAATGTAATCCAAACCCACTTATACAATGTAAGATACAAATTATTAAAGCCATCTTTTTCTTTATGTCATCATAAAGACAAGTTTAATGTGCTGCAATTTTCTGTGTTATTTGTAGGAAAATAACGCCCTTGCTTCCTGGTCACTGCAACCTTCAGTAGAAAACCTACTTTTGAAAAAATTCTTTGCAGGTCATTGCCATCTAAATGGCAACGTGTTTAATTTAATTGAACAACTTTTTTAATTGTTTATTTATTTAAAAACTTGTTAATTTAATATGATTTATTTTTATTCGTATTACAACCCATTGGCATTCTATTTTGGTTACTCGTGTATCCAAATGCAATTTCTAGTTTGCAATCGAATTGAATTTAAAATAACACTTGCAAGCATAGAAAGAAAATCTAATGTTGCCTTGCCTCTCTCTCTCTCTCTCTCTCTATTGCTTTGTTTGTAAATGAAATGCCCAGCATTTATGGTAATTAATATGTTAATTGAATCAATGAATTATTCATCGATATTTTTTTTTCATTCAATCTAGCTCTCTTAAACAGCTGAGCACAGGCCAAGCACAAAAAGTCATTTGTGATATGAACTTATTGTTGCTGTTCGTGTTGTTGTTGTTGTTGTTGTGTTTTAAATTATTATTTAATTTTTATATAATAAATGTATGCTAACGAGTGTGTGTGTGTGTGTGTGTGTGTGTGTGTGTGTGTATGTGTTTATTTGTTGCTCGTGTTATTTATTTAATCATTCTTTATGTTGTTGTAAATTGCGGAAATATTTATAACATTTACAACAACAGTAACAATAACAACAAGAACAACAAAAAGAGCTCCTTTTTATTGTTAATCAATTTGCCATCGTCATTGTTGTCAACCTCACGATCACGATCACGATCACGATCACGATCATCATAAGCAACACCAGCACAGCAGCAGCAGCAGCATCCATGATATTTTCATTGTCAGCAACATCATCATCGCTGTATATGGGCAATGTTTGTAAGAAAGAAAACAATTTTTGTTTTTCTTTCTTTTAAATTTCTTTTTGTTTAATTTGTTTTTGTTTAAATCTAATGAAATTTTTCCTGTGCTTCCTTCAGCACCACACATGAATGTCTGGAGGCCTTTCCAAATTATATCGATCCTCTTGGAATCGCTATCAACTGTTTAAGCTAGACTTGCAAATTTTTCAAAGGTTCTGCTTCTGATTCAAGCACAAAATCAGTTGTTTCTTCAGATGAATCGATAATAATTTCATCAATTTCTATACAGCCTAGCCTCCTGCACAATAACATTCTTCCTCAGTCAATCTATCAGCTGAAAGATATCTCATCGTCAACTCAGGTTCCAAGTGTACTGGTTCCGATCGATAATTTGTTTTACAATTTTTTTTTTTTTGTATTATGTTTGTCATGTAGGACTGACACTGTGATCATGCGATCTATTGTACTGTCTTCAATAAATCCTGGAATCTGCTGAGAGGAAGTCGCCTGGGGTTTGAACAGATGCCTCACGTCTAACAAGCCACTATCTACTAGACTACGGCGACTACAAACTCCGACTATTCTAAACATTAGTCTGCTCTCGCCCATTTTTATGACACAAAGCAATGCGTAACCTTGATATAACGTGAATCTTTATGGCAATTTGTCATGCATTCCTAGGCCTTTGTCTTATTAGCGCGCATATCTCAGAAAATCTTAAATACTCTCAGAAGTATTCCAGAAGTTGCCGTATTTGCCAACACGCTTCTGATGTACTCCGACGCATCAGAGTTTGGCAACAGAATTTGGATTTTATTTTTAGAATTTGGACTGTGAAGATCCCCATTGGAGTGTATGTTCAGCACTTTTTTCTTTTTTTGAGACCAACATCAGGAGATGACTCCCATTCATGCAGTCATTGTGATGGAATAAACAGGAGGAAGGAAAGAAGGGTGGTGTGTGACATTTCTTTGGAGAATTGCTTCTAATAATTCTCACTTCCTTTTTTTTGTCTATAGAAGTAATCGCACATATAATACCAGACAAACAATCAGACAGACAATCACAGGAATACAGGAGTTATAGTTTATAGAAGGAAGGAAAGAAGGGTACTGTGTGATCTTCTTCTTCAAGAATAACTTTTTTAGTAATAATTCTCACTTAGTCTCTGGTGGAAATCAAACCCGCGGTCGCGGCCCTTAAAGTGTAGCACACTACCAGCTAGGCCTACCATCGGAGTCTATTTTTAAAGTGTCTATTTTATTTGTTTTTAATTCTGTAATAAGTTTCCTATCCAAAATAATCAATCAATCTCTCTGAGATCGTACACACTGACAAATAAAAATTTCTGGAATTTTAAAAATCTTATTAACCCGTGCATATTTAACCATTTAACGCTTAAATCGTGTCTCAAAAGGCATCTCATGGAGATTTTTTTCAACACTTTAAGATTAAAAAAAAAATAACAACAACAACACCATTTATAACCATCAAATTAAAATTAAAACGAAATGAAATTGATTAATTGCAAGCATTTAAACAATTGCTGTTGCTGTTGCTGTTGCTGTTGCTGTTGCTGGCCGGTATACTACAATTTTAACAAAATCAGATCGCTTAAAAAAAAATTAAATTTAAAAATATTTTTGCATTTTCAAGCATTAATTAATTTATTTATTCAATCCCCTTGTCCCTGTATTTGCTTGCTTTACCCGTTTGCTTGGATACTCGCTCAATCACTACTTTAAACAGAATTTCTTTTTAAGTCACATGGTTTAATAAAAAAAATTAAAAAAAAATTTTGTATAATGACAACAACTTAAAATAAACAACAACAAGAACAACAACCATACAAACAAATTTACAATATTTGTTGATAATCTTGTTTTGCAATTTCTTATCATTCATCCTCAGAAAATTTGCATTTCAAATAGATTCTATAAATAAATAAGAAAACAACAACAACAACAACAACAACAACAACAACAACAACAACAATAATATTTCATTAGTAACAGAGAATATAATAGTTACAACAACAATAACAACAACCGTGTCAGCAATAGTAAAAGTGTCACCAATAGTAAGTGAACGGTGGAATCGAACAGAAATTCTATTGAAAAGAAATAAGTTTTCGGGACATGTCAATGGAGAGACGATCAAAAAGCTACTTCAATTCCTTCAAGCAATCGTTTATCAAATCATAATCTTACAGCGACGTGACTATTTAAAATTTATTACAATTTACAGTGGGGCAAAACTGATGCCCTTCTGCTGGAATAGTGCTTAGATTTACGCTCAAATCTACACAGATTTGTTTCAAACAAAAAAGCGTAATCCGATTAGCAGCAGACAGACACATGAAATCTCCAGATTCCATCCGTAACTTATCAGACCATTTCAGCAAATTAAAGATCGCGCAACACTCTTACATAGTACATGCATACAAACATAATTGGTTTTTCAACACTTTAGTCAGGATTACGGCCTAGTTTCTCAGACCACTTCACACCACCTATGTTGTGTGTGTCAATTTTATACGTGAGTGGAGCGACCTACAGTTTATATAAACTTTTTCATGGCAAATTTTATTTACTCTCAGAAATCTACTGAGAGAAAGTCGCCGAAGAAATATTTCTTTTTGTTGGAAATGTTTGACCTGGGCTTTGAACCGTGGCATCACGTCTAAGCCAGCACACTATCTACTAGACTATAACGACCTCATTCAACAATCTTACTATAAAGATATATCAGACGCGATGAGTGTTAATAAAAAAAAGGGGGAAAGAGACCCTAAAAAAGTTATTTTGCCTTTGTACACAATACTTTACATACTTTTCATTGGTCACTACAGCCCTTTAGTTAGGAAAACAGCCTGTTTTCACCTATGTTGCGCACATTAATTTTAACCATGAGCAGTTGGTCGTTTGCGAACGACAGTAGATTTTGATAAGAACTAATTACTCCCAGATCTTTTGCCAGAAACGTGCCAAGAAGGGGTCGTTAAAAGAAATATTTTTTAATTTATTTTGTTCAACATTTCGATGCTAAGATTCAAATTCTCGAGTCATTATTTAACAAGTCACAGTGCTGACCACCAAATTTCAATTTCAATGTGATAAATTACCTAAAAGAGGGAACCACCTGTCAAATGCCAAATGCCTAATGATCTACAACTAAGTTGTCAATACAAGAAGAGAAGACTGTACATCTAAAATATGTCTGCCCTCACAGTAGACAACATGATGATACATGGACTTCGGGGTAGTAGAGTATTAATGTGAGAAATTCGAGACAACCTAGGCAAACCTTTTTGACTATGTCTGCCTTTACGGACATAAGCAAGCATACATAATTGCTTATTTAATGGGATATTACAAGCCTTTAAGCAGGATCACCTTACATCACCCCTGTTGTGTGTATTAATTTTATACATGAGCAGCGGCATCTACAGTTTAAAGTCGACTTCGAACGGCAAATTTTTTTGAGAAACTTTTCATGGCGTTTTTATTTACTCTTAGTCTGCCAGAAGACTGCAGAGAGGAAGTTACCAAGAAAATATTTTTCCATACTTCGTTTTGCTCAAGGTCTGAACCACGACTTCAGCCTACACACTACCTACTAGACCCGCCAATAACTCATAAGACAACTTTTATTATTATTTTACACAGAAAGGATTTTTTTTTTTTGTTTCTAATACCGAATTTGAGCTACTTCCCACAGACAGATACCCCACCTTTTATTTTACAAACGGCTTCTAAGGCTTATGTATGCGAAAAACTTCCATTTGAACTTAATGCGTCCTTCATTTTCAAACACAATTTATGTTAATGTTAGTGAACCCGTGGAAATTTACACGAAGTAAATATTTTCTGAGATTTTAACAATCCAGTGCCACTGTGCACACACTATACATGGTTATTTGCAGGTTATTTAAACCCTCTCTCCTCTTTTGCACTTGTTAGTATGTGAGTCAATAAAATAAAATCAGAAAGAAAAAAAATGCAAAAGAAAAATAAATATTTAAACCTTGTTTTATTGTTATTGTTATTGTAGGTAATTAAAAACAAAAACAAAAAATACTTTCATTATTTAAATAACCGTTGCATTGCGTTGCGTTGCGTTGCAACACTTTTATGGCTCTATCTCCTTCGACTTAATCGCACAACGTCAAATGACCTTTTCTTATCATATAGGCGACAAAAAAAAACCCCAACAATAATAAAAAATCTTATCATCAACAACAACAACAACAACAATAGAATTCATAATTAGTGCCTACGACTGCATTCAACCAATTTTCTGGAACACTATGTCTCAAATAGTAGCGCAACAAAGATTCTTATCGTGCTTAATCACCTACAGACACTAAACCCCATCGTTTATATCAGTAATGCCATAAAAGGCGTTGAACGAACGATTGTAATGAAATAGTACACTCGAAGAAAAAGTTAATAATGCAACGAACACATTTTTGAGATTCTCTTTTAAATGGAAGATTTGATTATGAAAGCCAAGCTTGACTGAGGGAAGGTATAAAACAAAACGAATGTTTTGATTCAAATGCTTCTAATAGGAAAGAAATTAAAGAGTAGGTAGACTTTGATTCCGTAATCTTGGATACTATGAATAGGAATTGATTCTAGGAAATTTCTTGTAATATTTATTGCCAAAAGCTGCAATCTTCATTTTTCAATATATTTGCCCCTAAAGGGTAATTAATCGAGTGAAGAAGACATATGCGAATGGATGTATATCGATAACTGTAATCGAAGTGTGGCTTTTATAATGTATAAGGAAAGGGTATTAGCTTCAGGCTGAACCTAATTGTGGTACTGGCTAAAATACTACCGAGTGTTCGGCTTCCCAGAGATTGTCTGGAAGTTTTTAAGGCCTTACACATACTCTACGCGATATTTATTTTACTCTGCTATTGCAATTTAATTGAACTTATTTCCAGCACCCCTCTTGGAAACATATGGCTTCCACACAGCATTTCTGCCTTGTTTCTATATCTTTTATTGTTCCAGCTATGCAGGTGATTGGTCTGCTAGAATAATGGGGTTGCCATATATCGTGGCCTAAAAACAACGCCCTCCAAGTATTTCGTGTAATGATGCGGAATATTGTTGATTCCTATCTCTTTTTTCCCACTTGGTGGAGCCACTGCCTAACCTTCCTGTGATGTTATTCATTTTCCACTTCCAAATGGTGAAGGAGCTTCTTTAATGGATCGTATTGAAGAGGATAAAGCCACTTAATTTTGAGATTCGAAAACCATAATGAACGAATTTCTTTTAATTGTTTTTTCTCAACTCTAATGGGATTTAAACGAACCTGGGCTTCTCGACTTGTAGACAAGCTATTACAACACTTGATTGAACTAATTAAACTAATTAATTGAGGCAATGTGTTGACTTTTTGGGCTTGATATAAAGTCCAAATAAATATTTCTGTAGACGACTTCCTCTTAACAGTCTTCTCTCAAACACCCCGAGAGCAAAATAAAAAATTGCCAGGAAAAGTTTCTTAAAACTGTTGTTTAAAGTTAACATTAAGTAAACACACATTATGGCTGGTGTAAGAAGCTAAGTTGCAATCCTGACTAAATGGTTGTAATCACCAATTAAGTAAGTACCGTGAAAGAGAAGTTAGAATAGCAAAATGTTTGCTATTCTAGCATATCAGGGGCTTTGCCTTATGATGTATTGCTTAATTGGCCATTACAACCTTTTAGTGACAACTTAGTTTCTCACAGCACCCATGTTGTCTGTGCTGTTTGGTCACTACACTACACTATTTTTAGCCACGAGGGGCTTTCACTCGACTTTGAACAACAGATTTTTAAGAAACTTTACAAGGCAGTTTTTATTTTCACAGAAAAAAAAACTCTCAAGCTGTACTCTAGGAAATAATTTCCTTAACGACAGCAATTAAAAAATTATCGCTAGAAACCACATGAAACAGTGAAGGACCCATGGGAATTTATTACTTAATACCACAAGAGAAATTTTTGTAAAAGCTTTCTCCACGCTCATTCAGCAGCAAAATCCAGATAACATTTTTACAAAATTATCTTAACTTTCATTAATGAGATATGCTTTCATTTGAAATATTACCCTAGAAGAACGTGTCCCGTAGTATTGAGCCGGCAGTTTATTTTGAAAACGTGCCACGAATTTTATTGTATTATTTGATATCGGCTTAAAAAGGTATTAATTTCCTACCAAATAAAAGCAAATCAACAGAATTGGTTAATTAAACAAATTAATTGAGTCTGAGTGTCTGTGTAAAGTGTGTGTTGTCATTCAATTTTTACACACAGAAAATTTATCATGATTTATTACTTGGCTCAAGTAAATCATTTTTTTTTATTTTTTATTTTCTTTAAATGGGAAAATAAACGCAACACATGTTACTGTTTCTGTTTTCTTTTTCTCATTTGTTCGTAAATTGTTTAAATAATTACAGACTTCAAGTAGAAATTTAAACCGAAAAAAAACGATTTTTTTTTTAATTTTCGTTTTAAAGAAAATGGAGAGTCTAAATTGACCCAGATTTGAAACGGATTTTTAACGAAACAGACGCTTTTTTTTTCTTGAGTTAAATGATTGAAAGTGAAGGTGTTTGTAATTAAACAGAAAATAGAAAAAAATTTTTTTTTTTTTTTAAATTTAAAGGTCGTTTACATTACTTACTGTATAGTGAATAAATTCTGGGAATTTTTTAAGCGTTTTTAATTCACCCTTTCGTGCAACTAACAATAGCAATTGAACAACGAAATTATAAGTGTTTTAAGCTTAAAAGCTTATAACAATTTGTCGTCGCATAAACTTAACACAATTAAAGTTATTTAAATATTAACAACAACAACAACAACAACAACACAAATAATAATAACAATAACAATAAATCGTTTAATAAATAACAATTCTAAACAAACAATCAACCAAAATGCGTGTCAGCTTACCAGGGGATTTACTAATGTCAACTGTATTCGATACAAGGTAGTAGTTTTTAATAACAATTCATTATTTTAAGTGAAAAACAAAAATAATTAAATATTTAATTAAAAATATCACTAATCATTATCAAAATTGATTCTAAACTAAATATTTTTGTAATATATCTAGCGAAGACAAAAACCATATTTCTAGAAAAGCATTTTTGATAAGCACTATCTACAGCTGATGTTTTGGTTTCAAGAATAAAATTAAATACAATACACATGAAGCTATGATTTCAATGCTGTCACCTCAGATCTTGACGATGTATATGAAGTATAATGACTTCAAACGACCGCCTTTATATTGATTGGTCGGTAAACACAGAAGTGATATGAAATAGCTATTGCGTCTGAAAAAAAAAGTGACTGTTTTGGGTGGACATTATGCTGTGGACGTGCTATCAAAACTAACCCTGGAGCAATTACACATACATACATACATACATACATACATACATAATTAACACTTCAGTCAGGATTACGATCTAGCTTCTCATACCTCCTATGTTATGTGCGACGGCAGCTACACTTTAAAGTCGACAGATATCTGATCTGTGGTTTAGGTCGTGGCTTCACGTCCAATAAGCCACAATATCTACCAGACTACGGCGATTCTGAATCAACTGTTAACGTCATTTCACAGCGGTAAGATCGTATGACAACCGACTTTGTTTGGCCTGCAATTGAGGAATGAATGATGAACGTGGTTTCAACAAACCGATGCCAAAAACCAAATAATGCATTCAATTTAGGCTGTATTGTATGAGAAGTTTCCACAAAAAGTTATGTTCACGTTTTTCCAAATTGGAAAAAGAAGTAAGGAATTCAGCACACCGTTTGTGCTACAACATACCTCATTGCTTAAATTCAAAACTGCTGTCTTCAGTAGCGGGAGTACTAGGAAACTGCCGGGATTACTGCAGAAACTGCCATGATGTGGATGAAATAGAATCGGTACAAGACCTTTTATGCGAGTGCCTTGCAATTCAAAAAAGCCGTCGACGGTTTTTGGGTGACAACATATTTGTAGATCGGGGCGTGGTGGCATACATACCACTGAGTGTACTGGTCAGTTTTATCCGCAACTCGGGGTGGTTTAAACCCATCACTAACGCATAATGACATAGGGAGTTGTAATCCAGACTAAAGTGTTGTAATTACCAATAGTTCTTACTATAAATACGCCTTCAAGCCTATGAAATATTGCTGGGAAGGTCTAATTACATTTTGTATTAAAAGAATGCATAAAAATAGGTCAAACACCCACAAAAGTGTAGTTTCTTAATCGCCGTTCTCAATGAGAAAAAAATACAGTGATTAACACTAGTTTTCTATCACTGCAGTGTCTAAGCCGATTATAAGACACTCACTTATTCAAAACTACCTCTATTGGTCAGACATCCTTAGAAATGCTGTTTGTTAATTGCCATTTTCAATTAGAAAAAAATACAGTGATTAACACTAGTTTTCTGCCACTGCAGTGTTTAGATCGATTATAAGACACTCTCTTATTCAAAACTACCTCTATTGGTCAGACATCCTTAGAAATGCTGTTTGTTAATTGCCATTTTCAATGAGAAAAAAAATACAGTGATTAACACTAGTTTTCTGCCACTGCAGTACAACAGTACTATGTCGTTTTTAAGCCAATTGTAAGACACTCTGTGTGTTTGTATATCACTTTAATGATAGTAATAAATCATATCGCAAAAACTACAACTTAGAACTCAAGGCTTGTGTTTACGCCCTCAATTTCGTTTCTGTTTTTTGTTTTCGTTTCTAAATAAAGCGCGCAATTGAAATGAATGATAAAAAAAACTAAAACGTGATACTAATGTACTATAATTAGAAAAATTATTCACTACATAAATACAATGCATACTCATACATACATATGTATGTATGTATTTGCATACAAATGTACGTATCACGTAGTTAGTTGCATGGTTATATTTATTAACATATTTATTTATTTATTTGGTTATTTCTTTTTTTTTTTATTTAATTTAATTAATTTTTCTTTTTTATTATAATTTATTGCAATATTTTTAATGCAGAAACCACCCCCCCCCCATTTATATGCATACAAACATTAACAAAACAAAAAATTGCCGACAAACAAACTTTTTAAATTGATAAACATTTCTCAACAAAATAAATAAATAAATACGTAGTACGTAGTATATTAACGCCTTTTGTTTTTGTTTTAATCTTCATTTCCTTTCAGTATGGTACTGCAAAATCACAATACAATAGCAGCACGTACGTTAGCAGCAGCAACAAATAATTCAGGAAATACTGCCAACAATAGCAATAATACTGCCGCTACCACAACAGCAGATACGTTAGGTACCACTGCCGTCTACAGAATGTCACAACAACGGCCCATTGTCGATCTATTAGTGGCCATGATTGCCGTACCCATATTAATATTGTGTGCCTTGCAGCTAGAGAAAAATCTTCACGACATGGCCAATAGTCCCGAGAGTAGATGGCTGGTATTTGCCTTAGGCATTGGCATGCTAATTGTTAGCGTTATCATTTGTGGTTATGTTACACATCGAATGGGCGTCTGCATTTGGGCTGGACCCATTGATGAAGTGGGCAATCGTACAAGCAGTGGCAGAAGTACAAGCCATGTAAGTATCCTACTTGTTTACTAGTTACCATAACTACTCTAGGCTAAGCAAATTTTTTGTTAAGATCATCTTAACATGAATGATAAAACATGTTGACAGAAAATTGATTACTCAACAAAATGAATTCAAAATTGGCAAAAAAAAAAACAAAAACACCTTAAAGATTATAATAAAAAAACGTGAAAATACCATCTTCGTTATGTCGGGGCTTAAATTAAGCGTTTCCTATCTTTAAATCTAAATAAAATTAAGTGTGTGTGAAATACCATACCAAAAAAAATCTGTCGTTTGAAGTCAACTTTAAACTGCAGGTCCCGCCGCTCATGTATAAAATTAACGCACACAATGTAAGTGGTGTGTGAAACTAGGTCCTAAACCTGACTGAAGGGTTGTAATAACCAATTGTCTTTGTATGTATGTATATGTGTGAGATATCATCGAAAATTTTTATTTATTTAAAGGACCTGCTAAGTGTTAAATGTCCGCCACATTTTCTCTGGATAGACCGCTTCCACAATATCCATATTTCCAAAATTCTAGCGTATAAATCAGCTTGAATTTGACCGATGGCATGGGTGGTTATGTTGATTTTAAAAATCGCTATCATTTGAAGCTTATCCGCTTACACCTGTCGCCAGTTGACAACACCTCCACGTGAGATGACCACGCCCTAAAATTGCTCATGCAGTATAGCCAATGTGGGATAAGCTATGTGGTACGTATTACTGTCCTGTTGGAACCATAAGTGGTTGTTGGCTAGATCATACAATTCAGACCAAAAAGAGTTGGTAATAATCCATCTATACAGGTCGCCGTTGACTGTGACAAGCGGTCCTAAAGAAATATGGAGCGATGACACCGCCAACTCAAAATCCACTAAAAACGGTGACTTTTTTGGAACACATTGAATGCTATTGCATGCCATGTGGATTGGTAGCGTCATAGATTCGACAATTTTGTTTGAGCATCAACCCATTTATCTAGAAATGAGCCTCATCGCTTTAACGACAGTCCTAATACCATTCAGGTTATTCACATGGATTATAATCTCCATTAGGTCCAACTTAAGATCGTGTATCAGATCTGTCAGAAAGATAAGTACACCCGAAGATAGCATTAACCTGATAACAAAGTCAAGCTAGTCTTCGCTAGAAGGCATATACAAAAACTTATCAAAGAGCATAAATTGTAAGATGTATTTAATACAAGATCTATTTACTAATATTTAACACTACAATTACGCCGCAATCTACCTCTCAGAATACTGAAGGCGTACCTCACATAGATAACAAGAGGTTTCAAATAAATCTGTGAAATAAAATGCAGCGCTTACATCGTACCTAGAAAGATCAGCTTGTGGGTTTTACTCAAGATGGAAACAGACGACAGCAGATCATTACCAAACTAGTGCTTCTAACTATCATTGTATACAGCTAACACACCCATGTTTCTCTAGAAGCAGTTTACGGTTCTAACTGCAGCATTATGTTAAATAAGACGGGAACTCTATTTTGCATTCACATAAAACCGGACTAAGGCTCTATAAGTTTGCAAAAAAATTTTCAAAGTTAAACTTAGTTTTGATGTAAGAACCCAAGTTGTTTGGATCCTCTGGTAGTTTGCTAGTCTATCAACGTGAATGTTGTGGGTTCGATGGCAACCAGAGACTCTGGTCTATTACAATATAGCTACCATAAGTTGCTAAGTTGCTAAGCTCGTAATAGTTATGAGTATAATTAATAAAGTCGCCGTAGTCTAGTAGGTAGTGTGTTGGCTTATTAGACGAAATGCCAGGGTTCGAATCCCCGGTCCGACATCAAAAACGAAATATGAAAAAAAAATTTCTTCGGCAGCTTCCTCTCAGCAGATTTCTGGCAAAAACTCTGAGAGTAAATAAAAATTGCCATGAAAAAAACATAATTTATATGGAAATTTGTTTCATAAACCCTTCATAAAACAAAAATATTTTATGAATATAAGAATAAAACTTTAATAATTAAAACAAAAAAAATAAAATTTAATTTAAAACAAATTAATTACTGGTTATCGTACAATCAACAATCTGTATGTTTATTTAAAACAGAATAGAACACATAAAAAAAAATTAGCGCTTGCCGCCAGCTATTCTTCAACATTACATTGCAAGACTTTCAAAAGACTAAGCACCCTTCAAAACAGATAAAGACATATTAGGAGGTATTCAGGTTTAAGATAGTTTGAAATAAATGGCGATTTACATGTCACCGTAAAAAAAAAAATAAAAAAAAAAAAAACCATTTTAAAAATTTTTCAAGTGTTAAATATTTTAGTAGTCACAGTGTTTGGATTCATCGAATGCAAATGCTAATAATAAGAGACATGTACTGATACAAACCATACTTTTAGAATTTCAAAATGCGATCCATACGAACATTGAGATTTATTTGTAACAAACTTTATCTATCATGTAGAGTGTAAGAGCCGCTATAAACAATAACACATTTTAAGGAACTGAAAATAATCAAAGAAATTTTTTTTTTTTTTCAATTTATCATTAAAACTTAAAGGGAAAAAAGAAATTCATTCTGATGGAAACAGTTTTATAACGTTTCAACAAATACTTTTCCGCAATTTTATATGCACTAACATTAATACTCGTTGTTAACCCTAGCCCGGCACATACGCCAGCGCACATAAATTTTAAAAGGCTGCCAAATTTTTTATTTTTTTATTATTTTTTTTTATTTTATTTCGTTTTTGCCATAAACAATATGAATATAAAAAAAAATTGGGTGAATAAACAGCCAGTCAGCCAGCTGCTACCGTCACGTTTTTTAGTTTAAAGTCCAATGAAATTAAATAAGAGCCCAAAATCTGCCAAATCAGCAACAGAAAAAATACATAAGCAACAGCAACAACAACAACAAATAAGGAAAAATTATTATTAAAACCACACTAACAAAAAATTGTAATGGGAATAAAGAATAAATGAATACAACAATAAAAACAAAACTTAAAAACAAAAAACCAACAGAAGTAATGAGTCAAACCGAAAACAAACTCACACTATTACTGAGTCATTTGAAAGATCTATTGACGGCGTTTTAATAACTGTGACAGTAACAGTAAAGAGTTCCTGCAAATGCACACACATACACACACAGAACAACAGCAGCAGACAGCAAATATTCCATTTAAGAACTGCATTTGATATTCAATTAAAGGGAGAGACGTTTCAGTCTTAAAAATCAGAAAAAAAAATCAGAAAAATAAAGTAGAATATCATCAACATCAACATCAACATCAGCATGATTGTAGGTTGGTTGGTTTAGTTTGACTGTCTGTCCCACTGCCTTTGCAATATTGTGTCTGTTGTTAGTTTGTTTGTTGGTTTGCTAAGGGTTTTGTAAGTAAAAACTTACTGTCGTTGGTTGAGCAAAAAAAAAAATTTTAAAAAAAAATTATAAAAAATTAAGTTGCAAATAATAACAGCAGCAGCAGCAATAACAACAACAACCAGAATAATAATTTAAAAAAAAATTTCTTTAAAGTTTAATGTAAATTTTAACAGTCAATCAACAACGTTTGTTGCAAAAGGTTTCACATTTTCAACGGCGACTGTTTGTTGTTTAAATTGTTTCGCGCAGAAAAAAAAAGAATGCACAAAAACCGTTAACCCGACAAGTTTAAATAATTTTATCAAATTTTTTTTACTGCACACTCGTCAATAAATCGGAAAAAATAATTAAAATTTTAATGTGTTATTAAAAATAAAATTCAAAACAAATTAAATTGAAATTATTAAAAAAAAAAAAAAAAATTTTAAAAGCAATAAGATTGGCCTTTTCAAAAAGCAGAAACCGTTACAAATTTTCATTTGGCTTTAAGACTCTCTTAAAAAGTTTTTGCCAGAAATCTGCTGAGAGGAAGCCGCCGAAGAAATATTTTTTTCATAATTCGATTATGATGTCTAACCGGGGTTTCGAAGCCTGGCGTTTCGTCTAATACGCCAACACACTACCTACTAGACTACAGCGACTACGAAATGCAATGAATCGACCAAAAATGTAAGACATCGACTAAAAAATTCAAGTCATCGACTGCAAAATGAATATAATTCGGATGAATGCAAGATGATCCAAATCAATAATGTTATGTAAGGAGTCTTGCCCTTTGGTTTAGAAATGTGGCACCTTTTAATCTCAATTTGGTTCAAAATGATTTTGAATTGGGCCTTTAGTATCACATATAGCAACAAAATCTCCCTCTAGTGTATACAATACCTTGCCATGCCTTTTTATGGCATCTTTATCAAAGTTCCTTGCATTCAGTCAACTGGAAAGGATACATTCTTCCAGATATTTCTAAAATTGGTGCACTGTCCAATAATTTGTTGTTGAAAGTCTTCTACGAAATAGTGGTGGAGATCAAGTTTCATAGTTTAAAGTACATAGATCAAGTATATAGTTTCTTACATTACTTATGTTTGTGTGTGATTAACTTTATATATGAATGGCGGGA